>SJXQ01000049.1:0-93248 GCA_006408695.1 Aepyceros melampus | reverse complement strand
GACAAAGGAGGCAAGAATATACAGTGGATTAAAGACAATCTCTTTAACAAGTGGTGCTGGGAAAACTGGTCAACCACTTGTAAAAGAATGAAATTAGATCACTTTCTAACACCATACACAAAAATAAACTCAAAATGGATTAAAGATCTAAACGTAAGACAAGAAACTATAAAACTCCTAGAGGAGAACATAGGCAAAACACTCTCTGACATAAATCACAGCAGGATCCTCTATGATCCACCTCCCAGAATACTGGAAATAAAAGCAAAAATAAACAAATGGGATCTAATTAAAATTAAAAGCTTCTGCACAACAAAGGAAACTATAAGCAAGGTGAAAAGACAGCCTTCTGAATGGGAGAAAATAATAGCAAATGAAGCAACTGACAAACAACTAATCTCAAAAATATACAAGCAGCTTATGCAGCTCAATTCCATTGATAATATATTTTAATTTTTAATCTATTAATAGAATTAACCATTTAAACACATCAAAATTTAAAATGTATTTGTAAATCAAGTATACTCCAATACAAAATTTTAAGTTTAATATGTATTAACAAAGCCTTGTGATAAACTCCACAAACCTTAGTAAATAATTCCTCTCTGTTAATTGTATAAAATGTAGTGCCTGCTTTTCCTTATACTTGTGACAATTACAAGTATAATTGATATTACTATAATAACTATACCATGGAAATACAGAGGAATAATTTTCAACATTTATAAGTACAACAATATTAATCAGTAATATTATTAAATGTGAATTTCTGAAAATTAACTTCTTTTACGCATTTATACATTAAACACTGCTGAATCACATGTTAACATTTATAAGCCATTATTTGTTCACTTTATTAGCAATTAGGTTCAAAAATTGCTCCTGTTATTATTTTCTTCACAATGTAAAACTAAATCTCACCCATCAATTTAACTTCAAGAAAATGCCTCACTGAGCAAGGCACCAACTCAAATGGCTTGTTTTAGCTCATTATTACTAAAATTTGTTAAGTATTTTTCATTTTTTGAAATGGTGGTTTTATTTTCAGTAGGCCAAAGTTGGTTCATCAATATATTTAGTTTTGAATCTGCAATGAACTACTCAGGTATTCCAGTTCCTGCAAACAACCACCTTGGTTGTAGGGAATGAATTATGGCTCTAACAAGATCAGGGTGGCCTGTTTAGCTGTCCTTATAAGGCCAGTTTCAGCCTCCTTTCGAGAAAGAGTATATATCTGCCTAGAGAGCCACAACTGAAATTTTTCAGTCTCCTCAGTTTTGAGTATTTTGTCCATCCATCTTCATGGAATAGCCCTGGTTTTATCTATCCAGAAGTTCTATCATTATTAAGGTAGTCATTGTTTAGATAACAAAAGCAAAGCATATTCTCTAGACCTGTATTAGACAATTGCAGTAGCACTAGCCACATCAGTCTAATTAAGATTAATTAAACATAAAAATTCAGTTCTTTGGTTGTAGAAGAACCTCTTTCAAGTGTTGAGTATCCACATGTGGTTGGTAGCTACCATCCTGGACAATGCATTTTATTTCCATCACGATAGAAAGTTGTCTTGGACAGCACTGCTCTGAAAGGTCTATAAAGTATCTGGTTAATAACTTAGGTCTTGATTAAGATTCAGGTTACATTTTCTGAGCTCCTCAGATATATCTAGCATTACATATTCATGGATGTTATTCTTTGTTAACTCTCACAACAGTCCTGATGGGTAGGTATTGTTCTTCACATTTTAGAGATGGGAAGACTGAGGCTGGAAGACTAAGGCTGTGTATGATACAAGAGTGAATAACAAGTTGATTCATGCCCTTCCCACTGTAACATGCTGCCTCGAAGAGAGAAACATATTCCAAGACATTTCTCAAGAGGCAGCATGAGAGCAAACAATGCCTGAAAGAGAGCTCAGTTTGGAAGAGTTTATTCCTTCAGGTGAGAGCACATAAATAAGCATATTGATGACTGAGAGGAAGTTCCTGGGGAATGGCATAAGAAAAAATGTAGACCAGAGGGCCCTATCAAGAAGGAACACGTGCTTTTTTTTTTCCTTTTACTATTCAGTACATGGCAGTGTTCTAGCCTAAGGCAAAATGTAAAATATATAAAACCTTTATACATTAACATAGATTTCATAATGTTATTAATAGAGTGGGGAAAACTACTTAAATATCTAATAATAGAGTTAATGAAACTCAATAGAATATTATCCAGCCACTGGAAACAGTTAGGAACCTGATATAATAACACAGAGAAGCATTTGACATCCTCTTCAGTTCAGAAAATATTGCTAAAATCAATATGTATAATAAAGATGCTGCTGCTGCTAAGTCGCTTCAGTCTTGTCCGACTCCGTGCGACCCCATAGATGGCAGCCCACCAGGCTCCCCTGTCCTGGGAACACTGGAGTGGGTTTCCATTTCCTTCTCCAATGCATGAAAGTGAAAAGTGAAAGTGAAGTCGCTCAGTCGTGTCTGACTCTTAGCGACACCATGGAGCCCGCAGCCTCCTCCATCTATGGGATTTTCCAGGCAAGAGTACTGGAGTGGGGTGCCATTGCCTTCTTAGATAATAAACATGACAACAGTATTAATGAAAAGTGCATCAAAATTTACATGGAGAGACATAATGCTAACAGTTTGAACCACAGAGTAGTTAAAATTTATTCTTCCCTCCAAATTGTAATGCTTGAAACTTACATAAATCATACAATTAAGACATGTCTAATAACCCTAAGCCACAGGACAATTTGGAAATAGTCACAAATGAAATGGGAAGAGGTAGTACGTTTGAAGCAGCTTTCCTTATGTGTTCACCACACCTACACACGTCCCCCCACAACACATACACATAAACCATCTCCCAACTTAGGAATTAGTGTTATTTAAAAATTAACCTATTGAACTTAACCTACATATGGCAATATTATTGTATTTGAATGATCTATCAAAGGAAAAATTGTTCTGTTACTCATTTATGTGTGCATGATGTCTAGATATTTTCACAGCTATTGTGTCTGTAACGAAGGTATTGTTAGAAATTAGAATTAGGGCTAGAAAATGTCAGACCTGGGACATATTTGAGAATATAATATAAGGGCTATGTTCCCCAGAAGAAAATAATTGCATGAATGATTGTCTAGCTTCAATTTATTTAGGGCTTCCCAGGGGTTACACAAAGTCGGACACGACTGAAGCGACTTAGCAGCAGCAGCAGCAGGTGGTCTTAGCAGTAAAGAACTCACTTGTGAATGCAGAAGACATGAGACACGGGTTCAGTCCCTGGGTTGGGAAGATTCCCTGGAGAAGGAAATGGCAGCCCACTCCAGTATTCTTTCCTAGAGAGTCCCATGGACAGAGGAGTCAGTGGGCTACAGTCCATGGGGTTGCATAGAATCAGACACAAGTGAAGCGACTAGCACACACACACCTCAATTTATCCCACTCACCTGCAAATTTCATCATAGTTTGAACACATGCAGGGACATGAATGCATTGCAGTTTAGGTTTGATTTTAAAGATATGAAAATAAATGTCTCTTTCTGGCTTACTTCACTCTGTATAATCGGCTCCAGTTTCATCCACCTCAATAGAACTGATTCAATACAGTATACTAACACATATATATGGAATTTAGAAACATGGTAATGATAACCCTATATGCGAGACAGCAAAAGAGACACAGATGAATAGAACGGACTTTTGGACTCTGAGGGAGAGGGAGAGAGTGAGAGGATTTGGGAGAATGGCACTGAAACATGTATACTATCATGTAAGAAATGAATCGCCAGTCTATGTTCGACACAGGATACAGGATGCTTGCGGCTGGTGCACGGGGATGATCCAGAGAGTTGATATGGGGTGGGGTTGGGGGGGGTTCAGGATTGGGAACTCATGTACACCTGAGACGGATTCATGTCAATGTATGGCAAAACCAATACAGTATTGTAAAGTAAAATAAAGTAAAAATAAAAATTAAAAAAAAAAGAAAATAAATGTCTCAACATCAATGTATTGAGCCTTACACTTTATATTTAAAACAAGGGTCTTCTGAAGGAGTAATATTTCTCATCCCTATTAACACAGAGAAATTCTGCAAAAGCAGTTAAGGTTTATGAACTTCAGTAACACATTTCATGAAAAGAATGTAAGTGTACATTTATCTTTAATGGAAAATAGGGTTTTTTTTTAATTAATGGTCTTGATTTAATTTCCTTGCTACAAAATGAGAGAAGTAAAATGATATTGAAAAACTATGGTGGTGGATCTTCACTAAGGAATCCCTCCTACATGCACAGTGGGAACATTTAACTCATTATTTTTGTTCATTATTTTGTTTTATTTAAATGATACAAAAATTATATTTACAAGCTACCTAGATACATGAAAACAATTTTTGTAAAGAATTCTAGATGTCCATTTAACCTTCATGGGTTTCAAAATGAATTAACAGCTACATAACAAGGTGAAATTTTGTACTTGTGGAAGGAGAGGCCTATCTCTGGGTAGTTTTCACACAACAGCGCCTGTTTTCTCATGTCTGCTGCTAAGTAACTTCAGTAGTGTCCGACTCTGTGCGACCCCATAGATGGCAGCCCACTAGGCTCCTCTGTCCCTGGGATTCTCCAGGCAAGAATACTGAAGTGGGTTGCCATTTCCTTCTCCAAGGCATGAAAGTGAAGATGCTCAGTCGTGCCCGACTCTTAGCGACCCCGTGGACTGCAGCCCACCAGGCTCCTCTGTCCATGGAATTTTCCAGGCAAAAGTACTGGTTTATTGCAAATATCCAGACATGGATATGATAGCTTACAGTGAACGATGTCAGATTTGTGATCTCTGAAGAAGATTTAGCTTTGGAATCAGGGACCAGGCTTGATTACTCAGAGCTTTTGTGTGGCAGAAGTTTTATTACAGTGAAAAAGGACAGGGATAGCTTCTGACATAGACATCAGAAGGGGGACGGAGCATGCCCTGAGAGAGTCAATTCCTAGACAGGTTGATAAGAAGTCTGGGGTCCCCAGGGAGAGAGGGGTCTGGAATTCTCAAGGAGGCTGCTGCTGCTAAGTCACTTCAGTCGTGTCCGACTCTGTGTGACCCCATGGACTGCAGTCTACCAGGCTCCCCCATCCATGGGATTTTCCAGGCAAGAGTACTGGAGTGGGTTGCCACTGCCTTTTCCATCTCAAGGAGGAGGAAAGAACAAAGGGTTGGTTTGTTTGGTTTTTTTTTCTCCTCTTCATTCCTTAGTCTTAGTCGCATAAAACATTTTTATCTTTAAGCCTGATGGTTGCACAATGAACAACTCAGTTTAAACTCTGTACTAAGGATTATATAACAACAGTGTATCCTGCTTGAAGACAGTTTCTCCTTCCTGAAAACCTTCTGGCTAATCCTGTTATCTTAAAATGTAAATTATGGGAGTGGGTCTAGTAAGATCTTTACAACCTCCAGACATTCTTTGATTCATTGTAATAACTAATTAAAAAGTATATAACTCCCTTGCTAACACTAACGAGGGAGTACTCGTTCTGCCTCCTTCTGATGTCAATGTTGGAAGCTTTGTCTATCCCTTTTATACTTTAATAAAACTCTATTACACAAAAGCTCTGAGCAATCAAGCCTTGTCTCCGGCCCAGATTGAGTTCTTCTCCTCCAGAGGCCAAGAATCCTGGTGTCTTTTGTGGTTTCAGCAACAGCCTTTCAGCCCCCTCACTAGTCTTAGCAAGGGAGCTATATACTTTTTCAATTGGTTATTACAGTAAATCAAAAAAATGTTTCAAGGTTGTCAAGTCTTACTAGACCCATTTCCACCATTAACATTTTAACTTAACAGCATTAGAACTAACAATAGAAAGATCTTACCAGACCCACTCCCACAATTTACATCTTAAGATAACAAGATTAGTCAGAAGGATTTCTCCTTCTGCAAGATACATTGATGTCCTCAAGCAAGATACATTGTTGTTATATAATCATTGGTACAGAGTTGAAGGAAAAACATATCCTTGACCAAGATGAGTTGTTTTGTTGTGTAATCATTAACTTGGCTTAAAGAAAAAAACTTTATGTGACTAAGAATGTAGGAAAAATATTAAGGAATGTACGGGGTAAAATGGTTGTCCATTTCTCCTCCTCAGGTACTTCTTAACAACCTACCTAAGAATTAAGTCCCTCAGATATGAATACTCTTACTCATTTCCTGTCCCTGTGCCTCCCTTGAGATTCAGCTATAAATGGTTACCCTTTGACAAAGTCCTGGAGATAGTCTTTGCTCTCTGTTCAAGTTGATTCAGCTGGACAGATATTGGCTGGATGATTATTATGGCTGGAGTGTTTCAGTAGATGACTTCTTTTTCTTTTCCTCTTTATACTTTTAAAATTTTTGTTGGAGTGTAGTTGATTTACAATGTTGTATTAGTTTCAAGTATATAATGTAAATGAATTCGTTTCTACATTATTTTTTAGATCCCACATAAGTAATAGGCCATTCTGACTGGTGTGAGATGATACCTCATTGTAGATTTGTTTTGTATTTCTCTAATAATCAGTGATGTTGAGCTTCCTTTCCTGGACTTTTTGGCCATCTGTATGTCATCTTTGGAGAAATGTCTATTTAGGTCTACCAGTCATTTATTGATTGGGTTGTTTCTTTTTCTTATATTGAGTAGAATGAGCTGTTTATATATTTTAGAGATTAATTCCTTGTCAATTGCTTCATCTGCAAATATTTTCTCCCATTATCTGGGCTATCATGATTTCTTTTGCTGTGCAAAAGCTTTTAAGTTTAATTAGATCTCATTTATTTTTATTTTCATTACTCTAGAAGATGGGTTAGAAAAGATCTTGATGAGATTTGTGTCAAAAAGTATTCCTTTAAGCATTTTGTAGTGTCTGGCTTTACATTTAGGTCTTTAATCCATTTTGAGTTTATTTTTGTGGAAGTGTGTGGAAGTGTTAGGAAGTGTTCTAATTTCATTCATTTACATGCTACTGTCCACTTTTCCTAATTTTTGAAGAAACTGTCTTTTCTCCATTGTACATTTTGCCTCCTTTGTCATAGATGAGGTGCATAGGTTTATCTCTGAGCTTTCTATCCCGTTCCATTTATCTATATTTCTGAGTTTTTTTTGTCAGTGCCATACTCCTTTGATTACTGTAACTTTGTAGTACAGCCTGAAGTCAGGGAGCCTGAGTCCTCCAGCTCCATTTTTCTTTCTCAAGGTTGCTTTTGCTGTTCAGAGTAGCTCATATTTTCATATAAACTGTGAAGTTTTTTGTTCTAATTCTGTGAAAAATGCCATTGGTAATTTGATAGTTATTGCATTAAATCTGTAGATTGCTTTGGGTAATGTAGTTATTTTGTTGATATTGATTGTGCCAATCCAAGAACATAGTATATCTCTCCATCTTTTTGTGTCATCTTTGATTTCTGTCATCAGTATCTTACAGTTTTCTGAGTATACATCTTTTGCCTCCTTTGATAGGTTAATTCCTAGGTGTTTTATCTTTTTGATACAATAGTAAATGAAACTGTTCCCTTAATTTCTCTTTCTGATCTTTCATTGTCAGTGTATAGGAATGCAAGAGATTTCTGTGTGTTGATTTTGTATCCTGCAGCTTTATCAAATTCATTGATGAACTCTGGTAGCATCTTTAGAATTTTCCATGTATAGTATCATGTCATATGCAAACAGTGACAGTTTTATTTCTTTTCCAATTTGGATCCTTTATTTCTTTCTTATTTTAATCATTGACTGCCATGCCTAGGACTTCCAAGACTATGTTGAATAATAGTGGCAAGAGTGGACGAACTCACTCTTATTAAAGGATTTTAGAAGGAACCTTAAAAGGCACAGAGTTTTCCACTGGAAAAAAAAATAGAAGAAAAGAAACTTGACTGAATGTTTGTCTCCATTTTTAATCCAGTGTTGAAGTGTAAGGGCATCCCACATGCATGCCGCTTCCAAGATGTCCACTTGCCACAGGGCAGAGTCTTATAAATGGGGAAATGGTTCAGGCATGGCATAACTCATGTGGTTGCTTTTCTTCCTGTGAAGTTAAAAGGAGAAAAAAAATCTCTGTTTCTCAAAGAGGATACTGTTAGTATCTCTATTCCAGTAGTAAGTAATGGAATCACCCTTCTTCTGAGCCCATTAAATCTGAAACAAAGTTCAAAGTATCTTAATTATCTTAGTATTTAATACTGTTTTTTTCTTTATAATATCTGCAAGGAAAAATTACTATTTCCACATCTAGATGTTATTGCAAAGATAACTGAGCTCAAATGATAGATTATCGTTTATTCAAAAATGTGAATTCCAAATTGATCTTCTTTTTCTGTTCTTGGTCATTGTAGCTCTTTTTGAGTAAGTATTTATGAAATATAGCATATCCATCCATTAATTCAATTAGGCTTCCTTGAACTTATAGGCCTCTCTGATTTAAGCTGCTATTTTGTTAATATTCTATACCTGGTATTGAGTTCAAATGACACTGAAAACTTGTCCGATAAAAATGAGTTATATTCAAAGATATAAATAGTTTCTGAATACTAACTTAAAACTTTCCATCTAAAAATAGAAGTCTTCTTCTCTTTTATATATACCATCTTCACTGCTCATGGTATGATTTGATTTAATAGTTGATATTTCACCTAGAAATATCAGTGTTCTTCTAGACATACAGAAATGAAGACACTGCCCTCTAGGTGCTCTTGAAATTCACTGTAACATCACTGACTAGAGATTCTTACATTTCATAGAATGTAGATATTATACAATTTTGCTTAATCATTACATTAATTGTACTTGAAATTAGGTATAACATTTTTTCCCCTTGAGTTTGTTACAATTGCATAGATCTCATCTTTCAAATCATTTAAAATACTTTGCTAATATCCTCTTATATCATCACCAGAGCTTGTAAGGGTGACAAGAAACAAATGAAAGTATATACTTTCTTTCACAGAAATGAGGGGAAAAAGCAATAGCTTGGTACCAGTAAGGATCCAAACTTAAAAGTTGAGGGCTGTGTTGGGCAGATATGAATCTGGAGAGCTCAGCATCATATGCAGTGACATAATTTAGAATACTGATATGTAACCTGCTTGAGTCTACCAGAAAGTGTTTTGGTAGGAGAAACAAACATTCACAGAGTAAATTAGATCTCATAGACCAGTTCCAAATCTGATAAATATTTGTGATACTTTTACATTATAATTCTTTTCCTTCCTGTCTCTGTTGATAAAAACCTCTTTGTTTTTAATATTGATATTTCTTCAGTGATACAGTGTTTTCATTTTTTATATCCAATGTAGCTAATTCAAGTTCTTAAAATAGTTAGAGTCATAAACAGGATATTCAAGTAACGTTTATCCTTGTCTAAGAGAGTATGTATAAGAAATCATTTGGGTTGGAAAAAAATACCTGAAGGCAAATGAGTACTTCTAGGGTGAGGAGAGATTGTCTTCCAATACTAATAGTTGATAGTTTAACAGGGCTAACTGCAGAGAGAGAATGTGTAGAATCCAACTAGAAAAGAAGCGTTTTTAGCTTTTTGGCTACTAGATGGCTTGGCAAGAAAGAGGCTGATTCCAGAAAGTTCCAAAAAGAGAAGTAAATGCTTGGCAGTACCATACTTAGGAATTTGTCCTTCTTTCTCAGACACAAAAGCATAAAGTCAGAGTAGAGGGTAGGGAATTGTTACAGAAGAAAAGAGACTAGATAAAGATTCAACACTTAGATGTATTATGTGCCCTTTGTTTGGATCCTGATTCAAACCAACTATAAAAAGACATCTTTGAAACTGTCAAAGAAATTTTTAAAAAGTCCAGTATGAAATAAATATTAAGGACTTACTGCTGAGGGTAGTAGATGTAATAACGCTTAATAATAATACATAAACACATGTATTTATTTGTGTAACAATCAGAAATGTATGCTAAAGTATTTATGGGTGAAATGATATGTCTGAGATTTTCCTTGAGGATCCAGAATAATTAATAAAGAGGAGGGTAAATGAAACAATGAGAAAGATTGGTATAATATTGAAATGTTGAAGTTGGTTGATGGACACATGAGGTTAATTATATTATTCTTAGTTTACGTTTCAAAATTTCTATAATAAACGTCTTATTTAATGTGAACAGCTCAATCCAGTAGTCAGAGAACAATTCTGTCAGATACTAGAGGAGCAAACAGAAACAGGTTAATTGTAGAGACTGCCACTCAGGCAGATAAATGCAGAATAATCAGCAGTTAACCTCAGATATGCAGATGACACCACCATTACGGCAGAAAGTGAAGAGCCTCTTGATGAAAGTGAAAGGGGAGAGTGAAAAAGTTAGCTTAAAATTCAACATTCAGAAAACTTAAGATCTTGGCATCTGGTCCCATCACTTCATGATAAATAGATGGGGAAACAAGGGAAACAATGAGAGACTTTATTTTGGGGAGCTCCAAAATCACTACAAATGGTGAATGCAGCCATGAAATTAAAAGATGTCTGTTCCTTGGAAGAAAAGTTATGACCAACTTAGACAGAATATTAAAAAGCAAAGACATTACTTTGCAACAAAGGTCTGTCTAGTCAAAGCTATGGTTTTTCCAGTAGTCGTGTATGGATGTGAGAGTTGGACTATAAAGAAAGAATTGGTTCTTTTGTACCATGGTGTTGAAGAAGACTCTTGAGAGTCCCTTGGACTGCAAGGAGATCCAACCAGTCCATCCTAAAGCAAATCAGTCCTGACTATTCATTGGAAGGACTGATGCTGAAGCTGAAACTCCAATATTTTGGCCACCTGATACAAAGAGCTGACTCATTGGAAAAGACCCTGATGCTGGGAAAGATTGAAAGCGGGAGGAGAAGGAAAGAACAGAGGATGAGATGACTGGATGGCATCACTGACCAGATGATATGAGTTTGAGTAAGCTCCAGGAGTTGGTGATGGACAGGGAGGCCTGGCGTGCTATAGTCCATGAGGTTACAAAGAGTTGAATACGACTGAGTGACTGAAATGAACTGAATACATTTGTCAGCAAGGTCCAGAATTTTAGGATTCTAATTGTCCACAAAATTAGGAAGAGGAATCAAATTAACTCTCAGAGTTAGAGCAGAGCCAGCTTTTTCACTCTCCTCTTTCACTTTCGTCAAGAGACTCTTAAATTGTTCTTCGCTTTCTGCCATAAGAATGGTGTCATCTGCAGATCTGAGGTTATTGATATTTCTGCTGGCAATGTTGATTCCAGCTTGTGCTTCATCCAATCCAGCATTCCGTGTGATGTACTCTGCATGTAAGTTAAATAAGCAGGGTGACAATATACAGCCTTGACGTACTTCTTTCTCGATTTGGAACCAGTCTGTTGTTCCATGTCCAGTTCTAACTGTTGCTTCCTGACCTGCATATAGATTTCTCAAGAACTAGATCAGGTGGTCTGGTATTCCCATGCCTTGAAGAATTTTCCAGAGTTTGTTGTGGTCCACATAGTCAAAGGCTATGGCATAGTCAATAAAGCAGGAGTAGATGTTTTTCTGGAACTCTCTTGTTTTTTCGATAATAAATGGATGTTGGCAATTTGATCTCTGGTTCCTCTGCCTTTTCTAAATCCAGCTTGAAATCTGGAAGTTCACGCTTTATGTACTGTTGAAACCTGATTTGGAGAATTTTGAACATTACTAGCGTGTGAGATGAGTGCAATTGTGCAGTAGTTTGAGCATTCTTTGGCATTGCCTTTCTTTGGGATTGGAATGAAAGCTGACCTTTTCCAGTCCTGTGGCCATTGCTGAGTTTTCCAAACTTGCTGGCATATTGACTGCAGCACTTTCACAGCATCATCTTTTAGGATTTGAAATAGGCAAGAGTCAGAATTAGTGCTGGTAATAGATCAATTGGAGCCAGTATTTCTCACCACAGCTGCCTCCTTTTGATTCTCATTAAAAAAAAAAAAAAAAAANTGTGAAGAGTTGACTCATTGGAAAAGACCCTGATGCTGGGAGGGATTGGGGGCAGGAGGAGAAGGGGACGACCGAGGATGAGATGGCTGGATGGCATCACGGACTCAATGAACGCGAGTCTGAGTGAACTCTGGGAGTTGGTGATGGACAAGGAGGCCTGGTGTGCCACAATTCATGGGATTGCGAAGAGTCGGACACGACCGAGCGACTGAACTGAACTGAACTGATCCACCCTATAATGCACCCTGTAGCATCCTAACCAATCACCTAATGCCACTCTTCCAGTAGGAATTTTCTCTTTTCTGAGGCAATAAAAATTTTCTATTACCCTTTGGAAGGGGCCCTCTCTCCCTCGAGCTGGCCTGTTTTTCTAGCAGCATCTTCCACTCTAATAAACTTTATTCTCCTCTCATTCTGCCTTATGACTAGAAATTCTCTTCCAAGCTGTACACAGGCCACGACAAAAAAATTTATAAACTATTAAAAAGTTTAACTGGGAAACTACATAATGTCAGATTTTTTAGAATGTGCTGCACTCTATCATACAGATGAAATTAATTTACACTGTAGGTCATGAAAAAGAATTTTCCCTCTACTCTTCTAGGTCTCAGCTGAGACAGCACTGCCCTCCTTGTAATGAAAGATTAACAGGAGAAAAAGAAACAGCAGAAGTTTAACAACATGTACACCTCCTGTGTACATGGGAGAGATCAGGATAATAATTCCTCAAAATGGCCCAAGACACCACCTTCAACTCTGTGTCCAGTTAAACAGAAGAAGGTGTTGGGGGATGGGTGAGCCTGTTGTAGGAGCCTGCCTGCATGATCACAGTCAATAAAGAGGGTTGTTGTGCAGATTCAGGTCATTGTCTTATTCACTGATAAGAGTGTCTACAGATCTGGTCATCCTTCTCTTCCTGGTAACAAAGAGACAGGGACCTTTTCAAATGGAGAGTTCCCATAAAAATGCAAATGTCTCTTTATAAAGGGTAACTTCTACTTAAGTTTCAGAGTATTTCCTGTGTCTGCAGCTTCTTAAAAATAATCAGCCAACAATCACCCTTAGGATCTATTTTGAGGTGGCAAATTCTGCTCTTCTTCAGAATATGCACACTACTCCAGTGTTTTGGTTCAGTTAGTTCAGTTGCTCAGTCATGTCCCACTCTTCCTGACCCACTCTTTGCAACTGCAGCATGCCAAGCTTCTCTATCCATCACCAACTCTGGAGCTTGTTCAAACTCATGTCCATCCAGTCAGTGATGGCATCCAACCATCTCATCCTGTGTCATCCCCTTCCCCCACTACCCCCAATCCCTCCCAGCATCAGGGTCTTTTCTAATGAGTCAACTCTTCGCATGAGGTAGCCAAAGTACTGGAGTTTCAGCTTTAGCATCATTCCTTCCAAAGAACACCCAAGACTGATCTCCTTCAGAATGGACTGGTTGGATCTCCTTGCAGTCCAAGGGACTCTCAAGAGTCTTCTCCAACACCACAGTTCAAAAGCATTGATTCTTCAGTGCTCAGCTTTCTTCACAGTCCAACTCTCACACTCATACATGACCACTGGAAAAACCATAGCCGTGATTAGACGAACCTTTGTTGGCAAAGTAATGTCTCTGCTTGATTATGGTTATCCAATTTTAGATTTAATTCAGCTTTTAAAAACTAAATTCTGTAAATTTAGCTGTATGAGTTGGATTTTGTGGGTATTTTAATCAATATAAGAAGAACATTTGACTTGGACAATTTAATTATTGTTTATAATTTGGTATGAATTTGTTTAGGTAAGATATCTTACATTATCAAAAAAAAAGCAAACATAAACAGTAAAAATGATTCTCATTATTCTGCACTGTGACTTTTTTTTTCTAGTATAAATTTATTTATTTTAATTGGAGGCTATTTACTTTACAATATTGTATTGGTTTTGCCATACATCAACATGAATCCACCGCAGGTATACACGTGTTCCCCATTCTGAACCCCTCACCCACCTCCCTCCCCATACCATCCCTCTGGGTCATCCCAGTGCACCAGCCCCAAGCATCTTGTATCAATCCTGTATCATGCATTGAACCTAGACTGGCGATTCATTTCATATATGATATCATACATGTTTCAATGCCATTCTCCCAAATCAGCCCACCTCTACCTCTCTCACACAGTCCAAAAGACTGTTCTATACATCTGTGTCTCTTTTGCTATCTCTCATACAGGGTTATCATTACCACCTTTCTAAATATATATAGACGGTGACTTTCATGTAGGGCAAGAATATAGGTAGAGGATGAGATGGTAGGATGGCATCACTGACTCAATGGACATAAGTTTGAGTAAACTCCAGGAAATGGTAAAGGACAGGAAAGCCTGGCCTGCTGCAGTCCAAGAGTCACAAAGAGTTGGACATGATTTAATGACTGAACAAAAACAAAGAATAGGTAACAGCAACCACTGGTCTATTCTATATATCCATGAGTCTGTTTTTGTTTATATTCATTCCTTCTTTTTTAGACTCCACATATAATTGATAATGAACAGTGTTTGTCTCTGAATGATTTATTTCACTAAGCACACTACCCACCAGGTCTATTCTATACATCCATGAGTCTGTTTTTGTTTATTTATATTCATTCCTTCTTTTTTAGACTCCACATATAATTGATAATGAACAGTGTTTGTCTCTGAATGACTTATTTCACTAAGCACACTACCCACCAGGTCTATTCTATACATCCATGAGTCTGTTTTTGTTTATTTATATTCATTCCTTCTTTTTTAGACTCCACATATAATTGATAATGAACAGTGTTTGTCTCTGAATGACTTATTTCACTAAGCACACTACCCACCAGGTCTATTCTATACATCCATGAGTCTGTTTTTGTTTATTTATATTCATTCCTTCTTTTTTAGACTCCACATATAATTGATAATGAACAGTGTTTGTCTCTGAATGACTTATTTCACTAAGCACACTACCCACCAGGTCTATTCTATACATCCATGAGTCTGTTTTTGTTTATTTATATTCATTCCTTCTTTTTTAGACTCCACATATAATTGATAATGAACAGTGTTTGTCTCTGAATGACTTATTTCACTAAGCACACTACCCACCAGGTCTATTCTATACATCCATGAGTCTGTTTTTGTTTATTTATATTCATCCTTCTTTTTTAGACTCCACATATAATTGATAATGAACAGTGTTTGTCTCTGAATGACTTATTTCACTAAGCACACTACCCACCAGGTCTATTCTATACATCCATGAGTCTGTTTTTGTTTATTTATATTCATTCCTTCTTTTTTAGACTCCACATATAATTGATAATGAACAGTGTTTGTCTCTGAATGACTTATTTCACTAAGCACACTACCCACCAGGTCTATTCTATACATCCATGAGTCTGTTTTTGTTTATTTATATTCATTCCTTCTTTTTTAGACTCCACATATAATTGATAATGAACAGTGTTTGTCTCTGAATGACTTATTTCACTAAGCACACTACCCACCAGGTTTGTCTCTGTTATTGCAAATGGTAAAATTTCATTATTCTTTATGGTTGGATAGAATCCCATTGTATATTTATGCCACATCTTCTTTACCCTATCATAGGTTGATGGACACTTAGATTATTTCCATATATTGGCTGTCATAAACAACATTGCTATGAACAATGAGGTGCATGTATATTTTCAAACATAGTGTTTTCATCTTCAGATATATACCCAGGAGTGGAATTACTGGATCATTTGCCATTTATAGTTTTAGTTTTTTCAGGAACCTCCATACTGTTTTCCACAGCGGCTACATTATTTACATTCCCACCAACACTGTAAAAGTGTTCCTTTTCTCCACATTCTTACCATCAGTTATTTGTGGTCTTTTATATGATAGCAAGAGAGTTTCAGAAAAACATCTATTTCTGCTTTATTGACTATTTCAAAGCCTTTGACTGTGTGGATCACAATAAACTGTGGAAAATTCTGAAAGAGATGGAAATACTGACCTGCCTCTTGAGAAACCTATATGCAGGTCAGGAAGCAAGTCAGAACTGGACATGAAACAACAGACTGGTTCCAAATAGGAAAAGGAGTACGTCAAGGCGGTCTGTCATCACCCTGCTTATTTAACTTCTATGCAGAGTACATCATGAGAAATGCTGGGCTAGAAGAAGCACAAGTGGAATCAAGATTGCAGGGAGAAATATCAATCACCTCAGATATGCAGATGACACCACCCTTATGGCAGAAAGTGAAGAGGAACTAAAGAGCCTCTTGATGAAAGTGAAAGAGAGTGAAAAAGTTGGCCTAAAGCTCAACATTCAGAAAACGAAGATCATGGCATCTGATCCTATCACTTCATGGCAAATAGATGGATAGACAGTGGAAACAGTGTCAGACTTTATTTTGAGGGGCTCCAGAATCACTACAGATTGTGACTGCAGCCATGAAATTAAAAGATGCTTACTCCTTGGAAGGAAAGTTATGACCAACCTAGATAGTATATTCGGAGAAGGCAATGGCACCCCACTCCAGTACTCTTGCCTGGAAAATCCTATGGATGGAGGAGCCTGGTAGGCCACTCCATGGGGTCGCTAAGAGTCGGGCATGACTGAGCGACTTCACTTTCACTTTTCACTTTCATGCATTGGAGAAGGAAATGGCAACCCACTCCAGTATTCTTGCCTGGACAATCCCAGGGATTGAGGAGCCTAGTGGGCTGCCGTCTATGGGGTTGCACAGAGTCGGACATGACTGAAGCGTCTTAGCAGCAGACTTAGGAGCAGATAGTATATTAAAAAGAAGAGCTGTTACTTTGTCAACAAAGGTCTGTCTAGTCAAGGCTACGGTTTTTCCTGTGGTCATGTATGGATGTGAGATTTGGACTGTGAAGAAAGCTGAGCGCCGAAGAATTGATGCTTTTGAACTGTAGTGTTGGAGAAGACTCTTGTGAGTCCCTTGGACTGCAAGAAGATCCAACCAATCCATTCTAAAGGAGATCAGTCCTGGGTATTCATTGGAAGGAATGATGCTGAAGCTGAAACTCCAGTACTTTGGCCACCTCATGCGAAGAGTTGACTCATTGAAAAAGACTCTGACGCTGGGAGGGACTGGGGGCAGGAGAAGGGGACGACAGAGGATGAGATGGCTTTGGATGTGAGATTTGGACTGTGAAGAAAGCTGAGCGCCGAAGAATTGATGCTTTTGAACTGTAGTGTTGGAGAAGACTCTTGTGAGTCCCTTGGACTGCAAGAAGATCCAACCAATCCATTCTAAAGGAGATCAGTCCTGGGTATTCATTGGAAGGAATGATGCTGAAGCTGAAACTCCAGTACTTTGGCCACCTCATGCGAAGAGTTGACTCATTGAAAAAGACTCTGACGCTGGGAGGGACTGGGGGCAGGAGAAGGGGACGACAGAGGATGAGATGGCTGGATGGCATCACCAACTTGATTGACATGAGTTTGCGTGAACTCCGGTAGTTGGTAATGGACCAGGAGGCCTGGCATGCAGTGATTCATGGGGTCGCAAAGAGTCAGACACAACTGAGAGACGGGACTGAACTGATATGATAGCCATTCACTGTGGCTTTGATTTGCAATTCCCTGATAATTAGTAATGTTAGCTATCTTTTCATGTCCTTTTTGGCCATCTGTATATCTTCTTTGAAAAAAATGTATCTTCAGGTCTTCTGCTCAGTTTTCAATTTAGTTTTTTTTTTTTCCTCTTATATCTAGTAGTACAAGATTTTATATATTTTGTATATTAACACCTTATACATCAAATCATTTCAAATATATTCTTTCATTCAGTAGGTTTTCTTTTCATTTAGTCATTGGCTTCCATTGCTGTGTAAGTTTTAAAGTTTAATTAAGTTATTTTTTGTTTATTTTTGCTTTTGCTGCCTTTGTCTTAGGAGACAGATCAAAAAACTACTGTTACTATTTATGTCAAAGACTGTTCTATTTATATTTTCTCCTAGGAGTTTACATTTTCTAGTCTTACATTAAGGATTTTTATGCATTTTGAGTTTACATTTTATCTGGTTTGAGAAAACACTCCTATAAAATATATTCCAAATCATTATTTTTACAACAATAGATGTTCTCATACATATTTTCAAAAACAACTTATTTTTATTAAACTTCAGCTTTTGTTCTACTAACAAGAATATTATTTTATTTTATTATTTTTGCTACACTGTATGACTTGTGGGATGTTAGTTCTCCAACCAAGGACTGAATATAGGCCCTTGGCAGAGAGAACACAGAGAAGAAAATGCAAAGTTTTCTTTCTATTTGTTATTTCCCATTATATTAGTTACAAATGCATGCTACCATAAATGTAAAATCCTAATGAAAATATTTTCTCCCCATTAAGTACCAATGCTTTATATGGAATACACTGGCATATATTCATTTTCTGACTATTGGATATATTACATTATGTGTGTATGTGTGTGCACGTGTGTCAGTCTTGTCTGACTCTTTGTGACCCCATGGTCTGTAGCTCACCAGGCTCTTGTGTCCATTGAGTTTTGCAGGCAAGAATACTGAAGTGAGTTATAACAATTAAAAGTAAGTTATAATTAAAACAAAATATTATCTATGATAACTATAGCTGATGAAATCAGGTCATAAAAAGGTTTTTTTTAAAATAATATATTTATACACATTATAACATACACTGACATGATAGTTAATTTATAATTTTTACATTTGATATACAATTGTATATTT
The DNA here is from genome assembly GCA_006408695.1 of Aepyceros melampus. Taxonomy (NCBI): domain Eukaryota; kingdom Metazoa; phylum Chordata; class Mammalia; order Artiodactyla; family Bovidae; genus Aepyceros; species Aepyceros melampus. The sequence goes on along the minus strand of SJXQ01000049.1, from coordinate 74,541 downwards.
AATAGATTTATGTTAATATACTTTTTAATTTTCAATTTTCTTTTCATTGAATGATAAAAATGATTACTTGAAATAATATTACAATATCATTATTATCTAGAAGTACTTCTGCATTATGATAGCTTCAGTTAGAACTTAATGTTCTACCAATCATAAGGATGTACTATATGGTTACCCACTCCAGTACTCTTGCCTGGGGAAGTCCACAGACAGAAAAGCCTGGTGGTCTAGAGTCCATGGGGTTGCAAAGAGTCAGACATGATTGAATAACAAACACTTCCATTCATATCACCCAAATGTTTACTTATAAACACAGAGGAAATATAATCAGAGCAACTTTAATATATATTATTTTTTATTATTTGAATATAGGTATTTATGCATCATGTACACAGAATCTTTCAACTGTTTCTCATTTTATTTACACAGAGCTCAGAAATTTAATTATTTTGCTTATAACTCCCTGTAGTTATAAGCAACACAGTTGCTTATAACAACCCTGTTGACATAAAAATTGATAATGAAATATGTGTAAATAATTAAATGCACATAATATTTTTCATTTATTCTTTTCTTCATACTGAAGTCTTTATTTTTGTTTTCATTACATTGGCAGCTAATATCTTCTGAATTTATTCTACACTCCTTAATTCAAAAGGGTAGATCACTCATCAACTATTTTGAAAAGTAAAGGAAATAAATTAATATTTCTTGACTAACAGCTATATCCTGAGGGACATACTGGATGATTTGTCCTCATTATATCAAAGAATATTTAAAATCATCCAGAGAATTTTTTATTACTATTCCAGGAATCTGAAAATCATGATGATGTATCCTATCAACGCTTCAATTAACAATTATACCATGCAGTCTGATCACAAGAGGATAATAATGATATTGTGCACAGATAAAATATAAGAGGGTGGATATGGAAACATATATTGAGATATAGTTTTGTTAGGGATAGATATTATAATGGTATTATATAGTTAGCTGAACTAGACATACTTTCAAATTTTATTTATTTTTAATTGAAAGAAAATGGCTTTACAGCATTGTATTGGTTTCTACCAAACATCAACATGAATAAGCCAAAGGTTTACCTGGGTCCATTCCCACTTGAACATCCCTCCCATCTCCCTCTTCATCCCACCCCACTATGCTGTTCAGTTCGGTTCAGTCACTCATTTGTGTCTGACCCTTTGCAACCTCATGAATTGCAGCACAACAGGCCTGTCTGTCCATCACCAACTCCCAGAGTTTACTCAAACTCATGTACAATGAATCAGTGATGCCATCCAGCCATCTCATCCTTTGTCGTCCCCTTCCTCTCCTGCCCCCAATCCTTCCCAGAATCAAGGTCTTTTCCAAGGAGTCAACTCTTTGCATCAGGTGGCAAAGTATTAGAGTTTCAGCTTCAGCATCAGTCCTTTCAATGAACACCCAGGACTGATCTCCTTAGAATGGACTGGTTGGATCTCCTTGCAGTCCAAGGGACTCTCAAGAGTCTTCTGCAACACCAAAGTTCAAAAGCATCAATTCTATGGTGCTCAGCTTCCTTACAGTCTCTCACATCCATACATGGCCACTGGAAAAACCATAGTCTTGATTTGATGGACCTTTGTTGGCAAAGTAATGTCTCTGCTTTTTAATATGCTATCTAGGTTGGTCATAACTTCCATTCCAAGGAGTAAGCGTCTTTCAAGCATGGCTGCAATTACCATCTGCAATGATTTTGGAGCCCAAAAAAATAAAGTCTGACACTGTTTCCACTGTTTCCCCATCTATTTCCCATGAAGTGATGGGACCAGATGCCATGATCTTAGTTTTCTGAATGTTGAGCTTTAGGCCAATTTTTTCACTCTCCTCTTTCACTTTCAGCAAGAGGCTCTTTAGTTCCTCTTCACTTTCTGCCATAAGGGTGGTGTCATCTGCATATCTGAGGTTACTGATATTTCTCCCAGCAATCTTGATTCCAGCTTGTGCTTCTTCCAGCCTAGCATTTCTTATGATGTACTCTGCATAGAAGTTAAATAAGCAGGGTGACAATATACAGTCTTGACATACTCCTTTTCCTATTTGGAACCAGTTGTTGTTTCATGTCCAGTTCTAACTGTTGCTTCCTGACCTGCATATAGGTTTCTCAAGAGGCAGGTTAGGTGGTCTGGGATTCCCATCTCTTTCAGAATTTTCCATAGTTTATTGTGATCCACACAGTCGAAGGCTTTGGCATAGTCAACAAAGCAGAAACAGATGATTTTCTGGAACTCTATTGCTTTTTTAATGATCCAGCAGATGTTGGCAATTTGATCTCTGGTTCCTCTGCCTTTTCTAAAACCAGCTTGAACATCTGGAAGTTCATGGCTCACATATTGCTGAAGCCTGGCTTGGAGAATTTTGAGCATTATTTTACTAGCATGTGAGATGAGTGCAATTGTGTGGTAGTTTGAGCATTCTTTGGCATTACCTTTCTTTGGGATTGGAATGAAAACTGACCTTTTCCAGGCCTGTGGCCACTGCTGAGTTGTCCAATTTGCTGGCATATGGAGTGCAGCACTTTCACAGCATAATCTTTCAGGATTTAAAATAGCTCAACTGGAATTCTATCACCTCCACTAGCTCTGTTCGTAGTGATGCTTTCTAAGGCCCACTTGACTTCACACTCTAGGATGTGTGGCTCTAGGTGAGTGATCACACCATCATGATTATCTTTGTTGTGAAGATCTTTTTTGTACAGTTCTTGTGTGTATTCTTGCCACCTCTTCTTAATATCTTCTGCTTCTGTTAGGTCCATACTATTTCTGTCCTTTATTGAGTCCGTCTTTGCATGAAATGTTCCCTTGGTAACTCTAATTTTCTTGATGAGATCTCTAGTCTTTCCCATTCTGTTGTTTTCCTCTATTTCTTTGCATTGATCGCTGAAGAAGGCTTTCTTATCTCTCCTTGCTACTCTTTGGAATTCTGCTTTCAGATGCTTATATCTTTCCTACTCTCCTTTGCTTTTCATTTGTCTTCTTTTCACAACTATTTGTAAGGCCTCATCAGACAGCCATTTTGCTTTTTTTGCATTTCTTTTTCTTGGGGGTGGTCTTGATCCCTGTCTCCTGTACAATGTCATGAACCTCTGTTCATAGTTCATCAGGCACTCTGTCTATTAAATCTAGTCCCTTAAATCTATTTCTCACTTCCATTGTATAATCACAAGTGATGTGATTTAGGTCATACCTGAATGTTCTAGTGGTTTTCCCTACTTTCTTCAATTTAAGTCTGAATTTGGCAATGAGTTCATGATCTGAGCCACAGTCAGCTCCAAGACTTGTTTTTGCTGACTGTATAGAGCTTCTCCATCTTTGGCTGCAAAGACTATAATCAATCTGATTTCAGTGTTGACTGTCTGGTGATGTCCATGTGTAAAGTCTTCTCTTGTGTTGTCTGAAGAGGATGTTTGTATATCCAGTGCATTCTCTTGCAAAACTCTATTAGCCTTTGCCCTGCTTCATTTCGTACTCCAAGGCCAAATTTGCCTGTTACTCCAGGTGTTTCTTGACATCCTACTTTTGCATTCCAGTTTTGCATTCCACTGCTCCTTACCTTGGATGAGGGGTATCTCCTCAGGGCTGCCCCTCCTGACCTTGTAGGTGGAGTAGCTCCTCTCGGCCCTCCAGGGTCCAAGTAGCTGCCACTCCTTGGACGTGGGGTAGCTCGTCTTGGCTGCTGCCCCTGACCTCTATGCTGTTACAGACTCCCAGTTTGAGTTCCCAGAGTCACACAGCAAATTCCCATTGAGTAGCTATTTTATACATGGTAATGTATGTTTCTATGTTACTTTCTCCCTACGTCCCACTCTCTCCTTCCTCCCCCTACCAGCACCTTCTTCCTAGATTCCATATATATGCAACAGCATATGATATTGGTTTTTCTCTTTCTGAAATAAATACATTTTAAAGAGAGATAATATAGTGCAATGAGAGGAAACACTGGTTGAGTGAAAAATAGATGGTCTACTGTTGTTAAGTGAATATTAGAAATAGAGTTTCCTACTTTGTGCAAAGGCTTAGGACAACACATAAGCCTCTGGGACAAAATTAAATGTAATAATATGGGAACACTAATCTGCTATCATTCTTTATAGATAATTGATAGCATGTGACCTACTATTTTGTTAAATAATATTTACTGATAAGAATTTAGCTATTTGTCCATATAGAATTTCAATTAGAATGATTCTATGAAAAAAGATATATATATATATATATACATATACATATACATACACATACACATACATGTGTGTGTTGGAGAAGGAAATGACAACCCACTCCAGTATTCTTGGCCTGGAGAATCCCAGGGTCAGGGAGCCGATGGGCTGCCATCTATGGGGTCACACGGAGTCGGACACGACTGAAGCAACTTAGTATATATATGTGTATGTGTATATATATGTATATACAATTCCAGACATTGAAACATGGTCAGAGTCATTTAAGCATAACTGGACCTCTTTTCTAACTTGGTGATAAATGAAGTTTAGCAAATTGACCTATTAACTAAATGATCATTTAAAGCAATGGAAAGTAGAGCCACCAAAATTCTATTTAACACATTAACTAATGAGAGAGAATCAGAGTAGGAAAACATACAGTGGATAAGACTGATTTATTATGCAGGGAAATGACTCCATGATAATATTTTTAATCTGGAGTGAGACACCTAAAATTATGTTTAGATTAAAAATGTAATCAGTTAAAACACTGACGAGAAGCTTCTTTTTTTTTTAAGAATATTTTAAAGAGCATAGCATTTGGAAGACAGATTACCTTTAAGATTTATTATTACATTTTCATTAAACATAATGTAGAATATGTGAGTTAAGGTATTCCATTTAGCTCAGGTATCCCTTCAAAGACTGCCACAATTTATTCTCTAATGTGTATTGAGTAACTAAACAAATTTATTTTGGGGTACACATAAAGTTCTATTTTGTTTGCTTTCTATCTTTTGAGACTGAACTATTGATCATATATATCAGGATGATAAGATATCTAAATAAACATCATTTATAATATTTTACTATAAAACATGTAAGACAATGCAAATTTACTTTCAAAAATTCATCAGGCAATAAGCACTCACTAAAGAAATTAAAAATTCTTCTCATAAGTCTCTGAAGGAAAAAAAAAGTGTTTGTTAAAAAAAAATTCGTTTAAAGAATAAAGTAATTTTCAAGTAAGACTGCAAACCATGTATCCAAAATACTAAGCAGTTTGTTATTTTATTTATAAGGTACCAAGTACCAAAACTTACCAGCATTCTGTTAACTTGCAATATTTCAGTGATTTCTATAAGGGCCAGTAGTAGAAAAAAGCTAAGAAATACTATTACCTTTGTCAGTGTTGATTCTGGCAAGTCAACATGGATAACTATCACTATGAATTCTAGGACTTAATATAAGGCTTTGATTCCTGACTTGTCAATCAAATCTCTCATCTTTCCTAACAATAAATTCAACTTTATTAAGAAATTGATGTGTTCTCCAAATCACTTGCTCTTTTGAGATTTTAATTATTTTTCTTGTTTCAAATATTAAATTCTCTTTAGAGTCTTCAAAGCCTCACTACTTTTTAATATTAATTATGTTCATAGATTATATAGAAATAGTTTATATTATATACAGCTTTAAAATACTTCATGTTTTCTCCTAAATACATTCTTAAAAATATTGATTTAGCTTGAAGAACTGATTTCACTCTCCATTCAAGTCTACTATATAAAGATTCCATATATTCTGCTCTTATCTGTTGAATGCTATGTATCTTTGCAAACATAAAAAATCTGATTCTTCTAGGCAGTTGTCTCTAATAAAGGCTGAAAGTGTACTTGGTTAATTTACTGTGTTTAGCACCTAAGACTAAATTATGAAAGATAAAATTATTTCTAGAACTGAAAAAGAAAAATAGCTTCATTTTAAATTATGAATGATATTTTAAACTCAAGTCATTTTTACTTTTAGTTCTTTCATGATTAAATAATATTCACTGTGTTAATCTTCTAAGTGTGTAGTATGAATATTCTGATGCCTTTTAGGCCCTAACTTTTATTTTTGTAGCTAAATTTAAGAAATATATTATTTTTATTACCAACATTTTCCTATTTCTTCTTTCATTACACAAATATTTATTGACTACTTATAAGGTGCTGGATATTGCTAAGTGTACAGAACTAACAGAAGTAAGGGCTTCCCTGATAGTTAAGTTGGTAAAGAATCCACCTGCAATTCAGGAGACCCCAGTTTGGTTTCTGGGTCAGGAAGATCCCCTGGAGAAGGGATAGGCTACCCATTCCAATATTCTTGGGCTTCCCTTGTGACTCAGATGGTAAAGAATCCACCTGAAATGCAGCAAACAAGATAAGCCTTTGTATTTTACATCTTTATTAAGAAAGTTTTACTATTTAATTCTTTGGTACATACCTTTATTGTTTGGCATTATAATACTATTAATAACCTCAAAATTAACTAAGGTCTTCATACATAAGTCACTAATATTTTAATTTTAACTTATACTTGTTTATCTTTAAGTATATTGTTTTCACCACACATATTTTTAAAATGTTTACCAAATAAACATAGTTTTTATACCTGAGGAAAAGAACAATCTCATTGCATATACCTACAAAAATTAATAGTAGTGCAAAAATTATGCACAGCCAGCAAAACTGGCAAAATTAATGTGCTGATTCTAACCAGATTTGCAAAAATGCAAATATTGCAGTTTTATCTCATGGTTTAAAGAGATAAATTTCAAGAAAACAGCAATACTTCTTTCTCATAAAAGTATTAGTAAGCTTAAATAATTCTTGATACTAAAATATTTGTTACAACAAAATATACAGAAACCATTTGTCAGAGACTTTGGGTGTCCTTCAAGAAGATATACACTTTCCAAATTGTATGACATAAGAATATACATATTTGTATTTATATACTTACAGGACCATTACTGTTCACATTATTTATAAATATTACTGAACTTAAATATAGGAGCATATAATTTTGAACAATATATGTTACAACTTAACTACTTAATACTCATTAAATTACTTGTTTGGATGAGATAAAAATCTAATATTATAACTGGTTACAAAAATAGAGTAATAAATTAGAATCTAAATTAGTAATGTATTGAACATGTTTTAAGAATATTAAAGGAAACCACATCTATATAACAACAAAAAAAATTTACCTGGGCTAGGTTTCAATATTAGTAATATGAGAAGTGCTTAGGTGTGTTATAAACTGTACATTTCTTTTGAAATAAGAAAAAGGAAGAAATTATCTAATTCACACTCATGTGTGAGGAAGCTAATTGCTATTATATTTATAGTTAGAAAAAGTATTTTATCACAGGTCTCTACTTAATTGTGTTCATATAGAAACATTTAAGACATAGATAAACTGGTAAAGATCAAAACAGGATTAATATTTTAAGAAAAAATTATCCAGAGGAGTTACATGAGAAGTAACATAAAACAGATATGTATTAAATTAAATATCAAGAGATAAGAGTCTTTCTTCCTTTGAAAATTACATTTGTGAGATTAGTTACATAAAACGTGTTTTGAGAAGGATCTGTTCAAGAAGTAAAAGAAAATATAAAATGAAAGAAAAACAATGAAAGAACAAGAATAAAACTCAGAAAATTTTAACTGGAGATAAGTTGCAATTAAACTTGATATTAATTCCATAGAAATTGGAGGCTGAAGATAAAGATTAGAAAAGTTCTTAGCAGGCAGGTAGCAGCTGCGATTTTCTGCCTAGAGTATTATCTAACTGAAATAGTAGCAATACAAAGGTTAGGGAAGATATGTCTATACCTGTGTCTGTATTTATATCTTAATCTGGATCCAGATAAATATATGGGTATAATGGGACTTGCAAATATATATGAGTAATGAGGAAAATATGGTGGAGTGGTAAGAAGGAAAAAAAAAACCTCAAAATCAAACAATAGGCATTAAGGAAGGTATCAAAAGATAAGGGAGATAAACAGTAAGAAATGTTCATTGGAAGGGATAAACTTGTGGATGAAAATAAAGGTAATTCAAGGGAAAGATAAAAACAGGAAGACTTTACAGTCAGTCAAATTGTGTCTCTTATTGATTTAGTTCATTTACTGCAAATAAGAAACATAGCAATGCTGAATTACAGTTAAGAATTGTAAAATGTCTGAGAGAAATTTAAGGTGTGTGACTAAAGACTATAGTCCCCAAAAATGATACTGTTAAAGTGTTGCAATCAATATACCAATAAATTTGGAAAACTCAGCAGCGGCCATAGGAATAGAAAAGGTCAGTATTCATTCTAATCCTAAGAAAGGCAATGTCAAAGAATGTTCAAACTACTGCACAATTGCACTCATTTAACCCACACTAGCAAAGTAATGCTCAAAATTCTTCACGAGTGGCTTCCACAGGACGAGAACTTTCAGATGTTTAAGCTGTATTTAGAAAAGGCAGAGGAACCAGAGATCAAATGGCCAACATCTGTTGAGTCATCAAAAAGCAAGAAGTCCAGAAAAAAATCTACTTTTGCTTTATTGACTATGCCAAAGCCTTTGTGTGGATCACAACAAACTGTGGAAAATACTTCAAGAGATAGGACTACCATACCACTTTACCTGCCTCCTGAGAAATCTGTATGCAGGTCAAGAAGCAAAAGCTAGAACCAGACAGGGAACAACAGTCTGGTTTCAAAATGAGAAAGGAGTACGTCAAGGCTTTATATTTTTATTATTTAACCTATATGTAGAGTACATCAGATGAAATATCAGGCTGGATTAAGCACAAGCTGGAATCAAGTTTGCTGGGAGAAATATCAATAATCTCAGATATGTAGATGACACTACCCTTATGGCAGAAAGTGAAGAGCAACTGAAGATCCTCTTGATGAAAGTGAAAGAGGAGAGGGGAAAAGCTGGCTTAAAACTAAACATTCAAAATAATAATAATAATAAGATCATGGCATCTGGTCCCATCACTTCATGGCAAATAGATGGGGAAACAATGGAAATAGTGACAGACTTTATTTCTTGGGGCTCCAAAATCACTACAGATGGTGACTGCAGCCATGAAATTAAAAGACTCTTGCTCCTTGGAAGAAAAGCTATGACCAACCAAGACAGCTTATTAAAAATCAGAGACATAACTTTGCCAATAAAAGTCCATCTATTTGCAATTTTTTAAGGAATCATGTCATTCATGTCAATGTATAGCAAAACGAATACAGTATTGTAAAGCAAAACAAACTAAAAAATAAAAATTAATTAAAAAAAAAGAAGTCCATCTGGTCAAAACTATGTTTTTTTTTTTTTTTTCCCAGTAGTCAAGTGTGAATGTGAGAGTTGGACCATAAAGAAGGTTGAACATCAAAGAATTGATGCTTTTGAACTGTGGTGTTGTAGAAGCCTCTTGAGAGTCCCTTGAACTGCAGGGCAATACAACCAGTCAATCCTAAAAGAAATCAGTCCTAAATATTCCATTGGAAGGAATGATACTGAAGCTGAAGCTGCAGTACTTTGGCCACTGAAGTGCAGAACTGACTCATTGGAAAAGGCCTGATGCTGGGAAAGATTGAAGACAGGAGGAGAAGGGGACGATAGAGGATAAGACGGTTAAATGGCACCACCAACTCGATGGACATGAGTTGAAGTAAATTCCAGGAGTTGGTGATTGACAGGGAAGCCTGGCATGCTGTAGTCCATGGGGTCGCAAAGAGTAAGACATGATTGAGTGAGTAAACTGAACTGAAAACAAGACTCTTGTTTATTTCGTTTTGCTGTTATTCAGTCACCAAGTCATGTCCAACTCTTTGTGATTCCATCATATGGAGCACTCCAGGCTTGCCTTTCTGTCGGGAGCCAGCGTGGGAGATCCTACCCATGATAAGGTCATGTGGAAGAGAACTGTTAAGCAAGGCTTCATGACTCAAGGGGCTCCCTAGACCTGCTTGAGCATCTACCCCAAAACCAGAATCTGTCTGTCTTACTATTTTGTGCCTTTCACCAACTCTCCTGACATACAGGGGGCTATCCCCGACCACCTTTCTCTGGAGAAAATCAACTTAGGGGCTCCAGTTAATAAGTCTCCTGGACATGAGAAGAATATTTCAATTCAAACCCCCTCTGTTAGCATTCTAGCTTGCTTGGCAGGTTTATCCAGACTCCTGCAGCTACACATATGCTTGCTCACAGCCTCCCAATTGTGAGAGGCATGGGAAGCCTAAAACATAGAGCCTTTCAAAGAGTTAAAAGTTATTAGAGTAGTGCTGGTGTAGGATTTCATTATTGGGCCAATGCTTGTTGCCATGTTCCCATGTCTCTTATCCACTGTGCACCTGGGAGTGCATTAGTTAACATAGTTGGAATGTAAGAAAAACAAAACAATAGCCTTGAATTAACCACATCAGACCTTTGAGCTAATTGGTTCTTTCTTTCTTGTAACTCACTACACCTTTGCTCCATGAGAAATGTAACTCTGTTTAGCATTTTCTGAGGCTGACATAGATTAGAAATATAAAGAAAAAAAACATTTCAAGGAAAAATAAGTTTCTGGTTGAGCAGCTTTACCAAAATAGGGTCATAAAATGTTCACAGGCCTCCAAGGCCAGAAGATAAGGTACACAACATTCTTTATGGGAAAGGTATGCAGAAAAAATCCTGGCTTCAATAAAGACAAAACAGATGTAATGTTTGGGCTGACTCTGTATGACTTTGCATCTTTCATTTCCCTCTATGTACAAGTTAAGGTATAAAAGCTTCCCTGAAAAATAAAGTGATGGATCAGGATCAGTTCCATGAAAGCCTGCTTCCCTCGTGTTTTTCTTCCTTCCTTTCTTTCTTTCTCTCCTCTATTTTCTTATCTGCAACATTCTTTCTTTATCTCTCTCTCTAAATCATTTTCTTTGCTGATGTCATTTCTCCTTCGGGTTCCCCTGGATCCTGCTGGGGTCCAGTCCCCGTCCTTCATTATCTCTCAAAATTTGCTCAATTTCATGTCCATTGATTCAGTGATTTCTATCTAACCATCTCATGCTCTGTCACCTCCTTCTCCTTTTGCCTTCAATCTTTTCCAGTATCAGGGTCTTTCCCAATGAGTCAGCTCTTCACATCACGTGGTCAAACTGCTGGAGCATCAGCTTCAGCATCAGTCCTTCCAGTGAATAACCATGGTAGATATCCTTTAGGATTGACTGGTTTGAACTCTTTGCTGTCCAAGGGACTCTCAAGATTCTCCAGCACCTCAATTTGAAAGCATAATTCTTCACCACTCAGCCTTCTTTATGGTCTGAATCTCACATCCCTAGATGACTACTGAAAAACCATAGTTTTGACTTTACAAACCTTTGTTGGCAAAGTGATGTCTCTGCTTTTTAATACACTGTCCAGGTTTGTCATAGCTTTCCCACATAATTTCATGGCTTCAGTTCCTGTCCACAGTGATTCTGGAGTCTGAGAAAATAAAATTTGTCACTGCTTTCACATTTCCCCTTCCTATGTGCCATGAAATGATGGGGTCAGATGACCTGATCTTAGTTTTTTAAATGTTGAGTTTCAAGCCAGCTTTTTCACCTCTTCTTTCACTGTCATCATCACTTTCTGCCATTAGATTGGTATTTTCTGCATATTGGAGGTTGTTGATATATGCCCTGACATTTTCAATTCCAGCTTGTGATTCATCTGGCCTGACATTTCACCTGAGGTACTCTGCATATGTTAAACAAGCAGGGTGACAAGATTGTATATTGACTCCTTTCCAAGTTTCAGCCAGTCATTTTTTCCATGTCCTGTTCTAACTGTTGCTTCTTGATCTGTTTACAGGTTTCTTAGGATACAGGTAAGGTGGTCTGGTATTCCCATCTTTTTTTTTGTTGTTATTTTTGTAGTTTCCATTTGAAATAATTTCATATGAACGTGGCAATGCCAGAATTAACTTTTTAAAATATTTATTTATTATTTTTGACCACACTGAGTCTTTTTTGCTGTCAGGGCTTTTCTCTAGTTGCAGAGACCAGGGGCTACTCTCCAGTTGCAGTGCACAGGATTTTAATTGCTTTGGCTTCTCTACCTGCAGATCATGGGCTCTAGTGTGTGTGTACTTCAATAATTGTAGCACATGGGCTCCGTAGTTGTGGCTTGAGGCTCTAGAAGACAGACTGTGGCACACAGACTTCATTGCTCCGCCACATGTAGGATTCCCAGTTCATGAACCACAGTGTTGTTGACACAGGGGGGCTTGCATAACTCAGTGAAGCTATGGGTCATGCCACCCAGGGGTACCCAAAAAAGAGGGGTCTTGTGAAGAGTTCTCACCAAATGTGGCCCACTGGAGAAGGAAATGGCAACCAATTCCAGTATTCTTGCCTGGAGGACCCAATGGACAATATGAAATGGTAAAATAATATGACACTGGAAGATGAGTGCCCTGGTTGGAAGGTGTCCAATATTCTACTGGGGAAGAGCATAAAAGTGAAAATGAAATGGACTGTCCATGGAATTCTCTAGGCCAGGATACTGGAGTGGGTATCTTTTCCCTTCTCCAGGGGATCTTCCCAACCCAAGGATTAAACCCAGGTCTCCCACATTATTGGTGGTTCTTTACCAGCTGAGCCACAGGGGAAGCCCAAGAATACTGGAGAGGTTAGCCTATCCCTTCTCCAGCAGATCTTCCCAACCCAGGAATCAAACGGTAGTCTCATGTACTGCAGGCAGATTCTTTACCAACTGAGCTATCAGAGAAGACCACAGGTTAATTAATAAAAGCTCCAGAAAGAATGAAGAAGCTGGGCCAGAGCAGAAATGATGCTCAGCTGTGGATGTGTCTTGTGGTGAAAGTAAAGTCCGATGCTGTTAAGAACAGTATTGCATGGGAACCTGGAATGTTAGGTCCATGAATTCAACATGGTCAGGTAGGAAATGGCAAGGGTGAACATCCACATCTTAGGAATCAGTGAACTAAAATTAATGGGAATAGGCAAATTTAATTCAGATGACCATTATATCTACTACTGTAGAGAAGAATCCCTTAGAAGAAATGGAGTAGCCCTCATAGCCCACAGACAGGTCTGAAATGCAGTACTTCAGTACAATCTCAAAAACAATAGAATGATCTTGGTTCATTTCCAAGGCAAACCATTAAACATTACATAATTCAAGCCTATGCCCCAACCACTGATGCCGAAGAAGCTGAAGTTGACTGGGGCTATGAAGACCTACAATATCTTCTAGAACTAACATGAAGCAGGACAAAGGGTAACAGAGTTTTGTCAAGAGAATACACTAGACAAAGCAAACACTCATTTGCAACAACAAAAGAGATGCCTCTACACATGGACATCACCAGGTAATTAATACTGAAATCACATTGATTATGTTCTTCACAGCCAAAGATGGAGACGCTATATACAGGTCAGCAAAAACAAGACCTGGAGATGACGGTGGCTCAGATCATCAGCTTCTTATTGCAAGATTCAGACTTAAATTCATGAAAGTAGGGAAAACCACTGGGCCATTCAGGTATGACTTAAATCAAATCCCTTATACAGTGGAGGTGACAGGTAGATTCAAGAGATTAGGTCTCGTAGACAGAGTGCCTGAAGAACTATGGACAGAGGTTCTAAATTGGACAAGAGGCAAAAAAGCATCCCAAAGAAAAAGAAATTAAGAAGGCAATGTCATTGTATGAGCAGGCTTAACATATAGCTGTGGAAAGAAGAGAAGTGAAAGGCAAATGAGAAAGGAAAAGATATACTCAATTGAATGCAGAGGTCCAGAGGAATCAAGGGGAGTTAAGAAGGCCTTTTTTAAATAAACAATTCAAAGAAACAGAGGAACACAAAGAATGAGAATTACTAGCACTCTCTTTAAGAAAATTGGAGATATCAAGGGAAAATTTCATGCAACGATGGACACAATAAAGGACAGAAATATAATGACCTGCAGAAGCAGAGTAGATTAAAAGAGGTGGCAAGACTACCCTCCAAAAAAAATTAATCAAAGAAGGTCTTAATGACATGGATAACCACAATGTGTGGTTACTCATCTAGAGCCAGATATCCTGGAGTGTAAAGTCAAGTAGGCCTCAGGAAGCATTACAACAAACAAAGCTAGCAGGGATGATGGGATTCTAGCTGAGCTATTTAAAATCCTAAAAAAGTAATGCTGCTAAAATGCTGCACTCATTATGTAAGCAAATTTGGAAAACAGTGTTAGCCCCAGGACTGGAAAGGTTCAGTTTTCCTTCGAATTCCAAAGAAGGATAATGCTAAAGAATGTTCAAACCATAGTACAATTGCATTCATTTCATACCCTAGCAAGGTTTTGCTAAAAATCTTGCAAGCGAGGCTCCATCAAAATGTTAACCGAGAACTTCCAGATGTACAAGCTATATCAAAAAGGGAGAAGAACCAGAGATCAAATTACCAACATTCATTGGCTCTTGGAGAAAGCAAGGGAGTGAGTTCTAGAAAAACATCTACTTCTGCTTCATTGACTACACCAAAGCCTTTAACTGTGTGGGTCACAACAAACTGGAAAATTCTTAAAGAGATGGGAGTACTAGACCACCTTACCTGTTTCCTGAGAAACCTGCATGTGTGTCAAGAAGCAAGAGTTAGAGCCACATATGGAACAACTGACGGTTCACAATTGGGTAAGGACAGGACTATGATAAGGCTGTGCTTTGCTAATTTAACTTATATGCAGAGAACATCATGGGAAATGCTGGCCTGGATGAATCACCAACTGTAATCAATACTGCCTGGAGAAATATCAGCAATCTCAGATACACAGATGATACAACTCTAATGACAGTAAGTGAAGAGGAACTAAAGAGCCTCCTGATGAAGGGAAAAGAGGAGAGTGAAAAACCTGGCTTAAAATTCAGCTTTCAAAAAAATAAGATCATGGCATTTGGTCCTATCACTTCATGATAAACAAAAGAGGAAAAAGTGGAAGTAGTGACAGTTTTTATTTTCTTGGGCTCCAAAATCGCTGTGGACAGTGACTGCAGCCATGAAATTTAAAGATACTTACTCCTTGGAAGAAAAGCTATGACAAATCTTGACAGTGTATTAAAAGACAGACATCACTTTGCCAACAAAAGTCCCTATACTCAAAGCTATTATTTTTCCAGTAGTCATGTCCAGATGTGAGAATTGGACCATAATGAAGACTGAGTGCAGAAGAATTCATCCTTTCAAATTGTGGGGCTGGAGAAGACTCTTGAGAGTCCCTTGGACTGCAAGATCAATCCAGTCAATTCTAAAGGAATTCAACCCTGGATATTCATTGGAAGGACTGAGGCTGAAGCTGAAGCATCAATACTTTGGACACCTGATGGCAAGAGCCAATTCATTGGAAAAGATCTTGATGCAAGGAAAGATAGAGGACAGGAGAAGAGGTGGCAGAGGATGAGATAACTAGATAGCATCATCGACTCAATGGAGATGAATTTTAGCAAACTTCCAGAGACAGTGGAAGATAGAGGAGTCTGGCACGCTACAGTCCATGGGGTCACAGAGTTGACTAGCAACTGGATAACAATAACAATGGGCATCCTCCAGGATCAGGGATGGAATCTGTGTCTCCTGAACTATCAGACTGATTCTTTACCACTGAGCACCAGGGAAGCCTCTTAGATTTATTATATACAGACAGGATTTTTTTATATTGAAGTTTAAAAAATTATATCTAATGATGATATTTAAACATTCATATTTCATTATATATATATATATATATATATATATATGAAATTTCAAGCCAGACATCCCTGTTCTGGAAACAAGCACATAACATCATTTCTCCCACACTAAATACACCTATAAAACCTAAATAAAAAATGTGTTACATGTATTTGAGGAAAAACATAAAATTCAAAGTACTAAAGGAATGGTAGTGAATTTCACATTTTCCCCCCATAGGCATTCACCAGTGTGAAACTGAGAAATGCAGAGAGAGGTCCCAAGAAACTGTCTAGTTCTAGGTTAAAGAGTAGAAATGGAAACTCTTAAACTCATAGAGAATTTTTTTAAAATCTCTATTTTTTCCTCACTTTTTTCTACATTTACTTGTATCCTATACTTCAGGCATTTCTATGCTAACTGTGACAGTGGCAAATATAAGTTGGTAACTGCAGGGACAAAAACTCTAAAAGATGAACTTTTTTTCTCTGTTAGATCAATCAGTGGTTCCAAGAAAGCTGAATAAAATGCATTGCTTTTTCCCTTTGTTTTCCAGTCTCTGGAAAACGGAGCTTCAGCTTATAGAGCCTAAAAGGACAGACCAAACAAATCAAGTAGTACAGAAATAGCAAAGACAGAAGAGCTTAGGGAAATCAAGCCTGTTTATGAATCTGCCTGCTTCATACAACCTGCCCATGTGTGGATATGTCCCTAATTAGGATGCAAGACTTTGAAAACTGAGGAAATGTTTAGACCTCCACACAGTGGGTAAGCCTGGACACTTGATGGAGCAGAAAAAACAGCATTGTTTTCAAACTGAACTCATACTGAAACTACTACTGACTAAAGAATGTCAGCTGGACCTTGAGGGCCTGAAACAAACAAGGTCAAGTGCCTGATAAACATATCAAAATTCTTTATAGCTTTTTAAGATCCTTATGAAGTAATCTTCAAAATGTTAGAATCAAAAATTTTAAACATAAAAAAGACCATGAAAATTGCAACTTGCATGTGAAAAATTAGTTAACAGATGCTAAGGAAGTAGACAGATGTTGGCATTATCTAATAAATATAGCTTTTTCTTTCTTTTTATTTTTTAAATAATGAAATTATGATAGTACAGTGACAAAAGACTTGGAAAAGACAGAACAAAGTTACTTATAGTTGCACTATATATTACAATTATTTTTTAAATAACTAAATGAAGACTTTTAGTTGGAGTTTCAATATCAAACTTTCAAAAATTAATAGAATGAATAGACAGAGAAATTGAAGGACATAGTAGATGTGAAAAGTACCATGAAGCAATTCAACATAATTAAGATTTATATAGCTTTCACAAAGCAGCAGGATACAAATTTTATTCAAGTTCCCATATATTATAAACCAGGAGATACAGAAACATATTCAGGGACAAAAAAAAAAAAAAAAAAATGCAAAAATTTCATGGTCTAAGAGTATTGAAATCATACAAAGCCTGTTCTCTTGTCACTATGGAATTATGTTAAAAATCAATATCAAAAGATATTTGAAAATAGCCTACATAGTTTCAAGTGCAATGTGACATTTACCAAGAGAGATCTTTGGCTTAGCCATTGAAAGCCTCAGTAAAGTTCAAAGACAATAAACATAAAGGGTGATTGCACAGAAGAAAGAATTTAAATGAGAGATTAATATCAAAAAAAAATAAATTAACTCAAAGATAACTTGAAAAGCCCGTGTATTTGGAACCTAATGTCCACTTTTAAATGATGCGTATATCTAAGAAGCCAAAGAAAGGAAAATTAGAAATTACTTGTGACAGAAAAAAACAAAAAGATTTATCAGAAATTGTGGCATGCCGCTGAATTCAGTTACTCAATCCAACTAAACACAATGTGGACTCTTGAATAAGGTATGAAAATAAATAATGGACACTAATACAAAATTTTGTGATATCTTAACAAAATCTATACTTTGTTAATAATATTGTATTACACATTAATTTCCTATTTTTAAACAACACTATTTCTTTATATTCTCAGAATTAAATCAGAACTTTCAAGCTTCATTCAAAAAAAAATTTTTAATCACTAAGATAATAAGCTTTCCAGACTTTTAGCAGTAATACTAATGCCAGAATAAATGGAACTATATAAAAGTTTTGAGTGACTATACATTAGAAATCTAGCATTCAGTTTTGCCTAGCTAAAAAAGTTATGATATTTTGATTGCACTTGTTTGACTAAATTGAATAAAGTAGCCTTTTAACGAAATGTGAAAACAAACATTAAAATAGAAAATATTAGGTAAAGAAATAAACTATTTAGAGATGAAATAAATGAAAATTTAGAACCAAAAAAAAAAAAATATATATATATATATATATACACACACACAATAGCTAAAATCAAAAGATACTAGTTGAGGTCAAAATGGAAAGGATATAATTGATGAAAAAATCAGTTGAAAAGATAAATCAATATAAATTATACAGCTTAATATCACAGAAAAATATATTGCAGTTAAAAATAAGCTATGGAACAATGAAGTGAAGTGAAGTGAGGTGAAGTCGCTCAGTTGTGCCCGACTCTTTGCGACCCCATAGACTGCAGCCTACAAGGCTCCTTGGGCCAATGGGATTTTTCAGGCAAGAATACTGGAGTGGGTTGCCATTTCCTTCTCCAGGGGATCTTTCCTACCCAGGGATCGAACCTGGGTCTCCCGCATTGTAGGCAGACGCTTTACCATCTGAGCTACAGGAAAGCCCTATGGAACAATAACAAATGTTATAAATTTTGTATCATGAGTCCCTGATTGGGAGAAGGAAAAATACGACTTTAAATAAATTTAAATAGGATGAAGCATTCCCAAGTATAGTAAAAGGTGTCATCTGTTTTACTGATTACTGTAATCTGTTTTATTCAGATTTTATTCAGCTGAATAAATGCAAAATAGTATAAACTCCCAAACTATGCAAACTGACACATCATAATCTAGTTGGTAAAAAGAAAGAAAAAAATTTTTAAGACAGTCAAAGGAAAGGGCCTATTACCTAGGAGAGCTCAATGATCAATTGTTATATTTATACTTAAACAGGCAAGCCAGAAGGAATTGGTATAACATTTTAAAGTCCTGAGGGGGGAAAAAAATACATCAATCTATCATTATATATCCAGCAAATATATACTTCAGGAATAAATATTCTCTGCTGAAAGGAAATTCAGAGAATCCTTAGTGAATAGATCTAAATAATTGCCAAGGGAAGTTCTTCAGTTAGAAGTTACATGACTCAAGAAAGAAGGCTGAACTTTAGGAAGAAAAGGAGAAACAACAGAAATAAAAAGTTACTGTGGAAAACGGCGTGGAGGCTCCTCAAAAAACTTAAAAATACCATATGATTCAACAATTTCATGCCTAGGCATATCTGAAGAAAATGAAAACATTAATTCGAAAGGGTACATGCACCCTAACTTTATAGCAATATTATTTACGATAGTCAACATACGGAAATGATCTAAGTGTCCATCGACAAAGAAGCAAAGATTTATTTTATAAAGGAAATGTTAGTCACAGGAAATGAATACTGCCACATGCAATAACATGGGTAGACTTGGAGGGTATTATACTTAAATGGGAGACACTGCTTGGAGAAGGCAATGGCAATCCACTCCAGTACTCTTGCCTGGAAAATCCCATGGACGGAGGAGCCTGGTAGGCTGCAGTCCATGGGGTCACTAGGAGTTGGATACAACTGAGCGACTTCACTTTCACTTTTCACTTTCATGCATTGGAGAAGAAAATGGCAACCCACTCTAGTGTTCTTGCCTGGAGAATCCCAGGGTCAGGGGAGCCTGGTGGGCTGCCGTCTATGGGGTCGCACAGAGTCGGACACAACTGAAGCGACTTAGCGGTAGCAGCATATTACTGGAACATTAGACAAATAAAAATAATGTATGTTATCATTTATACGTGGAATCTAAAAAATAAATGAATGAATATAGCAAAATAGAAACTGAATTATCAGGTATAGAGAACAGACTGATGGTAACCAGTGGGAGGGGGAGGTGGGAGAAGTAGCATGGGGTTAGGGGATGAAAGGTACAGACTACTGTAAATGAATAGGCCACAGGGATGCACTGTCTAGCACAGGGATATATAGCCATTATTTTGTGCTATTTTAAATGGAGTATAAGCTTTAAAAATATTGAGTCACCATGCTGTATACCTGAAACTAGTATCATATTGTAAATCAACCACACTTCAAGTAAAAGGAAAATATAAAGGGAAAATCTGTAAAACTAAAAACAAACAATCAAAAATCAATAAGCTTTGAATGTGTTTATTTGAAAAGGTCAAAAAATTTACAGACCTCTTAGCCAGATTGATTAAGCAAAAATGAAGAAAATGACACAAGTTTTAATAACTGGGAATGAAAAACATGTTTGTTTAGAGACCCTGCAGCTGTTTGATACTTATGCAAATATACTGCTGTAAATAATATACATCATCAAAACTCACTCCAGATGAAACAAACATTCTGAATATAACTATCAGGTAAACCAAATTTCTAGGTAAAAACTATGCAGAAATATAATTGGACACTGCTTATATTATAAACTCATTACTTATTTTAAGAAGAAATAATTCCAATCCTACAAAATTTCTTCTAGACAAAGAATGCCTGCTGATTCATTTAATACTAAACTCAGACAAATGTGGAATAAAGAAAAAAAAAACCTACAGAACAATACCCCTTATGAATTTAGACACACACACAAAAACCTTAAAAAAGATTGAAAAAATTAAAATCAAAATATGTAAAAGGACCAGCACATCATAACCAAGTGGGGCATATTTTGAGAATTCAATGCTTGCTCAGTATTTGAAAATTAATCAATGAATCAATGTAGCCCACCATAATAATAATTTAAAGAAGAAAAAAAATACATGGTCATATGTACATCTAACATCAAACTTAACAGAGGAGAGAATAAATTTCCATTAAGAACAAAACAACAACAAGGATATTCTCTCTTACTACTCCTGTTCAACATAATGATGAAAATCCTAACATATGCAACAAAGCAATAAAGATAAATAAAAAGGACTCAGGTCATAGACAAAGAAATAAAACAACCTGATTCTAGACAATATGATTATGTAGAAAACCCAAAACAATCCACATAAAAGCTCTCAAACTAATAATGAGTTTAGCAAGGTTCCAAGATACACAGTCAACACATAAAAATCAATTTTATTTCTATATAATACTTGAGTGCTAAGTTGATTCAATTGTTTCTAACTCTTTGTGTAACTATGGGACTGTAGCCTGCCAGGCTTCCCAGTCCATGGGATTCTCCAGGCATGAATATTGGAGTAGGTCGCTGTGCCCTCTTCCAGGGTATCTTTCCAGCCCAGGAATCAAACCTGTGTCTCTGCACTGGCAGGTGAGGTCTTTACCACTAGTGCCACTGGATTTCTTTACCACTAGCACCACCTGGGAAACCCTTCAGTAGCAATGTACAATTGGAAATACAAACTTTAAAAAATACCATTTATTTTAGACCCATCAAAATTAAATAATTAAGTATACATCAAGCATATAATTACAACAACTGTATGCTGAAAACTACAAAATGCTGATAAAATAAGTAAAAGATCTAAATAAGTTAAGAGACATACTGTGCTCTTGGATTGGGTACTCATCATTGTAGAGATGTTAATTCTTTCCAAATGGGTCAAAAATTTTAACAAAATATAAAATTTGCATTCATGCCAAGAATTTTTATTTTATTTTTTTAGATAAATATGTTTATTGTAAAGCACATGGAGGTTCAAGTGGGACAGGGAAAACAATTTTGGCAAAAAAAAAAAGAAAATGAAGTTGGATATAAAGACTTAAAGTAACAACAATCAAAATAAT
The DNA here is from genome assembly GCA_006408695.1 of Aepyceros melampus. Taxonomy (NCBI): domain Eukaryota; kingdom Metazoa; phylum Chordata; class Mammalia; order Artiodactyla; family Bovidae; genus Aepyceros; species Aepyceros melampus. The sequence continues at coordinate 52,897 of SJXQ01000049.1, read as the reverse complement.
GTGGTACTGGGGAAAATAAGCCAGTCCATAAAATGGTCCTCACAAATATGGCATTTGGTTAATAAAAATACCAAGGGAATTTAATGCTCAAAGAATAATGCCTTTCACAAATGGTATTGCAATAACTGGCCAGGCATGCACAATCACACAGACAGAAGGAAATCAACATAAGCACCATATCTTATCAATATATTAACTCAGAATAAATTAAAGATCTAAATGGTGAAAGTAAAATTATCAAGGGACTTCCCTAGAAGTTCAGTGTTTAAGACTCCATGCCTCCAATGTAGGGGAGGTGGGTTTGATCCCTGGTAGGCAACTAAGATCCATCATGCTGCATGGCATGGCTGCAATTTTTTTTTTTTTAATAAAATTATCAAACAGGAAAAAAGTCAGAGGAAAACACTGTAGAAACTAAGATTAGGTTGAAGAGTTCTTTAGACTTGATATAAAAAGAACAATCTTTTTTATATTGCAATTATTTTTTTAATTAATTTTTATTTTTTTTTAGTTTGTTTTGCTTTACAATACTGTATTCGTTTTGCTATACATTGACATGATTCAGCCACGAGTGTACATGAACTCCCAATCCCGACCCCCACCTCCCCACTCCTGCCCCACACCCTCTCTCTGGATTATCCCCGCGCATCAGTCCCAAGCATCCTGCATCCTGCATCAAACCTGGACTGGCGATTCGTTTCACTTATGATATCACACATGTTACACTGCCACTCTGCCAACCCATCCCACCCTCTCCCTCTCCCACAGAGTCCAAAAGGCCGCTCTATACATCTGTGTCTCTTTTGCTGTCTTGCGTAAAGGTTTATCATTACCATCATTCTAAATTCCATATATATGTGTAAGTATACTGTATTGATGTTTTTCTTTCTGGCTTACTTCACTCTGTATAATCGGCTCCAGCATCATCCACCTCATTAGAACTGATTCAAATGTATTCTTTTTAACAGCTGAGTAATACTCCATCGTGTATATGTACCACAGCTTTCTTATCCATTCATCTGCTGATGGACATCTAGGTTGCTTCCATGTCCTGGCTATTATAAACAGTGTTGCAATGAACATTGGGGTACACGTATGAGAACAGTGTGGAGATTCCTTAAAAAATTGCAAATAGAAATGCCTTATGATCCAGTGATCCCACTGCTGGGCATACACACCAAGGAAACCAGAATTGAAAGAACAATCTATTTTAAGCAAAACATAAACTGACTTCATCAAAATAATAACAAAAATAAGAAAAGGTTGGCTCTTCTGAAAGACAATGTTAAGAGATGAAGAGACAAGTTTACCATTGGGGAAAATATTTTTAAATCACGTCTCTGACAAAAGACTTGAGTCCAGAATATACGGAGCTTTGCATTCTTATTAAATATCATTTAGTAAAGGAATTGAAATAATCAGGATTAGATTTATAAATTTACATAATTTTTATGCTATGCACATAAATCTTAAGATAATACTAAATGAAGTACCATTCAAGAAAGAGTGATTTCAAAAGGACTTTAATATGTCTTGAGACATCTAAGAATTTTCTGAAACTTAAAGTATGATATGCATTTCAGTGCATACTTAAATTTCCAATAATTTCATATAATTTATTTACCAATTTTATTTGAGGATGTTCCTTTCTCTTTATGATTTTTAGAAGATAATCCTAGATATCAGATAAGATTTAGCAGAGTTCAATGGAAACTATTTTTTTTTCCTTTTGTTGCAAACCAAGAGGCCATTTTTTTTATCCATCTTGTTTTATTCATTTACTGAAATCTTCATTCTTCCTTTATTCTAAGACTCAATGTTATTATACTACATGTACTGAAAGTAAAATTGATTTCCTTATATTCACAACTGAATGTATCAATGAAACCTTCAGAAATCCCACTTATAAGAAATATTTCTATGGCTGATATAAAAATTTCCTAAAGACTTTAGGCAAACTCATGTATTTACTCAGCTAAATTTTTAAAGAGATGAATCAAAACCATGGGAATTTGGGTGAGAGAAGGTGAGTATGCTATGGGAGAATTTTCCCCAAAGCATGAAATTTAATTTAACAATGTATACTTTTCTTCATTTTAAAATTATGTTTCTGTCCAATTTATATGACAAATTATGATGCTTCCTTTAAGAAATCTTGTATAAATTTTATTTTTTGGAACAAAAGAAAAAAGCAGTCTGCAGTTAATGGATATTTAAGGAAAAAACATTTTTCCCAAATATTTTCAAAGTGTTAACTCATGTCACAGCATTTACCTTCTGTATATGTAGTATTTCTCAATATTATTAAAGTAGAAATGCCCTAATCGTTTCCTAGCTACTGAAAACATTGATTTAGTGTCTTGCAAATAATATATAACTAGTGTAGATAAGGTTATAAAGTGACTAACTATACTGCTAAAACATTATTTTGTTTTCACTGGCAAAAATTTTTCATTTCACACACTCAGAGACAGATATCCAGTGATTCCTTGTTGTTTCTTATTCAACCTTGACAGGTAAAAATACTGATAGCATTATTGTGTTTGTAATGTCTGCTGTTCAGAACTAAGGTACATATGAACAGTTTTCATGTAAATGTTTGGTAAATTTAGAAAATTAGTTATGTATTTGAAGCAGCATATAAGGCATATTCATAAAATGCTATATTTTTACATCTTTTTTCAGACACTTGCTATTGTTTTATCCTGAGGAAGAAGTTAAAATATGTGTACATGACAGTGAAATCAATGTTCCGTTCAGTTCAGTCGCTCAGTTGTGTCCGACTCTTTGTGACACCATGAATCGCAGCACGCCAGGCCTCCCTGTCCATCACCAATTCCCCGNCCTCTTGAGAAAACTGTATGCAGGTCAGGAAGTAACAGTTAGAACTGAACATGGAACAACAGACTGGTTCCAAATAGGAAAAGGAGTCCATCAAGGCTGAATACTGTCATTCTGCTTGTTTAACTTATATGCAGAGTACATGATGAGAAATGCTGGGCTGGAGGAAGCACAAGCTGGAATCAAGTTGCTGGGAGAAATATCAATAATCTTAGATATGCAGATGACACCACCCTTATGGCAGAAAGTGAAGAAGAACTAAAGGGCCTCTTGATGAAAGTGAAAGAGGGGAGTGAAAAAGTTGGCTTAAAGCTCAACATTCAGAAAACAAGGATCATGGCATCTAGTCCCATCACTTCATGGGAAATTGATGGGAAAACAGTGGAAACAGTGGCTGACTTTATTTTTTTGAGCTTCAAAATCACTGCAGATGGTGACTGCAGCCATGAAATTAAAAGACGCTTACTCCTTGGAAGGAAAGTTATGACCAACCTAGACAGCACATTAAAAAGCAGAGACATTACTTTGCCACCAAAGGTCCATCTAGTCAAGCCTATGATTTTTCCAGTGGTCACGTATGGATGTGAGAGTTGAACTATAAAGAAAGCTGAGCACCAAAAAATGGATACTTTTGAACTGTGGTGTTGGAGAAGACTTCTTGAGAGTCCCTTGGACTGCAAGGAGATCCAACCAGTCCATCCTAAAGGAGATCATTTGGCCACCTGATGCTAAGAGCTGACTCATTTGAAAAGACCCTAATGCTGGGAAAGATTGAGGGCAGGAGGAGAAGAGGACAACAGAGCAATAGATGGTTGGATGGCATCACTGACTTGATGGATATAAGTTTGAGTAAACTCCAGGAGTTGGTGATGGACAGGGAGGCCTGGGGTGCTGCAGTTCATGGGGTCGCAGAGTCAGAAACTACTGAGTGACTGAACTGAACTGAACTGAGCTGAAAAGGAGTACTAGATGTCACACTTCTCTTCCTTCCAATGTCCTAAGAACAAGAGGTAATGCTAGTGTCCCTAATGGCTCAGTCTCATGTCCCTAGTAGCTCAGCTGGTAAAGAATCCGCCTGCAACGCGGGAGACCTGTCCTCAGTCCCTGGGTTAGGAAGGTCCCCTGGAGAAAGGAAAGGCTACCCACTCCAGTATTCTGGCCTGGAGAATTCTATGGACTGTATAGTCCACGGGGTCGCAAAGTGTCAGCATGACTGAGTGACTTTCACTTCACTTCAAGGGCTAGAGGAGGCAGAACATCAGCCTGCTGAGCCTGGACCATGGGTAAGCCTACTCAGTAGACTACCTCCCAATGATATTGAGTAGTCAGACCCCACATTATTCCCTTTTCCAAGCTCTAGTCAAAAAACATCTCAAGCTCTTCAAAATATCAGCCTCTCCTGACGATAAACTCCTCAGAGCCACAAGGCCCCATGCCCAAATCAGATACAAGCCTTCAGGATGACAGTGGCTTTTACATTTTTTTCTGTTGTTTGGGCCTTGGTTGCGTCATGTAAGTGAGGAAGCTATGTTAGTTGCTCATTCGTGTCTGACTCTGTGACCCTTAACCCACCATGCTCCTCATGTCCTCTTCCCTTCTCCAGGGGATCTTCCCGACCCAGGGATCGAACCTATGTCTCCTGCATTGCAGGCGGATTCTTTACTGTCTGAGCCACCAGGGAAGGCCTCATGTAAAGTGCTGCTAATGATAGTACAGGGTACCTAACGTGTCCAGTGCCTCCAGGATCATGATTGCCAATAATCTCACGACAGTCTCTCAAAATTCAATGTATGTAGCTAAGTGGATTAGAGACAGAGCTGGGACTTGATGCCTGACCTATTGCCTTCCAATCTAGAGAGCACTCTTTCTAGTACATTACACTGTGGAGGTGACATGCACACAAATTTCTAAGAACATGACTACTATGTAGGACAACATAACTATATATAAGTGAAGGCCCACCTAGTAGATAGAATAAAAAGAGACATTTAGTTTCATTAGCTGGCACAACCTCATAGCTGAGACACTCCTATCTGCTGCTTTCTCTTCTAACATTTTTATGATCTGATAGCTTTGAAGTTTCCCCTCTTAGTCTTCTAAAGTAAAAAAAAAAAAGTTGTATTTTTATACATCTAAGTTCTGATTGAGTTAGACAAGGCTGTGGTCCTAGTGTGATTAGACTGACTAGTTTTCTGTGAGTGTGGTTTCAGTGTGTCTGCCCTCTGATGTCTCTTGCAACACCTACCGTCTTACTTGGGTTTTTCTTGCCTTGGACGTGGGGTATCTCTTCACGGCTGCTCCAGCAAAGTGCAGCTGCTGCTCCTTACCTTGGACGAGGGGTATCTCCTCAAAGAATTGATGCTTTTGAATTGTGGTGTTGGAGAAGACTCTTGAGAGTCCCTTGGACTGCAAGAAGATCCAACCAGTCCATTCTGAAGGAAATCAGCCCTGGGATTTCTTTGGAGGGAATGATGCTGAAGCTGAAACTCCAGTACTTTGGCCACCTGATGCTAAGAGCTGACTCATTTGAAAAGACCCTGATGCTAGGAAAGATTGAGGACAGGAGGAGAAGGGGACAACAGAGGATGAGATGGCTGGATGGCATCACCGACTCAATGGACATGAGTTTGGGTAAACTACGGGAGTTGGTGGTGATGGACAGGGAGGCCTGGTGTGCTGCAGTTCGTGGGGTCACAAAGAGTTGGACATTACTGAGCGATTGAACTGAACTGAACTGAAGTTCTCATTCACCTCATGATTCTCTATGGCTTCAGGCTAATTTAATTGTTAGAATTAGTCCCTTGAAGAGTTGAAACTAACAATAATCAAGTTAAATTTCTACTACATGATCAGTGTTTATTAGATATTGATGTAAAATCCTTGTTAATTACAATATGGCTATCATTACAAAATGATGACTCACTTTTTACATGTCTCAGAGGAAATTAAGGCAAAGTATAATGGGACTCAGAGCCAGTCAAAGTCCTGAAAAGGTTAAAAAATCAAGGAAGTGCACACAAAAATGATCCATTGATTTTTTTTACAAATCTGCCAAATAGATCCAATAGAGGAAAGACAATCTTTTGAGCAAATGGTGGAAACTTGGAGCAATCAGCAAAAAAAATCTATAGGCAAAAAATGAAGAGAGACCAAAACTTCATACTTTACACAAAAATTAAATCAAAATGGATCATAATATAAAACATAAAACAATAAAACTTTTAAAAAATAGGACAAAATCTTTACAATTTAGATTAGGCAAAGTGTTTTTAGACTTGACACCAGAAAGATGATCTGTAAAATGAAAAATCAACTAATTGGACCTGATCAAAATGTAAAATTTCTGTTCTGCAAAAACCCATGTGAAGAGGACTGCAGACTGGTAGAAAATATTTTCAAAGTATGTATCCAACAAAAGACTTACATCTAGCATATATGAAGAGCTCTCAAATTCAACAATAAAAAATAATAAGCCAATTAGAAAATGGGCAAGTGACATGAAGATATTTTCACCAAAGCGAGTATACAGATTACAAAAACCACATGAAAAGAGGTTTACCATCATTAGCCATCAAGGAATGCAAATTATAACCACAATGAGATACCACCACACCCTTATCAGAATTGTTAGAATGAAAATAGCAGCACCATCAAACACTGGGAAGGATGTGGAGGAACTGGATGACTCAGAAATTTCTGGTAGGAATATAAAATGGTACACAACTATTTAGCCATTTCTTATAAAACTAAATATGCAGAAAAAAACCACTTAAATATGTAATTTCTGTACAACCCAGCAACTGCACTCTTGGACGGTTATTCCAAAGACATTAAAGTTTATATTCATACAAAACCCTATACATGAATGTTGATAAAGCTTTATTTGTATTAGTTCCAAACTGGAAACAACCCAGATGTCCTTCAGCAGGTGAATGGATAAACAAACAGAGGCAGCAACCACAACATGGGATTCTACTCACAAAAAACAAGGAGTGAACTATGCTACATGCAACGAACTGGATGAATCTCCAGAGAATTATCCCAAGTGAAAAGTCAATCCTGAGAAGATTCATACTGTATGGACCCATTTATATAACATTTTTTAATATTTATTTGTATTATTTATTTATTTATTTGGCTGTGCCAGGTCTTAGTCGTGGCTTGTGGGATCTAGTTCCCTGAACAGGGATCAAACCCAGGCCCCCTGCATTGGAGCTCAGAGTCTTAGCTGCTGGACCACCCACAAAGTCCCTGTATAACATTCTTAAAATGACACATTACAGCAATGAAGGGCAGACTACTGGTTGCCAGGTGTTCAGGGATGAGATGGTTGGATGGCATCACTGACTCAATGGACACGAGTTTGAGCAAACTCCAGGCGATGGTGAAGGACAGGGAAGCCTGGCGTGCTGCAGTCCATGAAGTCACAAAGAGCTGGACACGACTCAGTAACTGAACAACGAGTTAGGGATGGGACCATAGTGTAGTCACTAGAGGGAAATGGGTGTGATTATAAAGGGCAATTTGAAGGATCCTTGCAATGATGGGAGAACTATTCAATACCTTGATGGTGACGGTGGATACATGAACCTGCCCAGGGGATAAAACTGTATGGATAAAACTGTATACACGAGCACAAGTATAAATAGAAAAATCTCAATAAGATCAGTGGATTGTATCCATGTCAATATCATGGTTGTGAAAACTACTATAATTTTGCAAAGTGTTATTATTAGGGAAACTGGACAGAGTTTCTGGACAGTTCCCCAATACAAAGTCTCCAAATTATTTCTCAAAATTGCATTGGAATCTACAAAGATTTCATTAAAAAATAAACTCCAAAGAGGCATTAAAGGTCTATGTGTGAGAAACACAACTTCAAAGCTGTTAGAAGAAAACAAAGGAGAATATCTTTTATGACTCCCTAGTAAGAAAAGATTTATTTTAAAAAGACAGGAGCACAAACCATAAAGTTAAAGGTTGATACATTTAAATAAAAATTCTGTGCATCAAATACCATTTTAAAGACAAGCTACAGAGTGCCAGGAAATACATGCAGTGCAGGCATCTGACAAAGGATTGATATCCAGAATACATAACAAATATATCAATAAACTAAAAACAAAATTAATGGGCAAAAGACATGTACAGAGAGTTCCCGAAGAGGAAAGCTGATTAATGTACATGTTAAAAGGTACTCAACCATCCAAGTCATCTGCGAGATGCCTAAACACCACAAGAAACAATTTCACACCCATCACATTGGCAAAAAATTTAAAAGGTCTGACAATATCAGTGTTGGCAAGGAATTGGGACAACGGGGCCCTCATACACTACTGGTAGTGTGTAATTTTATGTAAGTGCTTTAGGAAGCAATTTGGCAATAGCCAGTAAAGTTAAAGATGCATCTATTTTGTGACCCAACAATTTCACTCACAGATCTATAACCTAAATAGTGCTCTGAAATCATGTTTGGTCATGAGTCACAGTATGCATTAATTTTAAGTTGTAACCCAATGTGTATTTATAATGGAAGCAAAAGTTTTCTTGAGGATTTTTTATCCTGCATGCAAAGCCCTCTCATAATTTTATTTTATTCTATTTAATTTTTTAATGTTCAGCACAATTAATAGAATTGATTTCAAGATCCAGTAAAGCAGTGGTTCTCAATCTTGTCAATATTACAGTTATCTTTTTGGCTTTTAAATCTCAATTACCCAGGCCACTACCCAAACAAATTAAATTAGAATATCTGGAAACACCTAAATGGCCATTAGCAGGAAAATGGATAAATGCACTGTGCTGTATTCATACAATGGAATAATATGCAGTAGTTAAAATAAATGAACTAAATAAAGTGCATATGTCATCATGGATGGGTCTCAAGAACAGCTAATGAGCCAAGCAAGCTGCAGAAGAGTCATTTACAGCATGATACCATTTTGTGAGGCTGAAAACCATGTGTGGTGTGTTAAGATGTGTGTTAGTTGCTCAGTCGTGTCCGACTCTGTAACCCCATGGACTGTAGCCACAACTGTAGCTGAGACAAGGAGCAGGGAGAAGCATCACATGAATTCTGAGCCCTTGGTGCTGGCATTTCATTAGTGACTCAAAGAGGAGTAAACTCAGATGACAGCCCAGATCCTTTGACCCCACTTTAGAGCTTGTCTCCTTGTTGGTATTCTCTTGGAGTAGAACTGAGACTAAAACACAGAGCCCTAGGAATAAGGTCAATCTATGCAAATGCCATCATCATCAGTTACAAACATTTCTCTAGTACAGTCAAAGTCTGCGACAGGAGTAAGAAAAAGAGAAGTGCATACCTTAGCCTTTGAATAGGAATCAGCCCCTGTTCGAGCTGTGAGTCATCAGACATTTCCCATGATCACTCTTGGGTGTAATCACCCTGCTGACTTCCACTGTCTAGCTGACGTCACTCAGCATCCCACTGACAGAATGAATGATGGAGGAGGTGAAAGAGTTGATTTTGGATTCAGGACTACTTTGAGGAGATGGCAGTAGCGAAAGGGTCGTGAGCACCTGAGGCCAGTGCAAAGGTATTGAATACCCAGGGTTCTCAAGAAGAGAATAAAGAAAGGTTGTTTTTGTTCAGCTGCTAAGTCATGTCTGATTCTTTTGTGGCCCCATGGACTGTACCTGCCAGGCTCCTCTGTCCATGGAATTCTCCAGGCAGGAATATTGGAGTGGGTAGCCATTCCCTTCTCTAGGGGATCTTCCTGATCCAGTGATCGAACCCATGTCTCTTGCATTGGCAGGTAGTTTCTTTACCACTGAACCACCTGGGAAGCTCATAAAGAAAGGTGAGAGTCACTGAAGACAAACCCCATCTACTTCCTAATTTAGGCTTAGTCCTGGCTCCCACACTTTACCCCAGAGAACAGTGGGAAATGCCTTCCAAGGATGAAGACGTATTTTGGCTCATTCTCTACCTTCCCCTGGTGAAGTTCCAGGGTCTGAAGGGTGAAGAGGTACAGTGTGCCAACATCATCCTTTTTGCTTCCATGACATAAAGCAGAGCTTCTCCCCTGCCCGTTGGCCCAGACCTCCCATGGAGAAAGGAAAAGCAATTCCTGACATCTGTTGCCAAGATACAGAAGCTTGAGGTGACCCACTCATGAATGGGGTCATCGCAGGGATCCTCCACAGCAAACTTGAATCCCAGATGGGTATCTCCTTGTCCACCCAACAACACTCAATTACTGGAGAGACAGTGAGGGGAGGGAGGGTAGAAGAGACTCAGAAGATTGTGTTTACAAGCTTTGACCACTGATATGGGGATGCAAAAGGAGAGTTATTGAGGATGGGAGTTGAAGGAGTTGAGAGCTTGGCCAGTCAGTGGGTCCTCCTCCCTGAGGTGCTGGAGAGAGGTAGGGAAGCTAATCTGGATGAGATGAGATGATGGTGATTTTCCTTGTTCACTTTGAGAAGGCAATGGCACCCCGCTCCAGTACTCTTGCCTGGAAAATCCCATGGATGGAGGAGCCTGGTGGGCTGCAGTCCATGGGGTCGCTAAGAGTCGGACACGACTGAGCGACTTCACTTTCACTTTTCACTTTCATGCATTGGAGAAGGAAATGGCAACCCACTCCAGTGTTCTTGCCTGGAGAATCCCAGAGATGGGGGAGCCTGGTGGGCTTCCATCTATGGGGTTGGACAGAGTCGGACATGACTGAAGCAACTTAGCAGCAGCAGCAGCTTGCTCTACAGGATGAATTTCAGGATTTCAGGATGTAACTGAGTGGAGGCGTCCAAGATGCATGTAAGCTCACCAGGTTTGGAATTCAGAGGAGGGTCTAGGCTAGAGAAACCTGTTGCTTCCCTGTGACAGTTCCTTGAGGGGAAAAAAGGCAAAAACCTTTGCAGAAAGGTGCCAGAACTCCAGTAGGAAATCAATGCATTTGATTTAATTTCCAATATGACATTATTGCCACCCCAACTGCTACACAGTTTGCACAAATTCAGGCAGTGGAATTAAACTGGAAAGGATTTTCGAGGAAGACACTGTACTTTGATGAAATAAATTGTGTTCCTGAAACCACTCTGAACAGCTCTTTATCTCATTTTTCAAGACCAATCTTTTTAGACAAAAACTTATTTTGGCCAAGTCTTTAGCCTGGATTGGAAAAGGCCCCTTAACTGATGGAGCTGGAGAGCATAATCAGATAGCAATTTGCTCCATACTAGTTGAAAAATCATGATGAGCTGAGTAGAGGTGCTTTGACCAACTACGTACAGAGCATAATTTTATGTCTAGCTGCCAATGACAGTACATATTTCCCATAATAGGCACTCTAACTGCACAAAATTATGAACTTAGAGGAGGTGAGAGGCTGATAATAGGTTAGTAAAACCTTAGCAATAGCCAAGTGACATTGATTAGGGAGCATTGAGAATCCGTGTGACTATGTCTTTAGCATACTAAATTCCTTCAACTAGCCCCTCCATCTCAGCACAGAATTTTACTTCCCTTTGTCAGTGAAGACTATATGAAGAGGGGGGTTGTGTAAATCAGACAAGTGACCCCCTCCCAGTGACTAGTCCCTGAGCTGAGAACACTTGATGCACTGCCTGTTCCAAAAAGGTGCTTTGAGCTCGTTGATGAAGAAGCTCTTCGACACCAGCCTTCTCTGTCTCCTTCCACTTCTAGAACCTGCCCATTAGAAAGAGACAGGCATGATCAAGGGGATGAAGGCCTCTTGTGCAGTGTGACACTCTCCCTGGAGCCCAATAACACAGCCTGCTTGTGGGGGGACCGAGAGATGAGGTGAAAGGAATTCTCAGGGGGACTTCAGTAACTCGGAACAGCCGTATATCACATTGACAGCATCCAGGGAAGGGAATTTGGGGAAAATATGCTTTACCTGCTGTATTAGTTTTCTAGGGGTATTGTTAATATACACACACACACACACACACACACACACATCTCACAATCTAGAAGGCTTAAAATAAAAGTCGCTCAGTTGTGTCCAACTCTTTGTGACCTAGAATTCTCTAGGCCAGAATACTGGATTGGGTAGCCTGTCCCTTCTCCAAGGGATCTTCCCAACCCAGGAATTGAACCGGGGTCTCCTGCATTGCAGGCAGGTTCTTTATCAGCTGAGCTACCAGGGAAGCCCTTGAAAAATTTTTGTCTCGGTTCTGGAGGCTTGAAGTCTGAGATCAAAGTGTGGGCAGGCTGGGTTCCTTCTGAGGCTGTGAGGGTACACTCTGTTCCAGGCCTGTCTCCTCGGCTTGCCGATGGCTGTCTGCTCCAAGTGTCTCCTTGTGTGCTTGTCTGTGTCTGTGTCCAATTTTCCCCCTTTATTAGATTAGGGCCCACACTAATGAATTCATTTTAACTTCATTATGTCTATAAAAACATACCTCCTTATAAGGTCACATTCTGCTGTACTAGGGGTTTGGATTTCAACATATCATATTTGAAGAGAAAAGTGAAAGTGTCAGTCGCTCAGTCGTGTCTGACTCTTGGCAACCCCATGGACTGCAGCCCACCAGGCTCCTCTGTCCATGGAATTTTCCAGGCAAAAATATTCGAGTGGGTTTCCATGCCCTACTCCAGGGGAGCTTCCTAACCCAGGGATTGAACCTGGGTCTTCTGCATTGCAGGCAGATTCTTTACCATTTGAGCCATGACAATTCAACCTATGGCACTTGTCAATCCTATCATGTGGTCCCTGGGGAAAAGGACTGTTCCCATGTTGTGGAGTTTATTGCTGGTAAGAGATTTTGAGACTTGGCCACGGACAAAGCTACAGGGTATCCCTAGACACCATATTAAATTCAAAAGTTAGTGGCTCAGTTGAGACCACAGCTCAGTTTTTAGAAAGTGCAAGAAGCCTTGGGCAGAGGCCCTAGGGAAGATAGCAAGAGGAGTACCCTTTCCCTAGGACTCAACCACAGAGCTTATTGTGATGGCAACTAGTGACTCACAGCCACTGTCTCGGTGGTTTTCTGTCCTCCCCCATGGCCTCTCCCCTGCCCTCATCCCTTCCAGGTGTCGATGAGGCCTGACAGTGAGTTCAACTGAAACGGGTTCTTTCACCACTCCAAGAACAGTATAATTCATTTCCAAAGTGAAAGAGCAAAGAAAGAAGGAGGAAATAAAGAAAGGTGACTCAGCTGGTTACAAAATGAGATTGAAAATCACGGTAACTTGGACATATGCTAAGTTTTCTCTTTTAATAATAAAATGAAAAATAATAATAATAATAAAATGAAGGATCAAATTTATTGCTCAGTCTTCATGCAGTCTTTCTTTCTGAGGTCTACAGACCATATGTTACCCCTTTTCTTCTTTATTGTTTTTTTTTTTTAATTGTGGTAAAACATGTATAACATTAAAATTTACCACATTTCAGTGTGAAGTTCACAGACATTAAGTAATTCATATTGTCAGGCAGCCATCAGCACCATCCATCTCCATAACCTTTTTCATCTTCCCCAACTGAAAATCCATATCAGTTGAACAACTCCCATTCCCCTCCCCATATCCCCTGGTAGCCACCATCCTGCTTCCTGTATCTGTGAATTTACTACTCCAGGTCCCTCATATAAGAGGAATTATACAATATTTGTCCTTTTGTGACTGGCTGATTTCACTGAGCATAGCATCGTCAAGGGTCATGTATATTTTAGCAGGTGTCAGCATGTCCTTCATTTTACTTCTTTGAGGAGAGGTCTACCTTCAGAAACTTAGCCAATGGATCATTTTCAACTGAGAGAGGCTACTAGGAAGTGATTATGGATGGATAAACAAGGTCCTACTGCATAGCACAGGGAGCTATATTCAATACCTTGTGGTAAACCATAATGGAAAAGAATGTGGAAAAGACTGGATATGTGTATCACTGAATAACTTTGCTGTGCAGTGGAAAGTAACACAACACTATAAATCAGCTATCAGTTCAGTTCAGTTCAGTCGCTCAGTCGTGTCCGACTCTTTGCAACCCCATGAATTGAAGCACGCCAGGCCTCCCTGTCCATCACCAACTGCCGGAGTTCACTCAGACTCATGTCCATCAAGTCAGTGATGCCATCCAACCAGCTCATCTTCTGTTGGCCCCTTCTCCTCCTGCCCCCAATCCCTTCCAGCATCAGAGTCTTTTCCGATCAGTCAACTCTTCGCATGAGGTGACCAAAGTACTGGAGTTTCAGCTTCAGCATCATTCCCTCCAAAGAAATCCCAGGCTGATCTCCTTCAGAATGGACCGGTTGGATCTCCGTGCAGTCCAAGGGACTCTCAAGAAGTCTTCTCCAACACCACAGTTCAAAAGCATCAATTCTTCGGCACTCAGCTTTCTTCACAGTCCAACTCTCACATCCATACATGACCACTGGAAAAACCATAGCCTTGACTAGACGGACCTTAGTCGGCAAAGTAATGTCTCTGCTTTTGAATATGCTATCTAGGTTGGTCATAACTTTTTGTCCATCACCAACTCCCGGAGTTCACTCAGACTCACGTCCATTGAGTCCGTGATGCCATCCAGCCATCTCATCCTCGGTCGTCCCCTTCTCCTCCTGCCCCCAATCCCTCCCAGCATCAGGGTCTTTTCCAATGAGTCAACTCTTCGCATGAGGTGGCCAAAGTACTGGAGCTTCAGCTTTAGCATCATTCCTTCCAAAGAAATCCCAGGGTTGATCTCCTTCAGAATGGACTGGTTGGATCTCCTTGCAGTCCAAGGGACTCTCAAGAGTCTTCTCCAACACCACAGTTCAAAAGCATCAATTCTTCGGCACTCAGCCTTCACAGTCCAACTCTCACATCCGTATATGACCACAGGAAAAACCATAGCCTTGACTAGACGGATCTTAGTCGGCAAAGTAATGTCTCTGCTTTTCAATATACTATCTAGGTTGGTCATAACTTTTCTTCCAAGGAGTAAGCGTCATTTAATTTCATGGCTGCAGTCACCATCTGCAGTGATTTTGGAGCCCACAAAAATAAAGTCTGACACTGTTTCTACTGTTTCCCCATCTATTTCCCATGAAGTGATGGGACCAGATGCCATGATCTTCGTTTTCTGAATGTTGAGCTTTAAGCCAACTTTTACACTCTCCTCTTTCACTTTCAACAAGAGGCTTTTTAGCTCCTCTTCACTTTCTGCCATAAGGGTGGTGTCATCTGCATATCTGAGGTTATTGATATTTCTCCCGGCAATCTTGATTCCAGCTTGTGTTTCTTCCAGTCCAGCGTTTCTCATAGGAGAAGACTATGAATGGCCAATGGTTCAGGTATAGGATTAGTACTGACTTTTCTGGAACAATTTTGAATTAAAATATATTCTTCTATTTCCATTTGAGTACAACTCATCTTGTCAGATCATATATTTTGACAGTTAGTTTAGAAAAAATCTTTCTCTTATATTCTAGACTCTCAAGGACATAATCCCTTAGGTAATAATGTAACAGCCATATTGCAAAAGTTAGTAGGGTTGACTGGTAGTGGAGAGACATGTTATGTTTGAGGAGGTAAAAACTTAAATTTACATACACATCTTAAATCCATTTTCTGAGAATAGTCAGAATTCATATGGTCTACAGACACTGAGGCTTGTGGAGGTGTATGGATATTTTTGAAGACTATGGAAAATGTTTTAAGAGAGCTACTTTAGAAAAATAAATAGAGAAAAGAGAAAAAAATGGAAAACATATCAGCAAAAAAAAAAATTAGATAGCTATCAGTAGCAGAGATTTAAAACAGAATTACTCAGCATTTTTCATGACTTTATTTAAAATACTTAACCTGAAAGAGAAAAAAAAGAAAAGAAACAAACAACTAATCCAAGAAATATGGAGTTTGACTGAAACTGACAAGAGAATAGTAACAGGGAGCTAAAGGAATTATAATATGAATATACTATTGTAGTTCCTGATCAGGAGATTAAAATGTATGAGGAAATCAAGCAAAATTTAACAATAGTAATGTGTGAGACATTTGATGTGTTTAATAGAACTTGAATTTATAATGAAAATGAGCAGAAAAAAATAGAGAAAATAAGAGAAGCTGAAAAATAGTTGTCAGGGAAGGAATTGCTGATTTTGAAATATTTAATGTGGAGCAATATTAAATAGTTGTTGTTCAGTCACTAAGTTATATCCAACTCTTTGCAACCCCATGGAATACAGCATGCCAAGTACCTCTCTCCCTTACTGTCTCCAGGAGTTTGCTCAAATACATGTCCATTGAATTGATGATCCTATCCAACCATCTCATCCTCAGTTCAGTTCAGTCACTCAGAGATGGCCAACTCTTTGTGACCCCATGAACTGCGGTATGCCAAGGTTCGCTGTCCATCACTAACTCCCAGAGATTGCTCAAACTGGTGTCCATCGAGTTGGTGATGCCATCCAACCATCTCATCCTCTGTCATCACCTTTTCATTCTGTCTTCATTCTTTTCCAGTATCAGGGTCTTTTCCAAAGAGTCAGTTCTTTGCACCAGGTGACCAAAGTATTGGAGCTTCAACTTCAGCATCATGTCCACCCAATGGACATTCAAGGTTGATTTTCTTTAGGATTAACTAGTTTGATCTCCTTTCAGTCCAAGAGTCTCTCAAGAGTCTTCTCCAGCACCACAATTCAAAGGCATCATTTCTTCAGCGTTCAGCCTTCTTTATGGTCCAACTCTCATATCCATACATACTACATAGCTTTGGCTTTATGGACCTTTGTAGAAAAACTGATGTCTCTGCTTTTTAATATGCTGTCTAGGTTTGCCATAGTTTTCCTTCCAAGGAGAAAGCATATTTTAATTTTATGTCTGCAAACAGTCCACAGTGATCTTGGAGCCCAAGAAAAGAAAATCTGTCACTGAAACAGTGAAAATGAAAGTCATGCACTTGTGTGTAACTCTTTGTAACCCCGTGGACTATACAATCTATGGAGATCTCCAGGCCAGAATACTGGAGTGGGTAGCTGTTCCCTTCTCCAGGGGATCTCCCCAACCCAGGGATCATATCCAGGTCTTCCACACTGCAGGCGGATTCTTTATCAGCTTTACCATTAGGGAAACCCAAGAATACTGGAGTGAGTAGCCTATCCCTTCTCCAGGGGATCTTCCAAACCCAGGAATCAAACTGAGGTCTCCTGCATTCCAGGTAGGTTCTTTACCAGCTGAGCTACCAGGGAAGCCAAATCGTCCACTTTTTCTCCTTCTATTTGCCATTAAGTAATGGGACCAGATGCCATGTTCTTAGTTTTCTTTAATGTTGAATTTCAAGTGTTTTCATTCTCTAGTAGGAAACTGCAAAATGGGGTTGGATTTCTAAATAATGAAACTGGGACAGATATGGAGTATATAAACATGATGAATTAAACAATCTTTGAAAACAGGGAAGGGCAGAGAGACAAGATGGCAGAGGACTAAGTGGATGTGGAGTACATCTATCTCCACAGATACATCAGGAATATACTTTCAGACACAAAACTGCAGGCAGAACATCAGCTGATAGCAGACAGGAGGCCCTTACCAGAGGAAAACAATATATAGAATCACACAAAACTCAGTAGAATGAAGGAAGTAGGGGGAAAAACAGGAGTGTTAGAAGGGCTGGACCTTCCCTTGGCAGGTGAGGGAACTGAAGCAGGGGTCTGATCACCACATTTAGGCAATTGTCTGAGTCAGAGGGGAAACATTTAAGGCTGAGAGTGAAAGAGCTGATCTTGCCAGCCTAAATGAATGAGAATCAGACAGTCCTTGACACAGCCATACATACCCTGGACAGGGACGCAGGTCCCCTAGAAAGCGCAGGGGCTGTAGCTGGAGTTTAGGGATTGTGGAGCAATCCCAGCTAAAGGGCTGCTGTTGATTGTGGAGAGACGGATCGAGGGGATGTGAGGGAGGAGACTGTGGTGGGAAATGCCTGTGGAGGAAACCCAGGAAGCCATGGAAACAAGGTGATACTGCTGAGTCATGCATAGGCAGTGGGGCCATCACCATTGCCTCTCTCTCCCCACAGGCCAACATTGGCAGCTGAACAATAGAGAGGCTGGCGCATCAAATGCCTGATGCGATGAACTACAGAGTAGGACCCCACCCAGGGTAATCTTTTAAGTGCCTAATGTACTGATCTATAGAGCAGGAACCCAGCTGGGGAGCCTCTCTATGTGCCTGATGCACTGAACAACAGAGAAGGACTCCCATGTCAGAGAGCCCTCTAAGTGCCTGAATGGATGGAGCTACAGAGAAGACTGGCCAAAGAGGCCTTCTGATCACCAGCTACAAAAGGCTTGAAGAAAGATTCTGATAGGGCCATAACTCCTGCAGGGGAGGCAGTCCATGTCCCTGCACACTTGGCAGTGCCAGGGTTCCCACAAGCCAAGCAGCTGTGCTACCTTCACGCTCAACCCTCAATGGGCAAAGTGGCCACAGGCAAAAAAAGTCTTGGGTCTATGCATGCAGGGTTGCTTCAGTAGTGTCCAACTCTTCGCAACTCTGTGGATTGTGGCCTGCCAGGATTCTCTGTCAGGAGTTTCTACAAGCAAAAATACTGGAGTGTATTGCCCAGTACTGGTTGCCATACCCTATTAGAGTACTATAGTTCCTACTGCCCTAGCTGAAAACTCCCCTGAGTATCTGGTGCTGCCAGAACCCCTGCAACCCAAGCAGCTGCACCAGCTCCACACCTGGCCCTCACTGGGGCCAACCCAAGTTCTCCGGGGCAGCCTCAGGAGCAAACCTCAGGGATGCCCCACATGCAGAGGTGAAAATAAAACCACAATTGAAATCCAGGGACAATGTGGCTAAGGAAGAAGACTTGAAACCTTCCTACTAGCTGTACAAGCTGCAGATTAAATCCACATAGTCAACTAGGCAGACTCTGTATCTATGGAATATATAAAAGGGCATTGAGAGCTCCCACAAAATAATACACACTAGTTCTGATAGCTGTGGACATTGGAGGCAAGAAGAGACAGCAGTAGGACCAGATTAGAATTTGTACTGCCGCCACAGCAGGTCAAGAGACCAACATAGTATTGGAGGGCATCCTAGGGAGGTGAGGTGGACTGTGACTCACAGTGAGGGAAAGGATCAACTGCAATGACTGCAACGACAGCAATGACTCAAGAAAAACATTTATTGCTTATGTTTTGATTTGTTATGTAGATTCTTTTGAATTTTTTTTTCCCTTTTGTTTCCCCCACTGTTGTAGTTGCCAATATAATTGGCACTATGAAATCTAATTGAGCCTTTGAGCTTTTTTTTAGTAACTTTTTTTATTGTTGGTGTAAACCTCTGTTACTCTACATTGGGCTTTTGCAGTTCTCTGGATTTTCCATTTTATTATTTTCTTCCTTTTTTTCCCCCCTCTATTTTTAAATTTTTTAAAACTATTGTTACTTTTTCTACATTTATTCCTTTGCTTGTCTTTCCTTTTTCTTTTCCCTTTGCAGTTAATCTTTAATGTATATAAATCTTCTTTACCAACTTCTATTTAACTTTGCATATCTATCCTTTCTTTCCTTTCCTCCCAACATATTTGTTAGTTTTCTTTTCATTGCTTTATTTCCCACTTAGCATCTTGTTTAGTTTTGCTTTCCAGTTGTGTTTTAGGCAGTTTTGTTCTTACTGGTATACAAAGTTTTGGTCTTCTGTGTTTGCTGGGTCATCTATTGTACTTTATTTTTGTTGGACTGTTTTGATTTTGTTGATGGGTGTATATGTATATGTGTATATTCAGTCTCATTTTTTTTTTTTTTTTTTTTGGATAAACCTCTGCCTCTATATTGGGCTTTAGCAGTTCTGTGGAGTTTTCCTTTTTTTTTTAATTTTTATTTATTCCTTTTTTCTCTTTTCATAATTTTAATGTTTGAACCTATCATATCTTTTCTACATTTACTCCTTTATTTGCTTTTCCTACTGTTCTTTTCCCCTTTCAGTTTATCTTTGACATATATAAATCTTCTTTATATATCTTTATTTAACTTTGCATACTTATTCATTCTTTCTTTTCTTTCTTTCATTTCCTGTCAATATATTTGTTAATTTTGCTTTCAGTTCTCTATTCCCCACTTGGCACCTTGCTTTAGTTTTGTTTTCCAGTTTGTGCTTTAGTTTTGCTCTTACCTGGTAGACATTATTTTTTATTTCCTTTCTTTGCCAGGTCAATCTACTGTACTTTATTTTTGCTGGACCATTTTGATTTTGCTTATGGGTATATATGTATATGTGTATATTCTATTATTTTAATCATTATTTGTCTGATTTTGTAAGTGCCATTTGTCTGGGGTTCATCTTTGGTTTCCTGTTTTGGGGTATTTGTTTTAATCCAACTTAATGCCAAGACAAATTATTTGTGGAATCTTTGTTCCTGACCAGAGATCAAGCCCTGAGCCTTTGGAGTGGGAGGACTGACTCCAAGACCGTAGACTACCAGAAAACTAATCCTAGGGAGTATCAAATAGTGAGAACTCACACAAAGGAAACCACTTGAATACAAGACCAGGCATCATCTAACCACCAGCTGCACTCTGTGCAGGATGCCTCATCTAAACAGCAAACAAACAAAAATATAAACACAATCATCAGCAGACAGGATTACCACCTCATTCAGCCTTGCCCATCAAAGGAAAAACAAAGAAACAAACAAAAAACTCAGCACAAATCTCACCCTATACAAAGAAGTTTACACAAACCAGTGGACCAACCTTAGGAGGGCTGAAACCAAAAGAAAAAAAAGACTTCAACCTTGAAGCCTGGGAGAAGGAGACATCAAACACAATAAGTTTTAAAAAAGTAATGAAAAGGTAGAGAAATACTAAACAAATGAAGGAATAAACTAGAAAAACAAAAGTCCAAATAAATGAAAAGGAAATAGGCAAGCTACCTGAAAAAGAATTCAGAATAATGATAGTAAAGATCAAAAAACTTGAAAAAAGAATGGAGAAAATTCAAGAATCAATTAACAAGGACCTAGAAGAATTAAAGAATAAACATACAGAGCCAAAAACACAATTACTGAAATTAAAAATACTCTAGAAGGAATTAATAGCAGAATATCTATGGCAGAAGAACAAATCAGTGAGCTGGAAGATAAAATGGTGGAAATAACTGCTGAAGAGCAGAATAAAGTAAAAAGAATGAAAGGAAATGAGGATATACTCAGAGACTTCTGGGACAATATCTACATTCAAATTATAGGGGTTCCAGAAGAAGAAAAGAAAAAGAAAGGGCATGAGAATATTTTTGAGGAGATTATAGTTGAAAATTTTCTCAGCATGGAAAAGGAATCAGTCAATCAAGTTCAAGAGGTGCAAAGAGTTCCATATAGGATAAAACCAAGGAGAAACATTCCACACAGGTACATGTAAATGAATGAAATCAAAACAGTTCCTAACACCATACACAAAGATAAACAAAATGGATTAAAGACCTAAATTTAAGACCAGAAACTATAAAATCCTTAGAGGAAAAGATAGGCACACTTGATGATATAAATCAAAGCAAGATCCTCTATGATCCACCTCCTAGAGTAATGGAAATAAAAACAAAAGTAAACAAGTGGGACCTGATTAAACTTAAAAGCTTTTGTACAGCAAAGGAAACTATAAGCATGGTGAAAAGACAACCCTCAGAAAGGGAAAAAATAATAACAAATGAAACAACTGACAAAGGATTAATTTCCAAAATATTCAAGCAGTGCATACAACTCAATACAAGAAAAAAAAAAAATCAAAAAGTGGGGAAAAAGACCTAAACAGACATTTCTCCAAAGAAGACATATAGATGACTAACAAACACATGAAAAGATCTCAACATTGCTCATTATTAAAGAAATGCAAATCAAAACTACAATGAGATATCACCTCACACCGTTCAGAATGACCATCATCTACAAACAATAAATGCTGTAGAGGGTGTGGAGAAAAGGTACTTGCATTATTGGTGGGAATGTAAATTGAAACAGCCACTATGAATGATGGTATGGAGATTTCCAAAAACACTAGGAATGAAACCTCCATATGACCTAGCAGTCCCACTCCTAGGCATATACCCTGAGGAAATCAAAATTGAAAAAGACACATGTATCCCGTTGTTCACTGCTGCACTATTTACAATAGCTAGAACATGGAAGTAACCTAGATGTCCACAGACAGATGAATGGATTATAGAAGTTGTGTTACATATACACAATGGAGTATCACTCTTTATAAAAAGGAACACATTTGAGTCAGTTCTAATGAAGTGGATGAACCTAGAACCTATTACACAGAGTGAAGTAAGTCAGAAAGAGAAAGATAAATACAATATTTTAACATATATATGAGAAAGAAATGACAACCCACTCCAGTATTCTTGCCTGGAGAAGTCTGTGGACAGAGGAGCCTGGAGAGCTGCTGTCCATAGGGTCGCACAGCCTCAGACACAAATGAAGCAACTTAGCATGCATGCATGCATTGGAGAAGGAAATGGTAACCCACTCCAGTATTCTTGCCTGGAAAATCCCAGGGACAGAGGAGCCTGGTGGGCTGACATCTATGGGGTTGCACAGAGTTGGACATGACTGAAGTGACTTAGCAGCAGCAGCAATGCATATATACGGAATCTAAAAAATGGTACTGAAGAATTTATTTATAGGGCAGCAGTGGGGCAGCAGTGGAGAAACATACATAGAGAATAGACTTATGGACACGGGGAGAGGGGAGGAGAGGGCGAGATATATGGAAACAGCAACAGGGAAACTTATATTACCATATGTAAAATAGATAGCCAATGGGAATTTGCTGTGTGGCTCAGGAAACAAATGGGGGCTCTGTATCAATCTAGAGGGGTGGATGGGGAGGTAGATGGGAAGGAGGTTCAAAAGGGAAGGGATATATGTATACCCATGGCTGATTCACATTGAGGTTTGATAGAAAAAAACAAAATTCTGTAAAGCAATTATCCTTCAATTAAAAAATAAATAAAATTAAAAATAAAAAACAGGGAAGGGCAGAATATAGAGGAAATAGGTATCAATTTTCCCCAACATGGAGGATGCCATTAAAGACTGGACACCAACAACCACTAATAACAACAGTGATCAAAGGACATTATACTCATTTCTTCTAAATTCCTGGATTGGTGCAAGAAGAAAAATGTCTCTTTGTTGAAATAGTGAGAAGACTCTTGAGAGTCCCTTGGACTGCAAGGAGTTCCAACCAGTCCACTCTGAAGGAGATCAACCCTGGGATTTCTTTAGAAGGAATGATGCTAAAGCTGAAGCTCCAGTACTTTGGCCACCTCATGCGAAGAGTTGACTCAATGGAAAAGACCCTGATGCTGGGAGGGATTGGGGGAAGGAGGAGAAGGGGACAACCAAGGATGAGATAGCTGGATGGCATCACGGACTCAACGGACTCAATGGACGTGAGTCTGAGTGAACTCCGGGAATTGGTGATGAACAGGGAGGCCTGGCGTGCTGTGATTCATGGGGTTG
Organism: Aepyceros melampus; assembly: GCA_006408695.1. Taxonomy (NCBI): domain Eukaryota; kingdom Metazoa; phylum Chordata; class Mammalia; order Artiodactyla; family Bovidae; genus Aepyceros; species Aepyceros melampus. Next base: position 29,612 of record SJXQ01000049.1, on the reverse strand, counting down.
CAAAGAGTCGGACACGACTGAGTGACTGAACTGAACTGAACTGAATAGCATCAAGTGAAAAACAATTTTCTACTGATTCAAGGGAGGAAAAAAAAAATTCATAACATATTAGGAGTTTAAAGAAAATCATTCTACGGATTAAAACAGTGACTTTCTAGGATTAAAGTGTTCACAGACCGACATACAGAGACCCCAGCTCCTCTGTAAAGTGAAAAACTCCTAGGATTATCACATACTCAATGAGGATGACTTAATTTAATTGTAAGAAGAGTTAGAAAATATGTTAGGAACCCTCCCATGAAGGAAGAAGTAATATCACTTTTGTCACTGTAGGAAGCACAGTCTAGTCAGAGCCCAGCTACAAAATGCAGCAGGAATCAAAGAGAATCGCAAGGTTAAGTCTCTGAAGGAGATCCATCTTTATCTGAACAAACTAAGAAGACAATTCACAAGTTCACCAGCTATACGTCAGTGAATAACAACATACAGAATCCAATTTTGAAAGCAAACTAGCCAACTGTATAAGAATCTTTCTCCAAGCATCATGATGTCATTAAGTCCCCTATTTCACTAATACAACTATATAGCTTCTTGGGTTAAAATAGGAGAAAAAAGTAACAAATTGAATATAAAACTAGGTTACATTAAGTTACAAACATGGGTTACTATTAAACAGTGGGTTAAATACTCCTGATGCACAAGTCAAGTTGGCTGAGAACTGTGGTACATCTTATTATATGTTAATCATTATTTTTTCTTCATCAGAGCTTCTTGACATACAAGATATACTTATCCACCCTACTGACTTCTCCTTTGCCATGTGACTTGTTTTATTCAGTGGATTTTGCATAGCCTTGACATGCAATGTCTAAGCAGAAGCTTTAAATAAACTCATATGGTTGCTTTGGGACCCTTTTTGTTTCTGTCATGAGAAAAAAAAAATGTACATGAAATAGCCATTCCTTCATCCTTCATTCTAGAATGCCATATTTAGCTGAATCAGAGAAACAAGCTGGAAAAAGCAAAGGCATGACTGAACCGTACTCTTTCTGTAACATGAACAAGAAATAAATACTTATTGTGGTATGCACTGAGGGTGTTTTTTTTTTTAATACTAGCATAAAAGCAGATTGACTATCGGTTTATCAAAAGACCACATAAGTTACAGCTTATAATAATGTAAAGTGCTTTTTAAATAGAAGATCACAAAGATGATACTAAGAGCTAGTTCTAGTAGCCAGTATCATTGGATTTTATTATTCAACATGCCTTTCTCTTACAGTCAGTCATTTGCCTACAGATTTTATAGACTAATAGTTCTGTATCTTTGCTTTTGCACTAGTTTAACTAATGTACTTGGTTGTTGTAGCAACTATCTACACTGTGATAAATTTTAAGAATACTTTTTATATCATGTTCATTTTTTTCCATTTATCTCTTACCCTAGATATTAATGTGACCAAATTTTCTTATTACATAAATTAAATCATTAAAAAACTCTTGAGTTTATAGGGTACTACACTGCTATCTTGGGATAGACAAAGTTTGTATGGAAACTCATTTATAAAATTTAAATTTTATTGACTGAGTAATTGTAGAAAATGAGAAAAAAGATAAAGCAAACACAAAAAATTAAAAGTGCTTATAATTCCATGATCTGCTGTTACTATTGAAATATTGAGACAAATTCTGTCTCCAAATAACTGGGATAATATTCAACATTATATAGTTAAAAATAGGTAATGATTTCCTAATGAAACTAAATATAGTTCTATTGTATTCAAATTTCTAAGTTGACAACTTATTTAACCATTTCTTATAATTTTGAACTGGAGTATTTCGGTTTAACTAGTTAAAAACTTAAGAGATATTTCTTATAATTTAATAAAAGCTTTGAAAAGTCTTTATATCTGGGTTGTCATTAAAGAATATTCACTTCCAAAAAATTTATTTTTGTTAAGGTTTTATATTGCCAAGCTGATGGAGTAATGCAGCTGGGTTCCAAAATTTTTTAAACCTAACCCTAACCCACTTTAGACTATGAACTAAAGTAGACCTAGCTCAAAGTAGACATAGCTGCCTTTTAATATTTATAATACTGAGAAAGAAAATAAATAGTTCTCTTTTTCAAGTACTAGGCTCCAGATACTGCATTTAGATTTCCTGTACTCTAAAAGAATCCCTTAGTCCACACATCCTAATATTTTCTCTTTTATATATTTAAAATGCCCAAATAGACAGAACCAATTACTGGCATATGAAGCTGCACTTGGATAACCCCCATTCACATAATGATTTAAAAGCAATAATATGTTAGACTGAATCGAGCTTAAGATATTGCTAGATAAACTTGGACATTCTAAAATTTATCATAAAGAAAAAAATAACATCAAGGTAACAGTAATATACCATAGTGAACCTTAATGTGTTAGCATTCAATTTCACGGGGTGGCTTTGTTCTGTGAAGAATGGAAGAATGCTACTTGAACATCTAAATATTGAAATATGGAAAACTCTGCATGGGGGTATGCATGATAAACATCAAGGCAGGGAAACGAAGTTGTTCTGATTTTTTTTTTTTAATGTCACTGCCTTGCATTTTCTTTGTGAAAAAAAAAAGGGGGGGCTTTGTAAATTTTATGCTTCAAATATACACACACACACACACACAAATATATATATATATATATATATATATATATATATATGTTGAGACACTTAAATGCAAACTGAGAAGTGTTTTTTCAGGACTACATTTAAACGTGACATCAGTCAGCCTCTTCCACATAAAAGAGTATTCATTAAAGTCAGCAAGTTGCTGCAACAGAGATCTTCTGTCAAGGTTTCTGTGCATTTCCCCTTTGGTTTCACATTTTTAATTGGTTCGACCAAAAAGAACATGATCTCTACCTGGTAACAGTGGTAATAGGAAGATATCCAAGTTTCATATTAGCTTTCTTATCTCTAGTGGCTATCTCTTGCAATACAGAATACTAACGAACAAAAGATAAGGACCTCTGTGACTAGAAAAAAAAGGGAAAGATGCTCTTCATTTTTGGAAAGTTTTACCAGTAAGACCACACCGTTCCATGCAATTTTCTCTACTGTGGCCTCAAACATATTGTAAATAGACTTTCAATGAGTTGAATTCTTTTTGTTAAAGTGTTATATTACCAAGCTGTTGGAGTAATGCAGCTGGGTCTAAAATTTTTGGCTTTTTAGTCAAAGCTGAACGGTGTCCATAGATTTTTCTGAGCCACTTCCAACATACAGTAGCAGCTGCTGTGTTTATGTACAATACCACTGTGCAAGTGGCAATTAAACTACAAAATTCTAGATACGTACTTGGGAAGCAGCAGGCAGTCAGCACACAACTGGCATTGAGCTTAAACACAAAAGATTTCTACTTTAAAAATGTAACTCAAGCTAACAAACCCCATGCTCTGTGTACATAAAATGGTGGTAAAAACCAACACTAATAGAACAGGACAAGAATCTTTAGAATGAAATATGAAGTCTTTTTTTTTTTTTTTGTCCTTCCTTTTTTTCTATATATGGCTTTAAAAAGTAATTACAATAAGTGTGAACTCTTTTGATATACCTTAAAATAATTAATGTTTAACACTGTTATTACTTCAGTGCATGTCTTGTGTGGGCAAATCTCTAATACTAAGCCTATAAGGGCAAATGATTTTGGAATAATTATAGGTTTACTTTTGACATTTGGGACACATAATAAGAATGCCAAAATGTCTCTGAAGAAAATATGAGACAATTATAATTACAGGCCTTGTACCTACTGACTATTTTCTCTTTGAAGTTCCTGAAAAATACTATTGTAAAATCCAATGGACTTTCAGCATCTGTCATGAACTCCAAAAAGGACGTTTTAGACTTGATTGACTTTCTTCTGAGAGATTAATCAGAACAAATGTAAATCAAGTCAGTGTATTTACCCTTAAATAAGATTGTGGGAGATGCTCCAGTTTTCTGTATGTTGTTAAGTAGATCTTTGTATACTTTGAGAAAAGTGTATTACTATATTATTTAACATGTCTTGGACAAATAATTTATTTTTATAATGTAATTGTTTACTAGGGCTTCCCTGGTGGCTCAGAGGGTAAAACGTCTGCCTATGATGTGGGAGACTCAGGTTCGATCCCTGGGTCGGGAAGATCCCCCGGAGAAGGAAATGGCAACTCCCTCCAGTACTCTTGCCTGAAAAATCCCATGGACTGAGAAGCCTGGGAGACTACAGTCCGTGGGATCACAAAGAGTCAGACATGACTGAGCGGCTTCAGTTAAAGACTATATATATATAGTTTTGACTAATTAACCATCATCTAGGTGGTACAGTGGTGAAAGAATCCGCCTGCTAATGCAGGAGACACAGAAGACATGAGTTCAATCCCTGGATTTAAAGATCCGCTGGAAAAGGAAATGGAAACCCATTTCAGTATTCTTACTGGAAAATTCCAGGTACAGAGGAGCCTGATGGACTATAGCCAATGGGGTCGCAAAGAGTGGGACATGACTGAGCACTCAATCCTCCTCAGTGAATTAAAAAAGCCTTAAATATCTGATCAAAATTGCTGGATCATGTAATGAGTGAGTGAAAGTTATGCAGTTGTGTCCAACTCTTTGTTACCCCATGGACTGTAGCCCACAAGGCACCTCTGTCCATGGAATTCTCCAGGCAAGAATACAGAGTGGGTTGTCATTCCCTTCTCCAGGGAATCTTTCTGACACAGGAATCAAACCTGGGTCTCCCGCATTTCAGGTAGATTCATTACCATCTGAGCCACCAGGGAAGCCCAGGATCACACAGTAACTAACACAAAATGAAAACAACTTGGTCTAACATTTCAAACACTCCTAGAGTTCCAGATGTTACTTCTATCTAAATCTCATCTCATTTCTGACACTCTATAATATCACTGAATCCTTTTAGTATCAATACTGATAGAGAAGTAAAATATTCCAGAGTGGAAATTTTCTCTTTGGAAGGGCAAGAAGAAATCCTTAACTGCTTAACTAAGAGTCCAGATTCCATGTGTGCACAGAGTTGTCACAGTGTAAAATGCCTAGGCATGTGTGCTAAGTTGCTCCTGTCTTGTCTGACTGTGACGCCATGGACAGAAACCCATCAGGCTTCTTTGTCCATGGGATTATCTCAGTAAGAATACTGGTGTGGGTTGCCATGCCCTCCTCCAGGGGATCATCCTGACCCAGGGACTAAACTCGCATCTCTTACACTCCTGTACTGGCAGGAGGGCTCTTTCCCCCTAGTGTAACCTGGGAAGCCCAACTCAAAATGGCTTATTTCTCATTACACCTTCTAGGTGTCACTCCACTGACAGTGTTGAAAGAGGTTCCTAATTAATTATTGCATGGATGAAAACCCTAATTCCCTACAAAGCCTTCTCTGATACCATCCTAGTTGGGCATCAGAATATTTCTGTTATCTCATTACATACTTTCCATGGAGTCCAGGTTCCCTACTGGACCTCTGCAACTGTGGGTACAGATGGGGCTATATTTTTTCCTGGGGTCTGTACTAGAGTAGCACAGTACTGGGTAAATGTTTTCTGTATGGTTATCATCCTCCTTCCCAGTCACCTAGCTGGAAAAAGCAGCCTTTTGTTGGAGTCTGTACTGTCTGCACCCATTGGCATTTCTGGGTTCACATTTCTCCTTCAAAAACCAGAAAATTCACCATCACATCACCTTGTCTCCTGAAAGTGAAAGTTAAGTTGTTCAGTCATGTCCGACTCTTTGCGACCCCGTGGACTGTAGCCTACCAGGCTGCTCACTCCGTGGGATTCTCCAGGCAAGAGTACTGGAGTGGGTTGCCATTTCCTTCCCCAGGGGATCTTCCCAACTCAGGGATCGAACCCAGGTCTCCCGCATTGCAGGCAGACACTTTAACCTCTGAGCCACCAGGGAAGCCCCTTAGTCTCCTGAAGTCCCTGGTTAATCTGCCTCTACTCTGTACCTTTCAGAGTCTTCTTAAATATAATGGGTTATGTATAATGCCCAGGGGTTTAGTTATACTTAAACTGAAGGAACAGGGAAACTTTATGTGTAGTCTATCTTCCTGGAAGCAGAAGTTATGCATGTGGTTTTAAAGGTACTATCATAAATAGCATTATTTGTATGAGAATGTTTGAACTCATAAAAAATATAATAAAAGTAAATGGTTTTACAGTTGAGACACTTGAAGCTCAGAAATGTCAAGTGGATTGTTCCAAATTTGAGGATAAAGCTTTTATCTAGCCCTACACTGCTTCAAGTCCAATGCAGAAATTTTACCCCATTACACTTTCTTGTATTATGAAGAAAATAGCACATCTGTAATGTTTTCTAAGATGAAGTTTACAAATTCTACTTGTAATTCTACCAAATTATGTTTATTGTAAAGTATACTCCAGTTTACAAATGTAGAAGCTTCCTGGAGAATTTTTCATTATCATTTTGTAGTGACTATAATTAATCATAAGTCCTATTAGGATTTTTGATTGATTTCCTTTTGTGTCAATACACCAACACTAACTTCAACCTTGTGTCAATACACCAACACTAATGTCAACCTCTAATTTTTAAATCTCAATCTGTGTTCTTGTAATATATCATGATTTGAGGGGGGGAAAGCCTACAATCTCCTTTTTAACTAGTGATTTGCCATCATTACTGATATATTGGATTTATTATTATCCAATTTCATTCTTTCCTTTAACCCTGCTTATTCTCTCATTAATTTGTCATCTTTCTGACCTTCCTCAGAACTGATTTTCAGTCCCCTCTGTACCTTTCTACTTTTGATTTAGGTATTTGATGTTATATTTCTGTTCCTCAATGACTACCGTTGAATACATAATTTTAAACTTTAAGAAGTTAATTTTACCATGATTCTCCTGGAAATTATACTGACACTGAAAAAATTACTCCTGTAATTCTTATAACCAGCCCCCATGGTACACACTCACTTTTCAGCATTAAATTCCACCTCATTTGTCCAATTAGTCATTACTGTTATTTCTGCCACACAGCATTAACTTATTTAGTCATCAACATTTCTTCTCAAACTCTTCTTTTAGGAATAGTCCTTTCCTTTTGAAATCCTTTATTACTAGTTTCTGGTTTGTTCTATTAGAAGCAAACTCCCCTATTTTTTTCCAAAGTGACTTTTAATTTTATCCTCTCTTTTTAATTCATCATTTCACTGCAGATAATCATACTACTTTCCTCCTCTCAGAAATGTGAAGATGTTAGAATATGTGCCATATGCAAATTTAATATAAGCATACTCCATACTGTGTGTTGCATCCTTCCATTTCACTCTATGTGTGTTTTTGAGCATGTTCCAATCTGAATGAAGCTCACTTCACAGCCATCTGATTTTTCCAACCTGATTGTATTCAATTGTCTCAAATAGTGACATAGTCATTATTCTGCTGTTTGCCATGCCTTCCTTAACATCAGAGAACAGTATAAAGTTGGTCCTCTATCTGCTTGCTCTAACTGATCACAATCAACTGAGAAAGTGTTTGGTGACAACTGCACAGAGGCAGAGAAGGCACATACCCTGGACTACAATGTAGTCAAAATCCATATGCTGTTCATTCAAACTGCAAATGGCTACTCATTAAAAGAAGCGACAAATTTGATTATTTTATTTTGGTATTGAAAGTACCATGGAGATTCAACTCCATTCACAATGCAAAGCATCTGAAGACTAGAGTATGCTCTGGGATGCTTAACAAGCCCTGACTTGTCTATACCTGCAGGTGAACATGGTGGTTTTGAATCTGCTGAACTTTTCACAAGTGAGATATAACCCAATTGTGTTCTCTTGTTTTCTGACATCAACTGTTGTGTTTGAAAAATCTACTGGCAGTCTACTAAATCTGATCATTTTCAGATCACTCCCATTTTTTTTTTTTTTTAGGTTTCTCTTTTGCTTTCTTCTCTGCATTTTGTTGGAGTATGGATTAAAAATAAAAATACTTTCCAAGACTTCTTAAGCTTCAACAGTATGAGGATTACCTATTTCATCAACCCTGAAAAAATTTTCAGTCATTATTTTCTTTGAATATTGTCTTCCATAATTCTCTCTTAGCCTATCCTTCTGGGGCTCTTTCTAATCCTTCTTTGGACATTCTAAGTTAGTCTTCTTGACTTCAAAGTTTTCTTTTATATTTCCTACCCCTTGAATTTTCCTTTTAAGCAAAGTTTATAAAATACAAGTTTGATGTTATTATCTCCCATAGGCTCTAACCTAGGTAAGTTAGTAAAAACAGATAACATTCAAAGAGGATATATTTCTGCTCTCTGGAGAAGAGTCAGTTCTTATTTAAATATATAACTACTGGCACCAATTTCCCTTAAAATTTAGAGTGAGCCGTGATTCTCAATGTTGCTGTACTTTATAACTTTCCCCACAAGACATTAGTATGATTTACCTTGAAAACAATGACTCAGCTCTCTGTTATAGTGTCCCTTTGTGTGTTTTCAGAGTCAAAATTGTATACTACACAGTTAAAACAGTCACTAATAGGTACTAGCAAACAGCCCTAATGGCTTAATTTTACTGAAGTGCTTTTGCAAGTCAAATTTCAGTTTTGCTCTTGTCTGTAATTTGGTATCACATCCCCTCCAAATTTTCTTTTCCCAAATTTGAGTGGAATTTTAAAATATCTCAAAATCATTATTTCACAATTAAGAATGTAATGACTGAGGGCAAACAAGAACAGATGATATTACACTGTCATGATTATGAGACAAACCTTCAAAAGTACATTTCTGATGAATGGGCAATTATTGCTTAGCTGTCTGGGTATTATAAGCACAAGATATAGTTTTCTCTTTAGTAAGTTCAAGGGGCCTTCCAACTGAAATAAAAACTAACTATATAAAGAATGGGATGCTTGGGAAAAGAAACGTGCATCCTTAGTCTTCACCAGATACACCTTTAGCAAAGAAGGAAAATAAAACTCAATTTTTCCATCCTGTGCACAAGGAAATGCTGGAGATATCATCTTTGAGAATTTTTTCCCTGTAGCATGTGTCCATATGGCCCTCAAATTCTTGAATACACTAGGATGAGGCTTTAGTGGAAGAACAATGAAAAGGAGGTTAAGGAGAATACAGATTTCATAAGCTTAAGAAATTTTTCCACATTTTAACCTTCACCTGTACCCACGATACAAGGTTATATCGGGACTTTCATTTCTTGCTTCTCTCTGCCTTCCTCTTCCTCCAAAGGTGTAGTGTCTATGTTTTCCTGAATTTGTATTATGAGGCATGCATATGTTGATTTTTCTTTAAAAAAAACAAAGCATTGAAATAAAAGAAGCTCTTTCTGTGAGAATTAAATAGTTTTTTGCTTTCTATTCCACGGTCAACTCAAAGTAAAGATAAAGTGTTCCATTAAATCTCTTTTTAATTGTGTAAGTGCCCTGATGAAATTGTTTCACTATACAAAACCATCATGTTAGACACAAATTAAGGCATACATAAGACATTACAATGGTATTTAAAGTGAAATATTTATGAAGTGATTTAAATACTAATGAACAGCATTCCTAAAGGAGTCACAAAATTAAAGGATAAGAACATTCCACACCAGCTCTGCAGTCCATGAGTCTGTTGCATGTTGTATATATTGTTTCTCATTACTCAATTCTTAGAAATGTAGCCAGGAGACTGAAGAGAAAAAGAGGACAAATCCTCTCTATATCCTTGAATACTAATACCAAACCCAGCAGGACATAGTTTGCCAAGAATCCACTTGTGTAGTAATTTCATCTGTCTCAGATACAACCTTGCCTTTGTATTGAAGAGACTATTACAGATAACTATAAACAAACTTCAGCTCAATCCAGACACCATAGCGTAAATCGGCCTTGTTTGCAGCCCTCTGCCCTGCCATTCTCAGCAGGTTGGTCAGATCATTTTGTTGTTGTTGTTGTTTTCAGTTGCCAGATGGCTAATACAATTCTAGACGTCACAAGCAGACACTATAATGTCCAGCAAAGACTACTACATTTTCTTCTACGAGTACCAATTCATCAATGACAAATCCTTTCCCAGATGCCCTCCTGCAGATTTTTTCTGATTCCCATCGAGTATGTTCGGGTCACATGTGCATGTGATCCTAACTATCAATGATCAAACTGTTGGGGTGAGGTTTTCCTGAATACATGTATCTGCAGATAGCAAATAACCAAACAAGACCAGAGCTACTGCACATACGAAGGAAGGAGGTGTATTGCTTTTAATTAGAAAACTGATGGTACCCATCTTAACTCTAAACAAAGCACTTTTTAGAATTAAGTATAATAATTCAAAAGAAGAAACCAGAAATTCATAAAATCAAATTAATATATTAAATCTTTGGGAAGTGTTTAGTGTCTAAAGCCATTACTGGGAGTTTATAATTTATTAATTCTTCATTTACTTTCAACCTCTTAAATTGTGTATTTCTCAAAATTTTTAACATTAGGAACAGCAATATGAAGATGAGATGAGAGAGATTAAGGCAAACTTTTGGTTGTCTGAAGTAACATTGGGTCAAATTTACAAACCTAGATTAAAAAAAAATAACACAACCTTGGGATGAACAACACTTTGCACTGTAATATCATTGTATGAATACCCAAATGTAGGACTATAATGTCTGATGCTCTGAATGATAATTCTAAGATTATATACATGTGTATAAAATGTTTTGAACATTGTGATAAAAATGAGGAAACTTACTCAAGCTTAAATTTCACAAGCAAATATAATTTACTGTTTAAATGTGAAGGAACAACATTTCACTGCATTACACCTTACTCCTTGATAATTTCAAACAAAGGAGGTGTATGGTAATGAAAAATATAATAAAGAAAAACTATCACAGTGATTACTTTAAAAGAGTAATGTAGTAGGCATACCTCTCATTAATGTCTGCTATTTCACTTAGTACCTAAAAAAGAAAAACAAAAAAATTATGTAATATTTTGATGAGATTTTCTTAAATTCTTTATTTTAGCATTCATTCAAATGAAATATTTCCTATGCTGAGGAAAAAAAAGCTTTTATCTAAACAATATAATTAAATCCTTAAGATAGTTTTATTAATTATCTCTTAAAATGTCAACTTTACATATTTCAGAGTTCCCACATTTTAGAGCTGTATATGTAAATACAATATACAAACTGATTTACATTTAAGCTGCTGCTGCTGCTGCTAAGTCGCTTCAGTCGTGTCCGACTCTGCGCGACCCCATGGACTATAGCCCACCAGGCTCCTCCATCCATGGGATTCTCCAGGCAAGTGTACTGGAGTGGGGTGCCATTGCCTTCTCCACATTTAAGCTACCTACTATTTAAAACAGTAAGCACTTCAAGGCAGGATAATTTATAGTACTTTATGGATAACCAAGTTATTGTGTTAAATGAGTGACTATGAAAGTGGTTTAATACTTGCACTACATAAGAAGAAGATACCATTAAATAATTTTCATATCATTATTTAAATCATGTTAGAATATAAATTGGCACTTTAGTGTTTAGTTAGTAGACAGTTTTATTATTTAGTTAATAATTAGTCAATAAATGAATAAGAGTATTAAAATACTAGTCCCTCAACTCTGAAAAACAGGAAAAAAAAGGTTGTTCTATGTCCCTTTTGAAGTTGGTATATTGGAATAAACTTTAAAGACCAGAATATTGTGATCAGGGAAAATTTATTTAAGCCACAATGTAGTCTATATTAATTCCAGCATCTATCAATTAGTTTAAGTAATACATTGTAATTTGTTGAAATTAAGCATATATGTTTTCAAGTATACCATTTCCTTGACACTGAAAAGAAGGCTTAGTGAAATTAGAAATTATCTTCCTCATTTCATTTTAGAGGAAAAATAACAACAGCTTCACATCACCTAAATGCCTTACCCAGTGTTATTTTGCATTCTTATTCTACAGTATTTATAATTAGGAAAAAGCGGTGTCACCACAATTTGTTTAAATCCATCACTGAGTACCAGTCATAAACCTTGAGATTGAGAATAGATAACAAAGAAACTATAAATTGTTCTTTATTTTACCTGCAAACCATAAATTACGAAAGAATAAATGTTTTATTGAGAATTTTCTTTATGTAGGACAAGATTATGTACTTTATATTAGTAATCTAATTCAATTATTATAACAGACACTTGGACATGGGTTATATTATTCATTTTATAGATGAGAGATCTAAGATTCATAGAGGTCTATAAACTTTACTAAGGTTACACAGAAAGTTAGACAAGTATCATTGGGAGTTTCTGCCTTTTCACATGAACTCATTTACTATTGCTGTTCTATATTTTGAATGGGGGAACTGCAATGAATAATTTGAGAGATTAAAAAGTTGCATTTTTTAGGGGCTGCATCCCCGGGCCAGGAAGATTCCCTGGAAGAAGGCATAGTAACCCGCTCCAGTATTCTTGTCTGGAGAATCCTATGGACAGAAGAGCCTGGAGCACTATAGCCCATGGGGTCGCAAAGAGTAGGACACGACTGAAGTGATTTGCACAGCATCAGTCAGTCAGTTCAGTCGCTCAGTCGTGTCCAACTCTTTGTGATTCCATGAATCGCAGCACACCGGCCTCCCTGTTCATCACCAACTCCCGCAGTACACTCAGACTCATGTCCATCAAGTCGGTGATGCCATCCCGCCATCTCACCCTCTATTGTCCCCTTCTCCTCCTGCCCCCAATCCCTCCCAGTATCAGGGTCTTTTCCAATGAGTCAGCTCTTCACATGAGGTAGCCAAAGTACTGGAGTTTCAGCTTCAGCATCAGTCCTTCCAATGAACACCCAGGACTGATCTCCTTGCAGTCCAAGGGACTCTCAAGAGTCTTCTCCAACACCACAGTTCAAAAGCATCAATTCTTTGGCGCTCAGCTTTCTTCACAGTCCAACTCTCACATCCATACATGACCATGGGAAAATCCATAGCCTTGACTAGATGGACCTTTGTTGGCAAAGTAATGTCTCTACTTTTTAATATGCTATTTAGGTTGGTCATAGCTTTTCTTCCAAGGAGTAAGCATCTTTTAATTTCATGGCTGCAATCACCATCTGCAGTGATTTATAGCACATACTAAAAGGGAGAGGAGGGAGGGAAGAAAGGAGGGAATAGATAAAAAGAAAGGAACAAGAAAGCAATAACTGCCATGGAAGGAAAAGCAATAGAAAGTTAAGGGGAGGAGAGAGGAATGGAGGTGAAGAGAGAAGAGAGAGGGGATAAGATATGCAGGGAAGGAGGGAAGAAGAGGGGAAAAGAGCAAATAACCAGTGCCGAACCTCCATAAGCAGAGGAGAAATAAGTCACTTAGGAAAGAAATATATACAGTGCAGATTTAGAATCAGAAAATCTGTCATAAAAGCCGACAGGAGAGTTATTCCCAAAAGGAAATATTTTGACTTAAAGATTATTGCATTTATTTCCTAATATGTATTAGTCTTGTGAATTTTTCAGTTCAAATTATCTTACACATTTTGAGGATTAAAATTTTCCTTATATTTTGCCTTTTATTCCTGGAGATCACAGACAATAAAATCGAAATATAGTAGCTTGCATTTGGGGATTCTCAAAATTTGGCCTCACAATAGTTTTAACCTAGAAATTTAAAGGCAATACATTGGACTTTCAATGAAGGAATGGAAGGAAGTGAAGTAAAAGTCGCTCAGTTATTGGCAAATTCAGACTTAATTGAAGAAAGCAGGGAAAACCACTAGACCATTCAGGTAAGAACTAAATCAAATTCCTTACAATTATACAGTGGAAGTGACAAATAGATTCAAGGGATTAGATCTGATAGAGTACATGAAGAACTATGAATGGAGGAGTCAGTGATCAAGACCATCCTCAAGAGAAAGAAATGCAAGAAGGAAAAATGGCTATCTGAATAGGCCTTACAAATAGCTGAGAAAAGAAGAGAAGCAAAAGTTAAAGGAGAAAAGGAAAATTATACCCATTTGAATGCAGAGTTCCAAAGGATAGCAAGGAGAAATAAGAAAGACTTCCTCAATAATCAATGTAAAGAAATAGAGGAAAACAGTAGAATAGGAAAGACTAGAGATCTCAAGAAAATTAGAGATATTAAGGGGATATTTCATGCAAAGATGGACACAATAAAGACAGAAATGGTATGCACCTAACAGAAGCAGAAGAGATTAAGAAGAGGTGGCAAGAATACACAGAAGAACTATAAAAAAAAGATCTTCATGAACAAGATAACCACAATGGTGTGATCACTCATCTAGAGCCAGACATCCTAAAATGTGAAGTCAAGTGGGCCTTAGGAAACATCACTATGAACAAAGCTAGTAGAAGGATGGAATTCCAGTTGAACTATTTCAAATCCTAAAAGATGATGCTGTGAAAGTGCTACACTCAGTATGCCAAGACATTTGGAAAATTCAGCAATGGCCACAGGACTGGAAAAGGTCACTTTTCATTCTAGTCCCAAAGAAAGGCAATGGAAAAGAATGCTCAAACTACTGCACAATTGCATTCATCTCACACCCTAGAAAAATATTGCTCAAAATTCTCCAAGCCAGGCTTCAACAGAACATGAACCATGAAATTCCAGATGTTCAAGCTGGATTTAGAAAAGGCAGAGGAACTAGAGATTAAATTGCAAAATCCACTGGAGCATCAAAAAAGCAAGAGAGTTCCAACAAAACACCTACTTCTGCTTTATTGAGTATGCCAAAGACTATGACTATGTGGATCACAGCAAACTGTGGTAAATTCTTAGAGAGAAAGGAATACCAGACCACTTGACCTGCCTCCTGAGAAATCTGTATGGAGGGCAAGAAACAATAGCTAGAACTGGACATGGAACAACAGAATGGTTCCAAATGGAGAAAGGAGTATGTCAAGGCTGTATTTGTCACCCTGCTTATTTAACTTATATGCAGAGTACACTGCAGTCATGAAATTAAAAGACAGTTACTCCTTGGAAGGAAAGTTATGACCAACCTAGACAGCATATTAAAAATCAAAGACATTACTTTGCCAACAAAGATCTGTCTCGTCAAGACTGTTTTTTCCAGTAGTCATGTATGGATGTGAGAGTGGGACTATAAAGAAAGGTGAGTGCTGAAAAATTGATGCTTTGGAACTGTATTGTTGGAGAAGACTCTTGAGAGTCCCTTGGACTGCAAGGAGATCCAACCAGTCCATCCTAAAGGAGATCAGTCCTGAGTGCTCATTGGAAGGAGTGATGTTGAAGCTGAAACTCCAATACTTTGGACACCTGATGTGAAGAACTGACTCATTTGAAAAGACCCTGATGCTGGGAAAAAATTGAAGGCAGGAGGAGAAGGGAATAACAAAGGAGGAGATGGTTGGATGGCATCACTGACTCAATAGACATGAGTTTGAGCAAGCTCTTGGAGTTTATGATGGGCATGGAAGTGTGGTATGCTGCAGTCCACAGGGTCACAAAATGTCAGACACAACTGACTGACTGAACTGAACTGAAACTCCATGCAAAATGCCAGGCTGGATGAAGTATAACCTGGAATCAAAATTGCTGGGAGAAATATCAATAACATCAGATATGCAGATGATACCACACTTTTGGCAGAAAGTGAAGAACTGAAGAGCCTCTTGATGAAAGTAAAAGAGAAGAGTGAAAAAAGTTGGTTTAAAACTCGCATTCAGAAAACTAAGATCATAGCATCTGGTTCCATCAGTTCATGGCAAACAGATGGGGAAACAATGGAAACAGTGACAGATTTTATTTTCTTGGGCTCCAAAATCACTGCAGATGGTGACTGTAGCCATGAAATTAAAAGATGCTAGCTCCTTGGAAGAAAAGTTATCACCAATCTAGACAATTAAAAAGTAGAGACATTATTTGACAAAAAAGGTCCATCCAGTCAAACCTATGGTTTTTCCAGTAGTCTTGCATGGATGTGAGAGTTGGACTATAAATAAAGCTGAGTGCTGAAGAACTGATGCTTTTGAACTGCTGTTTTGGAGAAGACTCTTGAGAATCCCTTGGACCACAAGAAGATCCAACCAGTCCATCCTAAAGGATATCAGTCTTGAATATTCATTGAAAGGACTGATGCTGAAGCTGAAACTCCAATACTTTGGCCACCTAATGTGAAGATTTGACTCATTTGAAAAGACCTCAATGGTGGGAAAGACTGAAGGTGGGAGGAGAAGGGAATGACAGAGGATGAGATAGTTGGATGGCATCATCGACTCAATGGACATGAGTTTGAGTAGACTCTGGGAATTGTTCATGGATAGGGAAGCCTGGTGTGCTGTGGCCCATGGGATCGCAAAGAGTTGGACATGACTGAGCCACTGAACTGAACTCAACTACTTTAAACCTATATCCTCCTACTGAAATAGATTGAGTTTGTATCCATTTTATCTTCTTTGGCTTTTTTTTTTTTTTTTTTTTTTTTTTTATTTTACTTTACAATACTGTATTGGTTTTGCCATACATTGACATGAATCTGCCATGGGTGTACATGAGTTCCCAATCCTGAATCCCCCTCCCACCTCCCACCCCATATCATCTCTCTGGATCATCCCCATGCACCAGCCCCAAGCATCCTGTATCCTGTATCCTGTAACAAACATAGACTGGTGATTCATTTCTTACATGATAATATACATGTTTCAGTGCCATTCTCCCAAATCATCCCACCCTCTCCCTCTCTGACAGAATCCAAAAGTCTGTTCTATACATCTGTGTCTCTTTTGCTGTCTCGCATACAGGGTTATCATTACTATCTTTCTAAATTCCATATATATGTGTTAGTATACCATGTTGGTGTTTTTCTTTCTGGCTTACTTCACTCTGTAAAATTGGCTCCTGTTTCATCCATCTCATTAGAATTGATTCAAATGTATTCTTTTTAATGGCTGAGTAATACTCCATTGTGTATATGTACCACAGCTTTCTTATCCATTCATCTGCTGATGGACATCTAAGTTGCTTCCATGTCCTGGCTATTATAAACAGTGCTGCAATGAACATTGGGGTACCTGTGTCTCTTTCAATTCTGGTTTCCTCAGTGTGTATGCCCAGCAGTGGGATTGCTGGGTCATATGGCAGTTCAATTTGCAATTTTATAAGGAATCTCCATGCTGTTCTCCATAGTGGCTGTACTTCTTTGGCTTTTTTGATCTTCAACAGATGCTGGCAATTTGATATCTGATTCCTCTGCCTTTTCTAAATCCAGCTTCAACGTTTGAAAGTTCATGTATTGCTGAAGCCCAGCGTGGAGGCTTTTGAGCATTACTTTACTAGTGTTGAGATGAGTGCCATTGTGCAATAGTTTGTGCATTCTTTGGCATTTGCCTTTCTTTGGGATTGGAATAAAACCGACCTTTTCCAGTCTGATGGCCACTGCTGAATTTTCCAAATTTGCTGACATATTGAGTTCAGCACTTTCACAGCATCATCCTTCAGGATTTGAAATAGCTCAATTGTAATTCCATCACCTCCACTAGCTTTGTTCATAGTGATGCTTTCTAAGGCCCACTTGACTTCATTTTCCAGGATGTCTGGATCTCGGTGATTGTCAGTGATTACACCATCATGATTATCTGATTCATGAAGATCCTTTTTGTATAGTTCTCTGTATTCTTTCCACCTCTTCTTAATATCTTCTGCTTCTGTTAGGTCCCTACCATTTCTGCCCTTTATTGAGCCCATCTTTGCATGAAATGTTCCCTTGGTATCTCTAATTTTCTTGAAGAGATCTCTAGTCTTTTCCATTTTTTTGCTTTCCTCTATTTTTTTGCATTGATCACTGAGGAAGGCTTTCTTATCTCTCCTTGCGTTTCTTTGGAACTCTGCATTCAAATGGGTATATTTTTCTTTTTCTCCTTTGCTTTTTACTTCTCTTCTTTTCACAGTTATTTGTAAGGCCTCTTCGGATAGCCATTTTTCTTTTTTGCATTTCTTTCCCATGGGTATAGTCTTGATCCATGTCTCCTGTACAATGTCACGATCATCCATCCATAGTTTATCAGGCGCTCTGTCTATCAGATCTAGTCTCTTAAATCTATTTCTCACTTCCACTCTATAATCATAAGGGATTCGACTTGGGTCATACCTGAATCATTTGTTAGTATACCATGTTGGTGTTTTTCTTTCTGGCTTACTTCACTCTGTAAAATTGGCTCCTGTTTCATCCATCTCATTAGAATTGATTCAAATGTATTCTTTTTAATGGCTGAGTAATACTCCATTGTGTATATGTACCACAGCTTTCTTATTCATTCATCTGCTTTGGCTTTAAAATCACTGCAGGTGGTGACTGCAGCCATGAAATTTAAAACTACTTGCTCCTTAGAAGAAAAGCTGTGCCAAACCTAGACAGCATATTAAAAAGGAGAGACATCTCTTTGCTTATAAATGTCCATACGGTCAAAGCTATGTTTTTTCCAGTAGTCATGTATGGATGTGAGAGTTGGACCATAAAGAAAGCTGAGCAAAAAACTGATGCTTTCAAATTGTGGCATTGCAGGAGGCTCTTGAGAGTCCCTTGGACTGCAAGGAGATCAAACCAGTCAGTTTTAAAGGAAATCAACCCTGAATATTCATTGGAAGGACTAAGGCTGAAGCTGAATCTCCAATACTTTGGCCACCTGGTGTGAAGAGCTGACTGACTGGAAAGGATCCTAATGCTGGGAAAGATTTAAGGTAAAAGGAGAAGTGGGCAACAGAGGATGAAATGGCTGGATGGCATCAACAAACATAAATTTGAGCAGATTTGGGGAGACAGTGGAGGACAGAGGAGCCTGGCATGCTGCAGTCCACAGGTCACAAAGAGTAAGACATGACTTAGCAACTGAACAATAATAAAAGCTAAGTAAACTTCAAAAATTTCAAAACTCATTCTTATTTGTAAAAGAATATTCTTTGTTTCAATAGTTTATGTTTTTAAAAATATACTTATTTTAATGAGAACATGTGATCTTTGGAATTTTGTGTCATATTTTAAAGAAATTGGAAAAATCAATTTACCAGATAAAGGAAAGATAAGGATATGTCTCCTTTATAATCTCAGATTTACAGCAAAGCAGCCCAAAGTTTTATAGTATGCTCAGTGAATAAGTAACTATGTTTCTTGCCTCTTATTCTTATATTTCAATACCAGTGGGAAACAAAATTCTGTGGTTCCATTTCTTCTGTTTTAAATTCTTATGCACATGATCTTATTTGATCATGAATTGTTGACAAAATAACAAACATCTACAGCTCTTGATACTCTGGCTACAAAAATATTCTTTGAACAGCTGCAGAATACCAATAATTATCTTGGTCAGTCTAGTGCAGCAAAGTCAGGCAGCTAGCATTCAATTCCTCTGCTAAAAAATAGCCCACATAATGAAATGTAAAATAGAGATGCTCTCTCAGACCCCAGAATGTCTCATTCTCTTTCTCTGGATAGAAAGTAACTGTAAAGTACAAACAGCTGAGGGCTTGTAACAGCTGTAGGACAACAATTCTGGATGGCATTAAGCCTTCCTTGAAGCACAAATTTTCATTTAAATATAGCTGCATGCATTGACAACTGAGTATATGGAGAAAAGATTTCAAATAACCTATATTAAGCATCAGTGAAATCCATCTATTGCCAGAAATTACTATGAAAATGCTTCTGTAAAATTCCCTGGATACATAATGTGATGAATGATACTTAATTTTTAAAAGTGTTTCTTTCATAAACACATGTCCATGTCAGGTAAAATACTGTAGACTGAAGTTCAGCTCTTCAGAATAGTTCTTTCCCATGGTAGAAACAAGCTAATACAGTATCAGTGTAAATTATATTTTCCTGAGGAAATAGAAGCAAGCTGAAGGGAATCAGATATTCACTGTCTTCAGAACGCATAGATAAAAATTCTCTTAGGTCAACTATACATTAATGCAAAGTCCTGGTAAGAAAGCAAGCAAGGAATGAGGGTAATGGAATAAAAATAGAATATTGCCTTTTTAGTGGTAAATAGCAAAATTTGCACAGCCTCATTTAATAAACCGTTGACTTTTTCTTCACATTCTTTATAATACACAACCCTGGTCTTGGAAACAAAGGGAGAGAAAAAGCACAGATTTGTCTTAAGAGAATTTACAGTCTTATTACAGAAGCCACCTTCTTTATTTAACGAGAACCAGCTAGCATATAATAGGAAACCACATTATAATTATATATACAAGTAATAAACTCATCTAAATAGAT
The DNA here is from genome assembly GCA_006408695.1 of Aepyceros melampus. Classification (NCBI taxonomy): domain Eukaryota; kingdom Metazoa; phylum Chordata; class Mammalia; order Artiodactyla; family Bovidae; genus Aepyceros; species Aepyceros melampus. The sequence goes on along the minus strand of SJXQ01000049.1, from coordinate 9,347 downwards.
TTCTTAAGGAGGCAAATCTCTAACCTAATTATCAACATGGATTTGTGTGGGATAAGGAAAATTAGTCATTCACAAAGCAATGACAACATGAGAGGGACAGATACGAACAAGGAAGACCTTTAAAGTTGTTCTGAGTTGAATTGAAGGGACCAACTGCTTTGACCTCCCCACTACCCGTCAGGTCCCAGATACACCGGCCTTTTGTCTCTGGGTTCTTGGTGAGCAGGACCTCTGGCAGGTTAGAAGTAATCAGACTTCCAGGGAGGGGGCCCTGCTCACTGGCTGCTAGGATGGCTTCCCATGTCCTGCTAGTGGTAAAGAGCACACCTGCCAATGCAGATGTCAGAGGTGTGGTTTCAGTCCCCGAGTCAGGAAGACCCCCTGGAGAAGGGAATGGCAGCTCACTCCATTACTCTTGCCTGGCGAATCCCACGGATAGAGGAGTGTGGTGACTGTGGTGGGTTTCAGTCCACAGGGCTGCCAAGAGTCGGACACAACTGAAGTAACCGATCACACATTCACTCTCAGAGAGCAAAACAGACTTGGATCTTGCAAGACAGAAGATCTTGGAGTCCAGATCCTACCTATAGCTGCTTACAACAGCCCTAGAATTATCTACCTACAGAATCAGGAAATCAAAGCAGGGAGACCTTAAGCAACTTGCCTAGGGCCATATGCATGCTTGTTCAGTTGCTCAGTCATGTTTGACTCTTTCCAACTCCAAGGAATGTAGCCCACCAGGCTCCTCTGTTCATGGGATTCTCCAGGCAAGAGTACTGGGGTGGGTTGGCATTTCTTTCTGTGTCTCCTGAATTGCAGGCAGATTCTTACCACTTAGCCACCAGGGCCATGTGACTGTGGTTCACGTTCTGAAGCCCATACTCAACCCTGTTGTTTCACTGCTTCTCAAGAACACAGGTCATAAGAGTATCTTTATTGTCACATCCAGACAAGTAAACATATTTGAAACATTAGACATTTCCTTGGGAAAAGAGGAAAAATGAATGCTGAGATTTTTTTCTTAAAGAAGCCACTGCTACACCCTAGCATTTATCACAAGAAAGTTGTTAGTGGCCACTAGACTTCAGAATAAAATACTACCTGAATTTAGGTTTAATGCAATGCTAAAAGCTTTACTTAAGACTATTAGGTCAAAAAGGTGCTATTTGTCAATCATAATAGTGTTCCAGTTCAAAGAGGATCTAATTTACTTCCAACAAGAGGAAGCTGAAACTATATTTGAAAACCTGGTAATGCTTTTTCTATTCTTTCGTAAATCATTTCATTAGTAAGGGCAAAGACTGTTCACAAATCAGCAACTAAATTGCAGTTTAGGGACTTTACTGCCAGAAATGTGTCACAGTTACAAGAATGAAGATAACCTTCATTACTGATGAAAAATGTCATGGTATCTATAATTCTACATTTTAAAAATGAGATAAGTCAAATTAAGTGACTTTGATTAAATATAGTAAATAATAGCAACTTGAACAGATTTGTTTCTTAGTGCTTTCTTGTTTGTGTTGTTGTTGAACAAGGATGATATTTTTGTTTCTAAATAGCAATTGACAATGAAATTTACAGACCACATTTCATTTTATGTCTATATTCATAAAAGGAGAAAATGATTTAATCAAATTTTATTTCCACCTATGCTATCTTGATCTTTATTTATCTCTATGGTAACACACTTTCACATTGGATATGTATGAATTTAATAATAGCTTGTGCTTTGTGTGCTAAGTTACTTCAGTTGCGCCCAACTCTTTGATACCCTATGGATAGTAGCTCACTGTCCATGGGATATTCCAGGCAAGAATACTGCAGTGGTTTGCCATTATCTTCCTCCAGGGAATCTTCCAGACCTAGGTATTGAACCCACATCTCCTGTGCCTCCTGCATTGGCAAGCAGGTTCTTTACCACTATCACCACCTGAGAAGCACCTAATAATAGTGTGGAGGTCTGCCTTGCGAATTTATAGCAAGTGTTTTGTAAAATTCCCCAGCAGTAAGCCAATAAGGCATGTTTCACTTCTGACACACAATTAAAGTATGTTAAAATATAATGTTATATAAATAAAACAATTCATATTAAATATATATATATACATACATATAACTTTAAAAATGATTCTACAAAAAATTGCATTATCTATAATAGTTTCTGTCAGGATTTGAAATAGCTCTACTGGAATTCTATCACCTCCACTAGCTTTGTTTGTAGTGATGCTTTCTAAGGCCCACTTGACTTCACATTCCAGGATGTCTGGCTCTAGATGAGTGATCACACCATCGTGATTATCCGGGTCGTGAAGATCCTTTTTGTATAGTTCTTCTGTGTATTCTTGCCATCTCTTCTTAATATCTTCTGCTTCTGTTAGGTAAGTTATGACCAACCTAGATAGCATATTCAAAAGCAGAGACATTACTTTGCCGACTAAGGTCAATCTAGTCAAGGCTATGGTTTTTCCAGTAGTCATGTATGGATGTGAGAGTTGGACTGTGAAGAAGGCTGAGCGCCGAAGAACTGATGTTTTTGAACTGTGGTGTTGGAGAAGACTCTTGAGAGTCCCTTGGACTGCAAGGAGATCCAACCAGTCCATTCAGAAGGAGATCAACCCTGGGATTTCTTTGGAAGGAATGATGCTAAAGCTGAAACTCCTGTACTTTGGCCACCTCATGCGAAGAGTTGACTCATTGGAAAAGACTCTGATGCTGGGAGGGATTGGGGGCAGGAGGAGAAGGGGATGACTGAGGATGAGATGGCTGGATGGCATCACTGACTCGATGGATGCGAGTCTGAGTGAACTCCGGAGTTGGTGATGGACAGGGAGGCCTGGCGTGCTGCAATTCATGGGGTTACAAAGAGTCGGACACTACTGAGTGACTGAACTGAACTGATAATAGTTTCTTCTCTTTCAGTATTATTCACACTTAAAAGTCAATAGCTAGATCTGGCTAAGGGAAACACTACAATAATAAGAATACATAATTTATATAGTCGTTTTTGTGTAAGATGCTCATAGTATTTTTAGTATATTATCTCATTTATTCTCACAGATTTTTTTATTAGAAAGTTGCTAGAGTGACATTTCATTTATTCTCACAACATTTTTATAGAAAAGGCTTGTATGTCCTTTCTAAATTAGTTTTAGAGCAATAAATTTTGTTACCTTTAAAAATCAATTTTTCTACATTATTGGACTTACCAATTTTTAATCAATATTTTATATATAAACAATCTGATCTCAGAACTGTTTGCAATAAAAAAATGTTTTCATACTATGTCTTTCTGTTTAGTTTTTTTTTTTTTTAATTTTCTTTTCAACCTCTTCTCTCTTTGTCTAAATATTTATTAATATAACCTTAGATAGTGTGCTTCTCTCTTCTTGATGTTTGTTTTTCAGTTGCTCAGTTGTGTCTGATTTTTTGTGACCCCATGGACTGTAGCACAACAGGCTTCCCTGTCCTTCACGAATTCCTGGACCTTGCTCAAACTCATGTCCACTGAGTCAGTGATGCCATCTCATCTTCTGTCGTCCCCTTCTCCTCCTGCCTTCAATCTTTTCCAGTGTCAGAGTCTTTGCTAATGAGTTGGCTCTTCACATGAGGTGGCCAAAGTATTGGAGCTTCAGCTTCTGCATCAGTCCTTCCAATGAATATTCAAGGCTGATTTCCTTTAGGATTGACTGGTTTGAGCTCCTTGTAGTCCAATGGACTCTCAAGAGTCTTCTCCAACAATACAGTTCAAAAGCATCAATATGGTCTAACCCTCACATCCATACATGACTACTGGAAAAACTACAGCTTTGACCATGTGGACCTTTATTGGCAAAGTAATGTCTCTGCTTTTTATACTCAGTTTGTCATAATTATTTTTCCAAGGAGAAAGCATCTTTTAATTTTGTGCCTGCAGTCACCATATATAGTGATTTTGGAGCCCAAGAAAATACCAGCCTAACATATATCCATTCTTTGCACCTCATTTTTCCCTCTTCATTCTTTTGATGTATTTCTCCAGAATACTCCAACATGTCTTTGTTATTATAATGCCTCTCTCCCTGTTACAGTGTTTTCCTCAGTACTCTTATCAAAATTAGCATTCATTTTACATTCATCTCCATCCCCCTTTTCTTTTTTCTTTTCCTCCTTACTTGTCATGTTCTGATCCCTCACCTTTGGAATTATTCTAAAGTTTCCCATTAGTTTCAGGTATAGAGAGGAATCTTAAAATTATTCTGTGTCAATTTTTGTTTAAATAATAATTTTTTAAAGCATTACATTCATCTTCTCCATGGAACTTTCACCTCCGCTCATATTCAGATTTTTGTTTATTCATTTCAGTGTTACCTTTATTGCTATTTACTTCCAGTAACTGAAGTTATTTACTATGTACCTTAAATGCAGTTGGATAAATGAGTGTGTCCTGAGCTAGTACATTAATAGAGAAAATAAACTTTATTTTAAAAAATATAGATTTTTATCCTTGCAAATATTCTCAATATACTCTTTTTGACATGAGTTTGAGCAAAATCTGGGCGATAGTGAAGGACAGGGATGCCTGTCATGCTGCAGTCCACGGGGTCGAAAAGAGCTGGACACAACTTAGCTACTGAACAACAACACTTTTTGAAGCAGGACTATTCTTCAGTCAACTTATCAACCCTGAATATTCACTGGAAGGACTGATGCTGAAACTGAAGCTCCAATACGTCAGCCATCTGATAGGAAGTGCTGACTCATTGGAATAGATCCTGATGCTGGGAAAGATTGAAGGCAACAAGAGAAGGGGGTGGCTGAGGATGAGAAGGTTAGCACTGACGATTCAGTGAACATTAATTTGAGCAAATTCTGGGAGATAGTGAAGAGCAGGGAAGCCTGGCATGCTGCAGTCCATGTGGTCACAAAGAGTCAGACACAATTTAGTAACTGGACAACAGCAATTTTTTTTTTCTTGATGTGATCATCTGTGTGCCCATTTTAAGCTGCCAGAAATGAACCGAAGATTCAACTGTTCTCAGTCACCACGTCCTGCTTAAAGAATTTTCTTAGAACTATTACTGCTACAGGCATACCTCAGAGACATTACACATTCAGTTCCAGATCACAGCAATAAAATTAATATCTCAATAAAGCAAGTCATACGAATCTTTGTTTCCCAGTACATATAAAAGTTGTGTTTATACTATATGGTACTCTGTGTTCAGTAGCATTATGTCTATATAAAATGCACACACCTTAATTTTAAAATATTTTATTGCTAAAAAATGCTAACCATAATTTGAATCTTCAGGGAATTGTAATATTTTTTCCTTGGAAAAGGTCTTACCTCAAGGTTGATGGTGTTGGCTGAAGGTTCAGGTGACTATGACAACTTCCTAAAGCAAAACAAGGAAGTCTCCCACATTAACTGACTCTTCCTTTCAGGTATGATTTCTCTGTAGCATATCAAGCTATTTGATGGTTTTTTACAAAGTAGAACTTTGGTCAAAATGGGAGTGAAATGTTTCATACCCTTCAGCTGCTTTGTCTAATAAGTTTATAGAATATCCTAAATTCTTTGTTATTATTTCAAAAATCTTCACATCATTTTCACCAGGAGTAGATGCCATCTCAAGAAACCACTTTCTTTGCTCATCAGTAAAATACAACTCCTCACCCATTCAAGTTTTACCTTGAGACAGCAGAAATTCAGTCACATCTTCAGGTTCCACTTCTAATTCTAGTTTTCTTGCTATTTCCGCCATATCTACTGCTACTTCCTCCACTGTAGGTTTGAATCCCTCAAAGTCATCCATGAGGGTTGAAATCAACTTTCACCAAAGTCTTGTTAAATGATAATATTTTGTCCTTGTGAATCACTAATATTTGTAAAGGCATCTAGAATGATGAATTATTTTCAGAAGTTTTTCAATTTACTTTGCCCAGAATCATCAGAGGAATTATTATTCATGATAGCTATAGTTTTCTGTAACATATTCCTTAAATAATAAAACTTGAAAGTTGAAATTTATATTACTCCTTGATCCATGGCTGGGTGAATAAAGGAGTAATGATGTTAACAGTGATGGCAACAACTTTCATCTCTTTGTACATCTCCATCAGAGTTAGCAGGTGACAAAGTGCAAGGTCACTGAGCACTAATATTTGTGTGTGTGTGTTACAATTAAATTTTATTTAAAGAAAAAGCTAACATGAAGAACTGTCCCTCTAGTAAGGGCTTAAATGGCTTCCAAGGTGGCTCAGTGGTAAAGAATGTGCCTGCCAGTGCAGGAGTCACAGGTTCCGTTCCCTGGGCCAGGAAGAACGCCCCGCCACGCCCAAGAAGGAAACAGCAACCCACTCCAGTATACCTGCCTGGAAAAATCCCATGGACAGAGGGTCTGATGGGTCACAGTCCATGGGATCACAAAGAGTCAGACATGACTGAGAAACCAAAACAACAACAAAGAACTTAAATGTCCTAACATATACTGGTGTGACTTTTTCATTTATTTTTAATTGGAGGATAATTGTACAATATTGTGCTGATTTCTGCCATATATGAACATGAATCAGCCATAAGTACACATATGTGCCCCCCTCTTGAACCTCCCTCCCACCTCCTCTCACACCACACCACCTTCTAGGTTGTCACAGAACACCAAGTTTGAGCAGTAATACAGGGCTCAGGAAGAATCCACCTGCCAATGCAGGAGATGTAGCTTTGATCCCTGGGTCAGGAAGATCCCTTGGAGGAGGAAATGGCAACCCGCCCCAGTATTGTTGCCTGAAAAACCCCTTGGACAGAGAAGTTTGTAGGCGAAGGTCCAAGAAGTCCCAAAGAGTGGGATACAACTGAAGTGACTGAGCACAGAGTGCATTTTGCAAGGAACCTTTTTTTTTTCTAAGCAGTAGATCTTAACAGTGGACCAAAATTATTCATTATTCATGTTACAAACAGATGTGCTATCATCCAGGTTCTGTCGTTTCATTTAGACAGCACAAGCAGAGTCAATTTAGCATAATTCTTAAGGGCCCTAGTATTTTCAGAAATGCAAATAAGCACTGGCTTCAACTGAAAGTCATTAGCAACTTCGCCCCTAACAAAGGAGTCAGCCTGTCCTTTGAAGCTTTGAAGTCAAGCCCTGATTTTCTTTTCTAGCTATTAGAGTCCTAGATGGCATTTTCTTCCAATAGAAACATGAGGGAAACTTACGTGCATATTATTAAGTGAAAGAAGTGAATCTGAAAAGGCTACATACTGTATGGTTCCAACTACACAACATTCTGGAAAAGGAAAACTATGAAGACATAAAAAATATATATACACATATATATAAGTCATGGCTAGGGGTTAGGGGAAGGAGGAATGAATGAAACAGAGAATTTTTAGGGCAGTGAAGTTTTCTGTATGACACTATAATGGTAGGTGCTTGTCATTATACATTTGTCAAAACCAGCAGAATATAAAATACAAAGTTGTTGTTTTTCAGTCACTAAGTCATGTCGGACTCTTTGTGACTTCACTGATGGAAGCTTACAAGTCTCCTCTATCCTCCACTATCTCCTAGAGCTTGCTCAAATTCATGTCCATTCATTTCCAGCATCAGGGTCTTTTCCTGGTGAGTCAGCTCCTCACCAGGTGAAAACAGTCTTAAAGAATTTGCTTTCAATGCAGGAGAAGTAAGAGGCATGGGTTCAACCTCTGGGTACAGCAAAATCACCTGGAAGAGGGCATGGCAACCCACTCCACTTATGCTTGCCTGGAGAATCCCATGGACAGAGGATCCTGGTGGGCAACAGTCCATAGGATTACAGAGTCAGACACAACTAAAGCTGCTTAGAATGCACAACTCTTTGCATAAGGTGGCCAAAGAGTGAATACAAAGAGTGAACCCTAATGTAAACTTTGGACTGGGGCTGACAATGATGTGCCCATATAGGCTTATAAATCATAACAAACCTATCACTCTGGTGAGGGATGTTGATGGCAGAGGAGGTTATATATTGTGGGGACAGAAGCAGGGTATACGGGAACAATCTCTGTATTTTCTGCTCAGTTGTGCTATGAATCTAAATCTGCTCTAAAAATTAGGTTTATTAATTTTAAAACATGAAAAGATATAAGGCTTTTCCAGATAAAATTAATGATATAATTAATTACCATCAGACCCTGCACTTCAAGTAATGTTAAAACTTCACTAACCAAAGAAATATGGCCCAAGCAGGAACACAAATCTATAAAAAGAAATAAAGAAACCCAGAAAAGAAATAAAGGAAGAAAAAATAAAATTAATATTTTATATGTCATAAAATATAATTATCTGTCTAAAAATAATTTCCATATGTTAAATTGTTTTAGTAGCATTTGTAAAAGTGAAATGTATAAGAATAAGATAAAAAAAAATTACAGAGTGAATTTGGAACTATCATGCTGTAAGGTCCTTAAACTACATGTGAAAGTAATGCAATAGTCCTTAAAAGTAGACTCTAACTAATGGTGAATGATACAAGATCTAGGAAAACCACTTTGAAAAGTAAGAAGAAATATAATCAATAAATCAATAGAGGAAATGAAGCAGAATTATAAAAGCTCTCAATTAATCCAAAGAAGGCAGAGAGAAATATGGAATAAAGAAACTAATATAGCAAAGCTATTCTGGAAAGAAGAACCAAAGGTAGAAAATTCAAACAACCTGCTTTCAACATTTATTTATTATAAAGCTACAGTCATCACAAACATAAAAATTATCTTAAAAAAGATATATAAATCAATGGAACAAAACAGTCATAAAATAGACCTGTAAAGATGTGTCAATTTGTGTTTTATATATTTATTTCATATATTATTTTGAAATAATTTTATATTTATAGAATTGTTGCAGAGATAGGACAGAAAATTTCCTATATACCCATCCTCCAGGTTTAACTGAAACTAACATCTTATGTGATAATAAAAACAAAAAATTACATTGATAGAATATTTTTAAATTCACCAGCTTTCTCACTTTCTTTTAATGTTCCAAGATCTAAGCCAAGACACCATGTTGCATTTAGTTAAGACTCTTCTGCCTCTTCCAGTCTATGACAGATTTCCAGCCTTTCCTTAGTTTTCATGAATTTAAGAACTTTGAATAGCTTGGTCAAGTATTTTTTAGAAAGCCCCTTACTTTGAATTTAGCTGATATTTTCTCAGAACTGGACTAGAGTTAGAATTTGGGGGAAATAATCACAAGAGGAAGAATCCATTTCATTGCATTATATCAGGAAGGACATGATAGTGACATAGTTTATTAACATCACCAACATGTGAAACTCAATCCCCGAGTATCTCTTAGTTTTCTACAATTTAAAGTTCCTTTCCA
>SJXQ01000048.1:0-16053 GCA_006408695.1 Aepyceros melampus | reverse complement strand
CTGTAACATGTGTGATATCATAAGTGAAACGAATCACCAGTCCAGGTTTGATGCAGGATGCAGGATGCTTGGGACTGATGCACGGGGATAATCCAGAGAGAAGGCGTGGGGCAGGAGGGGGGAGGTGGGGGTCGGGATCGGGAGTTCATGTACACTCGTGGCTGATTCATGTCGATGTGTAGCAAAATGAATACACTATTGTAAAGCAAAACAAACTAAAAAATAAAAAGTAATTATTTAAAAAAAAACTAACTAAAAAATAAAAATTAATTAAAAACAAAAACAAAAAAACACACAAAATACCCATACTACTGACATTGCAGCATGGTTCACTCATATGTACCCTGGCATATACTCTACCCACAAGTAAACCATTACTCTAGATCAAGGGTGGGACCACTACTGTGCTTGAAAACTGAAGTAGGAATCTCACTTCAAGTGTTCCAGTGCTCTAGAGCATGTGTGCTACAATGTGGCACTCTAGACAACCCATTAAGCAGCTTGTCAACTAGCACTCTATACTCTAGATCATGCAATGGTGTATCTGGGGTCTCTAGCTGATATGCCACAACTTCATGTCTGGTACAAAGCATCACATTTCCTGCCTCAACTGATCCTGCATCCTGTGATCCAGTGCACACATGCCACATCCCTTAAACTTCTACTCTAGACTACTTGTCTTGCCTCTACAGAGATCATCCTTTAGACTAGACATACTGCACCTACTGAGCTTCCTCTCTGGAGTCTGCATCTCAACATAGAAATCCAGCATTCAGTTGGGCATGTCACCAACAACTGAGTCTGCACTCTTGAAGTGCCTCACAACTACCGAGATGACACTGTGCCTTATGTGTCAGGCAATACTGACCTCCATTGTTAGAGGATTCATGCTGAAACTAAAGCACTTACACTCTAGATCATGCACCTCATCATCAAGGAGCCTGCACTTTACAAAATATGTCTGCCACCATAGACCCATGATCTAGAGGACATACTTCAAGTCTATCCTGTGATTTAGAGACAATGTGCACATCTCCACAGCTTGCTCCCTACAGCATGCATCCCACCACTACTGACACTACTCTACCACAGGTGCGCCACAACTAGTTCAATGGCACTTTGGAGTCGTGTCCCAAAAACGACTGAATTTGAGTTCTACTGTATGAGTCCTGAAACTACTGAGTTTACATTCTGGAGCATGTGTCCAGCCACTAGAGTGCTTGAAATTTAGGACAGACTGTATAATACTGCCAGCTGGTACATGGGAAGATACAACAAGCCAACTACTGAGACAGCATTCTAGAACACACTCATCCCTACTGTGCCATTGCTTTACAGCAGGAGGGCTAAAATTTCTCACTTGCTTCCTGGAGAATGCATCTTTCCACTACTGAACTTGCATTTCAGTGTAAATATTCCACAACTATGGAACATGCAACCTTAAGTAGATTCCTTTCCTTTGGGAGTATGTGTCTTGCCAGCATGAATCCTGTGTTTTGATCAGCTGTGTTGCAATCACTGAGTTTGCCCTTGGCGTGTTTTAAATGAGCTTATATGTGATACCTGATGCCACTATGGATTCTGTGCTCTAAAACTGTTGTAACACAATTAGTGAGCCTGCACACTAAACTATGAGTGATACAAGTACTGAGTTTCACCCTGGAGAATGTGTCTCACCACTACTGATCCCTGGTTCTTAAGTCTGCATGTTGCTACTAGAGAACTCCACAATGTAGCACAAATCACACCAAATCTGAACATGTACCTAAGCAGGAGTACTGTAACTAATCAGCACACTTGCCAGATTATGAATTCACAACCAGTGTTCTTAAACTAAGAAGCATACATTGCTCCACTAATGAAACTGTGCTCTGGAATACTGGTCTTCAACTACTGAGCTTCCACATTGGAGCACACTTTTCAGTACCACTGAACTAGTAGTCTAAAGCTCTTGACCAAAGTTACTGACCTTGCATTGTGTAGAACCTACCACAACACTACTGAAGCTGTACTATAAGGACATGTGTTGCCACTTGTGAGCCTACGTACAGAGGAAGCATCTGCAAGTATTCTTTCACTCAAGGATATGGATTTCATGACTACTGATACTGATCTTCAGAAAACCCATGCTGAAACTACTGAATTGAATTTGGAACAAGTGTTCCACATATTCAATTTGTTCTCAAAAGCTGGGATTTTGTAAGTACTGAGCTTCATCTGAGGCTCTCATACTGATACTACTGTGTTGTTCTCTAAAGCAGGTATCCTGTCAATATTATGTCTGCTCTCTATAACACCTTTGATTATTATTGAGCTCACACTGTACAACATGCATGCATGGAAACTACTGAGCTCACCTTCTGTCTGTAGCATGGGTCCCACAACTCTTCAGTTTACACTCTTGCGAGAATAATAGGCAGGACGGCTCGGAGTCTCCGAATGGAGGAAATAGACTACAAGTGTCAAACTCTGTTTTTTTTTTTTTTTTTTTTAATATATATATCTCTCTTAAATGGCAGGGGGAAACAAACTACAAGTTACAGATTTTTTTCCCTTCTCTATACAAAATTAAAAGGAGGTTTCTCTGTTAACTATGATCACACAGGGCTCCACCTGAGCTTAACTTTACTCAAACCTTTAGCTAACCAATGCATTTTTCTTATGGAAATGTTTTCTTTAAGCTATATTAATAGATTATGCATTTATTCAAGACTCTTTCTTCAAGTCATTTCCACTTATGACTCTGAACTGATAATGGCTCAACAAATCAGTATGTTTATTCATACAGTTGTTCTCCTAATCTATGTTAATGAAACTATGTATTTGCTTTGAAACCTGTCTTTTTTCAAGATTCATGTCAATTGTTTTATGGCCTAGGATGACTCACCTTGTGCCTTTGTTATCACAAAATGCAGGTTGTTTGTGACTGGCCTGGTGCCACACCGAGTTTTGAGACATTTCTTTCTATAATCCAGCCTACAGGTAGCTATATCAGATTAGATCAGTTCAGTTCAGTTTAGTTGCTCAGTCGTGTCCGATTCCTTGTGACCTCATGAATTGCAGCATGCCAGGCCTCCCTGTCCAACACTAACTCCTAGAATTCACTCAGACTCATGACCATCGAGTCAGTGATGGCATCCAGCCATTTCATCCCCTGTTGTCCCCTTCTCCCCTGCCTTCAATCCCTCCCAGCATCAGAGTCTTTTCTCATAAGTCAACTCTTCACATGAGGTGGTCAAAGTACTGGACTTTCAGCTTTAGCATCATTACTTCTAAAGAAATCCCAGGGCTAATCTCCTTCAGAATGGACTGGTTGGATCTCCTTGCACTCCAAGGGACTCTCAAGAGTCTTCTCCAACACCACACTTCAGGAGCATCAATTCTTCAGTGCTCAGCCTTCTTCACAGTCCAACACTCATATCCATACATGACCACTGAAAAAACCGTATCCTTGACTAGACGGACCTTAGTCGGCAAAGTATTGTCTCTGCTTTTGAATATGTTACCTAGGTTGTTCATAACTTTCCTTCCAAGGAGTAAGTGTGTTTTAATTTCATGGCTGCAGTCACCATCTGCAGTGATTTTGGAGCCCAAAAGAATAAAGTCTGACACTGTTTCTACTGTTTTCCCATCTATTTCCCATGAAGTGATGGGACTCGATACCATGATCTTTTTTTTCTGAATGGTGAGCTTTAAGCCAACTTTTTCACTTTCCTCTTTCACTTTCATCGAGAGGCTTTTTAGTTCCTCTTCACTTTCTGCCATAAGGGTGGTGTCATCTACATATCTAAGGTTATTGATATTTTTCCTGGCAATCTTGATTCCAGCTTGTGTTTCTTCCAATCTAGCGTTTCTCATGATGTACTCTGCATATAAGTTAAATAAGCAAGGTGACAATATACAGCCTTGATGCACTCCTTTTTTTTATTTGGAACCAGTCTGTTATTCCATGTCCGGTTCTAACTGTTGCTTCCTGACCTGCATACAGGTAGCTATATAACATTCAGCTAAAGACAAGTTGGGGAGGCAGTCTTTCTGCACCCTTCTGATGCCTATGTCAGAAGCTTTCTCTGTCTATTTTATACATTTATGAAACTTTTTACAGAAAAGAACTGAGTGACCAAGTTTCATCACTGGCCTCAGATTGAATTCCTTGAATTTGGAGGCCAGGATTGCTAGCATCTTTCACAACTACCAACAAACTTTCACTCTGAAGAATGTTTCTTTCCCTCTGTTGTATTGTAACCCATCCTCCTCACTTCTGCTGCAACTCATGAGCTGGCACTCTGGAGTACATGAACCACCACTGCTAAGTGCAGGCACAAGTGCATGTAACTGGCCCATACAGAGTTTGTGCTCTGGAGCAGGGATGCCACAACTAATGAGCTTCACTCAGGTATATGTGGTTTGCTACGACTTTGCCTGTGGCCCTGAGCATCATGCTATGATGACGTAGTTTGCAATCTGGAGTATCCTCCCATGTCTTTGGGCTTGTATTTCAAAGCATATATCTTGCTCTTCTAAGTGCATGCTCTTAAGTAGACATTACACAACTGCTGACCTGGAGAATTTACTCCAATACTAATTAACTGGCATTTTGTAGCATCCAAGTGACACTTCTGCAGTGATTCTCCAAACTCATGTGTCACAACTAAGACCATATTCTAGGTTATGCATGCTGCAATACTGAGTTAGAAAATTGGAACATGCACCCTACTACTAAATATGAAATTAGGGCATATGTACCACAAGTAATTAACTTGCACTCTAAAGCATACATTGCAACTCTAGTCAGCTTTAAATCTAGAGCATTTGCATCACAAATGAGTGTGCCTCCTGTCAGCTGGCATACAAGATCTACAGAACATGGGTTATTCACAATTTTCATTGCTGCTGAAAGGTTGTTGCTGAACCATGAAAAGACGGTGGGATTCTTGGTCTCCAGAGGAGAAGAATTCAATCCGGGGCCAGAGATGAGGCTTGATCACTCGGAGATTTTGTGTAATAAGGTTTTGTTAAAGTATAAATGTGATATAGAAAGTTTCTGACATAGGTGCCCGAAAGGGTCAGAAAGAGTACCCCCTTGCTAGTGTTAGCAATGGAGTTATATACTCTAATTACTTGTTACAGTGAATCAAAATAATTTCTGGGGGTTGTGAAGACCTCACTAGACCTACTACTATAATTTACATTTTAAGATAACAGGATTAGCTAGAGGTTTTTTTTCCAGAGACTGTCGTCAAGCAGGATGCATTATTGTTATATAATTCTAAGATATGTAGTAGGGGGGAATATTGCATTTTCTTCCTCTTTGAGAATTCCAGACCCCTCTCTCCTTGGGAACCCTGGACTTCTTATACATCTGTCTAGTAATTGACTCTCTCATTCCCCCCTTTTCTTTTTAGAAGAATGATATTACCAAGGGAAAGGGACATCATTTTCATTTCATAACTACTTTGTGCTATTTAGGGTCGTGGTCCCTATATTGTTAAAGCAACATATTCTCCTAACCCTCAGGTTGAGGGTCTCTGATCCAGGGGCCCCAAGAAATAGTTGGAGGAGGCTGTGGCACTCGTAGGAGCTAAGACAACCATTTGTAATTTAAAAACCTTCATGTGACTAGAAATAAATCCAATTACACAATTACAGACGCAGGGAGCAAACAGCAAAAATAGAACAATAGAATGATGGTAATTAAGATAGTTTCCCACCATGGGGAACTAGTTAATGTCCCTGAAAGTGAGGCAATTGAGCCTTCAGGAGTATCCATAGCCTCAGTCATCTTGTTCATGTGTTTAGCAAAATGATTAACATTAGTGCTCATAACAGGTATATATGTACAGCTTTGAGTATGAATAATAACACAAATTCCTCCTTGTGCAGCTGTCAGAATATCTAAAGCCAATTTTTTTTTTTTTTGTAAAACCACCTTTCTAACTTGTACCTGTTCAGCATTAAGAGCTGAAGTAGCTTTTTGAGAATCTTGTAATGCTTGCTGAGTAAAGTTAGTCAAAGCATCCATTCATAACATAACATCTATAGTTCCCAAAGAGGGGACAAACACTGCAGCCAAATAACCATAACAGTGAAATACAGACCTTGCCCACCAAGTTTTAAGGTGGGGTATATTAGCAGGCTTTTCTGAAAGCTCTGAAAATATAAAACCATGAATAAAGGCTAGACCTAAGGTGCATCTCCCTATTCAAGAAATGGGAAGCCATGTCCATAGGTAAGAGCATATATCCAATAAGTCCCATTTGGAGCAAGCCAGCCTGAGTGAGACATCCAGTCCCAATCAGTGACTGGTCAGACAAATGGAGGACATGAATTGGGGTTGGAAAACTCGGGAATTATTAAATTGCATATTTCCTGAGGCAAAAATCCCAAGTGTTTCCAATCATTATAATTAAGTTGTTGACTAACTTTTGGGGATTACTCTCTTTGTTTCCAGCATATAGGGGCAGTAAATATTAGACACCCTTTTTCAGGAGTTAGCTATATAACCTCATCCCATATTTGATAAATGTCAAGTAAAAATCCACTAGATCTATACCTATTTGCCTTTATGTGTAGCAAAATAGTAATTGAACTGAGACAATGTATAATCAAAATTAAAAGGTACATTGTGTCCATAGTTAAAGTACAACGTGCTGCTCCAGTCCATTTTAGGGTTGGTAGATGTCATCAGGTGAAGAAGAGGCATCACATACGATTGTTGTTGAAAGTATTTGCAGATTTGGAGAAGTCTTTTCCTTGAAGTGGAGATGTCCACCACAGGAAGCCTTCCACTGATGCAGAGGGGAGCACACCACAGACTCATCAGTTAGACTGATTGTGAAATGCTGCAGAGAGATGAGCTCTGAACAGGAAGACATTGTCTTGAGGATCAAATAGGAGACTCAGAACTTTTGGAGTCAGCCGAAATAGGCTCACATAGGCTATCAGGTCTATCTGAAAAGTACAATGTCAGAGCATAGAAAGTTAAGACTTAGTTCTGATCAGGTTGCCACCTCTTAACCTAACTGTGATGTACACATGAGTCAATTCCTGGCACTTTGACACCTATGGGAGAAGAAATAACAATCTGGTGAAGGCCTTCCCAGAGGGGCTAAAAGAATGGGCCCCAAAGATTTTATGAGAACCTTGGTTACTTGTTCAAATAGAGGCTTGCTGGACTCAGAGGCTGTGTCAGAAGTTGTTTCATGGTGTTCTGTTAATACCTGTTGCGAAGCTGAGAGCTGAGTTACATACCTATTTAATCCAAAGCTTCAGGGTCTATAGCAATGTCTGTCCATAAAAAAAGGCCTTCCAATAATACATTCAAAGGGAGACAGTCCCTCCTTTTTTGAGGGCAGTTCGAGCCCTCATTAAAGTTATGGGTAAGATTTTAATCCAATTGTCCTGTTCATCTTGAGTTAATATGTGCAGATGTCTTTTGATAATGTCTTTAGCTTTATCGACCTTTCCTGAGGATTGGGGTCTCCAGGAACAGTGTAAGTGATATTCTATTCTTAGAGCTTTAGATACCCACTGAGTTACAGCATCTTTAAAGGCAGAGCCATTGTCACTCTGAAGGCTCCATGGCAGCCCAAACCTGGGGATAATTTCCTGGGTTAAAATCCTTATAACCTCCTTAGCTTTTTCACTATGACAGGGAAAGTCCTCAATCCATCCAGTAAAAGTATCCACCTAAACTTGTAAGCAAGAATAACCATTAGCTTTCGGCATAGAACTACAATCAATGTCCCAGTCTTCTTCAGGATACTCCCTACTTTGTTGTAATCCAGATTTTGCTAGCTTTTTAGACTTTGGGTTATTTTTCTGATAAATCTCACACTTTTTGATAATGTTCTTTAAAGTTTTCATTACATTTTTACCTTCAAACAAACTAGAAGCCATCTACTAAGTACTTTCTGCACTCAAATGAAAACTCTGGTGTAAACTCTTAAGAATTTTTCATTGGGCGTTTTCAGGAATTATTAACTGTCCATCATTGGACTGTAACCACCCTTTATCAGTAAACTTTGCTCCTCTATTCTCATATCTTTCTAATTCTTCCTCAATATATTGTGGTTTTTCCTGTTCCACAGGACCTGTCCAGACCAAAGGCATCTGTAGTGATGGGGTTTCACACATTGCCACTTTTCCGGCTTAACAGTTAGCAAGCTGATTTCCTTAAGCTACTTTAAACCCATCCCTTTTGCAATGCATAACAAATACTTCATTAGCACAATATATAGTGTTAAAAGTCTCTCATTCTCTCTGAAATGTTTAATAGGTTTCTTGTTGCTATTTTAAAATTTTGTTTGTTTGTTTGTTTTCCATATTGCAGCATGAGCATGTAAAGTCAAATAAGTATACTTGCAATCAATGTAGATATTTACCCACTGCCCTTTGTTTAACTCTATAGCTCAAGCCAGAGCCTCAGGCTCCACTGAGCACTGCTTCCCTAGGGGAGAAATTTTGCTTCTAAAATCTGTTCAGCAGTCATCACAGTGTAACCTGCTTTACGCTTTCCATCCTGAGCAAAGGAACTGCCATCAGTTACTATTTCCATATCAGAATTGTCTAATGGAATACCCATTAGGTCTTCCTGAGCTGCATAGTTTAAAGTTAGGAATTGGGAATAACCTTGATCAGGTGTTTCATTTTCCTTCCCAGGAAGGAAATTGGCAGGATTAAATTTCCAGTTTTTGGAAAGTTAAGCTTTCTTACTGGTCCTTCTAACAACAATGAGTGATATTTAAGAAGTCTACTGTCTGTAATCTAAATATTAACCTTAGCATTTAAGATTTCACTCACATCGTGAGAAGTCAATACTGTAAGATTTTGTCCATTGATTATTTTTAGAGAATCAGGTACTAATAAATCTGCTGCCCTGATTACTTTTAGGCACTGGGGCCACCCACAAGAAAGTACATCTAATTCTTTGCTTCAAGAAGCAATAGATTGCTGGTGAGGCCCTCAGGGTTGTGTCAAAACTCCCAAGGCCATATCTTTTATTTCAGTAACAAACAGATTAAATTCCTTCCCTGTGGGCAAGGTCAGAGTGGGAACTTAGAGGAGAGTACTATGAAGAACTTTAAAAGCCTTTTGAGTATCTGGAGTCCAAATCAGTTTGTGGGTTTGGGCCTGCTGATTTTCAGCTATAAGTTTATATAAAAGCTGGGCAAGTTCCCCATAATCCGGAATCCAAATGCAACAATAACCCCTGATTCCCCAACGTCCTCTCTGTTGTCTTTAAATTCATAGGTAGGGGATGATTTAGTATGGATTTAATTCTCTCAGGGCCTATGGCCCTAGCCCTTCTGATATGATTAGGGCCAATATCTAACAGATGGTTGACAAAGCTGTCTTTCCTCTTGATGCCTTGTAACCACAGCCAGCATGAAAGTTTAAGAAGTCTTCTGAGGCTTGTGAACAAGCTTCCTCTGTCTTAGCACTGAGCAAAATATCATCTACATATTGTAACACCCGGAGAAGGCAATGGTATCCCACTCCAGCACTCTTGCCTGGAAAATCCCATGGACAGAGGAGCCTGGTGGGCTGCAGTCCATGGAGTCACTAAGAGTCAGACTCGGCTGAGTGACTTCACTCTCATTCTTCACTTTCATGCATTGGAGAAGGAAATGGCAACCCACTCCAGTGTTCTTGCCTGGAGAATCCCAGGGACAAGGGAGCCTGGTGGGCTGCCGTCTCTGGGTTTACACAGAGTTGGACATGACTGAAGTGACTTAGCAGCAGCAGTAGCAGCATATTGCTGCTATGGGATGTAAAGGAACTACAGCCTCATTTATTATTTGTGAATCTTGAACTAGTCTCCATTTACCATTATACCACTGCTTCAGTGATATTAAAGGTTTTTTTAGATTCCCGTGACAAACTTGTCCATATAACTGAGGACTGTCACAAAATCCCTGGGGCAAAGCTGTCTAAGATAACTGAGAAGCTGCCTGTGTAGTGTCCTCAAAGGCAAATAGAAATTGACTTTCCTCTGCCAAACACACGGAATAGAAGGTAGCTTTCAAATCAATTACTGAGAAATATTTGGCTAGTTTAGGAATTTCAGACAATAAAGATTAGACACCATGGGATGTAAAGGAACTACAGCCTCATTTATTATTTGTGAGTCTTGAACTAGTCTCCATTTACCATTTTACAGCCTCATTTATTATTTGTGAATCTTGAACTAGTCTCCATTTACCATTATACCACTGCTTCAGTGATATTAAAGGTTTTTTTAGATTCCCGTGACAAACTTGTCCATATAACTGAGGACTGTCACAAAATCCCTGGGGCAAAGCTGTCTAAGATAACTGAGAAGCTGCCTGTGTAGTGTCCTCAAAGGCAAATAGAAATTGACTTTCCTCTGCCAAACACACGGAATAGAAGGTAGCTTTCAAATCAATTACTGAGAAATATTTGGCTAGTTTAGGAATTTCAGACAATAAAGATTAGACACCATGGGATGTAAAGGAACTACAGCCTCATTTATTATTTGTGAGTCTTGAACTAGTCTCCATTTACCATTATACCAAAAATAGGGGTATTGCATGGACTGTTACAGGGAATTAATAGTCCCTGCTCTTTGAAAATTTCCATGATGGGTTTTAAACCTTCCTTAACATCAGGTTACAATGGATGCTCCTTCTTATGTGGAAATAAGTGCAAGTCTTTGATTTTGAAAACTATAGGAAGAGCATTCTGTGCTCGACCCACATATTTTCCATCAGCCTATACTCTAGTATTTACATCTTTTCAATTAAAGAAAGAGAAAGGGAAAGGTCCATATTCATGAAAACAGAGGCACTCACCTTTTCAATATATCGCTCCCCAAAAGGGGTGAGGGAGACTCTGGCATGATCAGAAATTCATTGGAAAATAACAAAGAGTCTCCATTATAAATTAAAGAACAACTGAAGTAACGACTTTTGGCTCATCCACTCAAAAATTGGAAGGAAAGTGGGCCAAGTTCTTCAGTAAACACAGAGTAAGTTGTCCCAGTGTCTAAAAGGAAATTAATGGATTGGCCTCCCACAATTATTAATACCTGGGGTTCCTCAGGTGTAATTAGAATGGGAGCTAATGAGGGGACCCCTGGAACCTTCAGTCCTGATTGTCTTGAGTGTCTGAGCCCTGAAATCTACACCTCTGGGGGGGTAAACTCTCTTCCTGTGTTGTCTTTGCAGATCAGACATGGAGCCGGGGGTGGCTTAGATGTCTGAGTGCAATCTGGTTTGAGGTACCCTTTGTTTCCACAGTAATGGCAAGACCATCGCTTTTCACCTGAGTCCCTCTGAGCATTTTTTGATTAATTTTAATGGAGTCGACATGCAAATCATTTTCTTTAGATACCCAGAAACTTGTTCTGGGAAGAGCTAGGGCAGGGCAGAGTAGGCCTGATGGGTAACTCAGGTAAAGATGCTTTTCTTTTATCTGAACCACTGAATGACTGCTTTACTTTCAGTTTTTAAAATTTGGAACTCCAATAAAAGAAAGGACTGTAATTGAGAAAGAAAAAAAAAAAAAGAAGTTAAATAAGCAGGGTGACAATATACAGCCTTGACGTACTCCTTTTCCTATTTGGAACCAGTCTGTTGTTCCACGTCCAGTTCTAACTGTTGCTTCCTGACCTGCATCCAGATTTCTCAAGAGGCAGGTCAGGTGGTCTGGTATTCCCATCTCTCTCAGAATTTTCCACAGTTTATTGTGATCTACACAGTCAAAGGCTTTGGCATAGTCAATAAAGCAGAAATAGATGTTTTTCTGGAACTCTCTTGCTTTATCCATGATCCAGCAGATGTTGGCAATTTGATCTCTGGTTCCTCTGCCTTCTCTAAAACCAGCTTGAACATCAGGAAATTCCCAGTTCACGTATTGCTAAAGCCTGGCTTGGAGAATTTTGAGCATTACTTCACTAGCATGTGAGATGAGTGTAATTGTGCTGTAGTTTGAGCATTCTTTGGCATTGCCTTTCTTTGGGATTGGAATGAAAACTGACCTTTTCCAGTCCTGTGGCCACTGCTGAGTTTTCCAAATTTGCTGGCATATTCAGTGCAGCACTTTCACAGCATCATCTTTCAGGATTTGAAATAGCTCACCTGTAATTCCATCACCTCCACTAGCTTTGTTCATAGTGGTGCTTTGGGTAACATGGCCTTTTAACAATACTGATTCATCCAATCCGAGAGCATGGGCTATCTTTCTATTTCTTTGACTCATCTTCAGTTTCCATTACTTCTTTCAGGATTTGAAATAGCTCACCTGTAATTCCATCACCTCCACTAGCTTTGTTCATAGTGGTGCTTTGGGTAACATGGCCTTTTAACAATACTGATTCATCCAATCCGAGAGCATGGGCTATCTTTCTATTTCTTTGACTCATCTTCAGTTTCCATTACTAATGTTTTATGCACGTGTTCCTAGTCACTTCAGTCGCGTCTGACTCTTTACGACCCTGTGGACTGTAACCCATCAGGTTCCTCAGTGCATGGGATTCTCCAGGCAAGGATACTAAAGTTGGTTGCCATGCCTTCCTCCAGGGGATCTTCCAAACCAGGAATCAGACCCACATCTCCTGTGGCTCCTGCATTGCAGGTGGATTCTTGACCTGCTGGGTCACTGGGGAAGCCCCTATAAATGTTTTCTAGTCCTCAGCCTAGTAGTCTTTCACCTCCTGGTGAGGTTTATTCCTAAATGGTTTATGTTTTTGCTGCAATTTTAAAAGAGATTGTTTCAAGTTCCTTTCTGATATTTTACTGTTAATGTAGAGAAATACAGCCAATTTCTGTATGTTAATCTTGAATTCCCCTACTTTGTTGAATTTGTTTATCAGTTCTATCAGGTTGGTAGAAATTAACTGTAGATTTTAAATCACTATAACTAGGTTCCAACATATCTTTATCAGTTAAAAGAGGAACCATTACAATCAACATACTTTTGCCAAGGAGAAATAAGTTTGTTTATTCCTGTAATGTAAAAATCTGTGCTTCACGATTCAACAAACTGTTGGAAAGCATTTTCTGCCTCCTGTTGGTTTTGGGAGCATTTTCCCTGCAAAAAGTTGTCAAGATGCTTGAAGACATGGTAGTCAGCTGGTGAGAGGTCAGGAGAGTATGGCAGATGAAGCAAAGCTTCATAGCCCAATTTGTTCAACCTTTGAAGTGTTGGTTGTGTGACATGCAGCTGGGCATTGTTATGGAGAAGAATTCGACCCTTTTTGTTGACTCTTTTTGATGCTGGCTGCAGTTGTTTCAGTGTTTGGTTCATGTCATTGATTTGCTGAGCATTCTTCTCAGATGTAATGGTTTTGCCAGGATCAGAAAGCTGTATTGGATCAGACTAGCAGCAGACCACCAGTGACAATGACCCTTTTTTTGGGTGCAAGTTTGGTTTTGGGAAATGCTTTGAAGTTTCTTCTCAGTCCAACCACTGAGCTAGTCATTACTGGTTATCATACGACATCCACGTTTTGTCGCACATCACAATCCAATCGAGAAATGCTTTGTTGCTGTTGTGTAGGATAAGAGAAGACATTTCAAAGTGACTATTTTTTTTTATTTGCAATCAGCTCATGAGGCACCCACTTATCAAGTTTTTCACCTTTCCAATTTGCTTCAAATGCTGAATGATCATAGAATGGTTGACATGCAGATCTTTGCAACTTCTCATTTAGTTTTAAGAGAATTAGCTTCAGTGGTTGCTCTCAACTGGTCGTTGTCAGCTTCCTACGGCTGGCCTCTATGCTCCTCTTCTTCAAGGCTCTCCTCCCCTTTGCAAAACTTCTTGAACCACTGCTGCACTGTACATTTGTTAGCAGTACGAACGCAGGCCAAATGCATTGTTGATGTTGTGAGTTTTCTCCACCACTTTACAACTCATTTTGAACTCAAATTAAGAAATCACTCAAGTTTGCTTTTTGTCTAACATCATTTCTATAGTCTAAAATAAATATAAAATAAACAGCAGATAATGTCTTTAGAAAAAGCATAAAGCCAAAAATGTGCATTAAAATGGTATATAACATAACCACATTTATTAGGAATGTATTCCAGTATCAAACAGCAGAGTTCAATGATGCAAAACTGCAATTACTTTTACACCAACCTAATAGTTTTTGTGTGGAGTGCTTACATTTTCATATATAGTATCATGTCATCTGCACATAATGACAATTTTAACTCATCCTTTTCAATTTGGATCTTCTATTCCTTTTTTGTATCCAATTTTTGTGGCTAGGACGTCCAATACTGTGTTGAATAGAAGTGGTAGCAGTGAGTATCCTTGTCTTTTTCCTGGTTTTAGCAGTAAGGCTTTCAGTTTTTCACCACTGAGTATTATCTGGGCTGTGGGTTTGTAATAAATAACTTTTATTAGGTTGAGATATGTTCCTTCTACATCCACTTTGGTAAGAGAGTTTATCATGAATGGATGTTGAATTTTATCAAATGCCTTTTCCATATCTGTTGAAATGATGGTGTGGTTTTTGTCTTTGTTGATCTGGTGTCTCACATTGACTGATTTGCATTCATTGAACCATCTTTATGACCCTGGGATAGATCCAACTTGGTCATGGTGTATTAGCTCAGCCAGTAAAAACTCCACCTGCAACGCAGGAGATCCCAGTTTGATTCCTGGGTCTGGAAGATCCCCTGAAGAAGGGATAGGCTACCCACTCCAGTATTCTTGGGCTTCCCTGGTAGCTCAAGACAGTAAAGAATCTGCCTGCAATGAGGGAAACCTGGGTTCAACCCCTGGGTTGGGAAGGTCCCCTGGAAGAGGGCATGGCAACCCACTCCAGTGTTCTTGCCTGGAGAATCCCCCATGGACAGAGGAGCCTGGCAGGCTATAGTGCCTGGGGTCAGACACAACTGAGTGACTAAGCACAGCACAGCGTGATCTTTTTTATGTGTTGCTTTATGGTTTGTTAATGTTTTGTTGAGAATCTCTGCATCTGTATTCATCAGAGATATTGCCCTGTAATTTTCTTTTTGGCCATGTCTCTGTTGGGTTTTGGTATCGGGGTAATGGTGGTTTCATAGTATGTCTTTGGGAGTGTTCCCTCCTCTTCCATCTTTTGAAAGAGTTCAATAAAGATTGGCATACATTCTTCTTTGTATGTTTGGTGGAATTCTCCTATGAAGCCATCTGGTCTTGAACTTTTGGTTGTAGGGAGATTTTTAACTACAGATTCTTAAATAGATTTGTTACTTCCATTAGTTTTTCTAACTAGTTGTTTGTAAATGTGAAACCTAGTTTCTAAATATTAATTTTAAACCAGACATCTTACAGAATTATTTTACTGTTTATAATATTTTCTTTTTAATTAGCATTTTTAAAGCAGTTTTTGGTTCACAGCAAAATGAATGGAAAAATATGAGAGTCTCCACATACCCCTGCCCTTCCCCCAACCCATACACAATTTCCCTCATCATCAGTATCCTAGATCAGAGTGGTACATTTATTATAACTGATGAACCAACACTGATCTATTACCAACCGAAATCCATGGTTTATATTAGAGTTCATTCTTTCTACTGCACATTCTATGCGATGGGCCGAATCTATGGGTCTTAACAAATGCATAATGACATGTCTCTGTCATTGTCGTGTCTCACAGGAGAGCTTCCCTACCCTGAGGACGCCATGCGCCACGTACTCATGGCTTCTGCCCCAGAGTTCAGGTCAGTTCAGTCGCGCAGTCGTGTCCGACTCTTTGCGACCCCATGAATCGCAGCACGCCAGGCCTCCCTGTCCATCACCAGCTCCCGGAGTTCACCCAGACTCACGTCCATTGAGTCAGTGATGCCATCCAGCCATCTCATCCTCGGTCGTCCCCTTCTCCTCCTGCCCCCAATCCCTCCCAGCATCAGGGTCTTTTCCAATGAGTCAGCTCTTCGCATGAGGTGCCCAAAGCACTGGAGATTCAGCTTTAGCATCATTCCTTCCAAAGAAATCCCAGGGCTGATCTCCTTCAGAATGGACTGGTTGGATCTCCTTGCAGTCCAAGGGACTCTCAAGAGTCTTCTCCAACACCACAGTTCAAAAGCATCA
>SJXQ01000047.1:0-121280 GCA_006408695.1 Aepyceros melampus | reverse complement strand
AAAGAAAGGCCATGGTCACCATTTGGTGGTTTGCTGCTGGTCTGATACACTACAGCTTTCTGAATCCCAGCAAAACCATTACATCTGAGAAGTATGCTCAGCAAATCAATGAGACGCATTGAAAACTGCAATGCCTGCAGCTGGCGCTGGTCAACAGAATGGGCCCAATTCTTCTTCAAGACAATGCCTGACTGCAGAGCATGTGGCACAAGCAACACCTCAAAAGTTTAACAGATTGGGCCACAACTTCTGACTCATCTGCCGTTTTCACCTAACCTCTAGTGAACCGACTGCCACTCCTTCAAGCATCTCAACAACTGTTTGCAGGGGAAATGCTTTCACAATCAGCAGGATCCAGAAAATGCTTTCCAAGAGTTCATTAAATCCTGAAGCACAGATTGTTATGCTACAGGAACAAACAAACTTATTTCTCTTTGGCAAAAATGTGTTGGTTATCATTGTTCTTATTTTAATTAGTAAAGATGTGTTTGAGCCTAAGAAAAGAAATCCTCAAGGTAAGAAATCTTTATGCATTTATATTTTATAGTTTAACAGAAAATTTTTTACAGATATATCCTGAAAGACTAGACTAGGTTGACAAATATTTGGTTCTCATTATTTTAAGTATGAATGAATGACTCAAATAGTGAATAAATGATTCTGAAAAGCAAAGTTCTAGAGTTATATTTAAACAGCTCTGGATGTTTGAATATTCAATCAGAAATGGTGATAGGCTTTTCATTCCTATGCATTTATGAAATTTATGTACCAGATCAGTTATTACAAAAATAACTTTTAAACTAAAAATTGGTACATAGTTCCGATTTCTCTTCAGAATTGCAAGGCTTTCTCTCACAAAATAATCAGAATACAAAAGAGTCAGGGTGATCTTTATAGTATATTTAAGAAGAAAATTATTCAGAAATCCACCAAGCTACTACTTGTGCAAGGGGACAAGTAGCTCCATCATATCAACTCAGATTTTAACAGCAATATTTGAAATTCTGGGAAAATATGGCAGAAAAAATAAGCAAAAGATTTCCTGTATAACAAGTAGCACACAACTACTAATGACACAACCTATAAATTATTAAGTATTTGCTGAGTGGCAATTATCCAGTCTCGGTATATATAGTATACAAGAAACTTAGATTAATGGGAGCTCAGAAGCAAAAGTAAAAGCAGAACGGCAGTCCTATTACATGGGAAATATAGGCTAGGGACTAAGGCTTGTGAATCCCACTATCAGCTTGTGAGCACTGTCAAAAGTGGATACATTACAGGGCATGTGTCTGTACTATGACTGGTACTACAGCTGGTCTGCTCTCTTTCCAACAGCATCTGTTCTCATACAGCATCTACTTCTGTAGTTTTTGTAACCTATTTGTTGTTGTTGTTCAGTAGTCAAGTTGTGTCCAACCCTTTGTAGCCCCATAGACTGTAGCTCGCCAACCTCCTCTGTCCTGTACTATCTACCAGAGTTTGTTAAATTTGATGTCCAATAAGTCAGTGATGTTATTCTTCTGCCACCCCCTTCTCCTATTGCCTTCAGTCTTTCCCATTCTGGGTCTTTTCCAATGAGTTGGCACTTTGAATCAGGTGGCCAAAGTATTGGAGCTTCAGCCTCAGTAACAGTCCTTACAATGGATATTTGTAACCTATACTCCACCATTCATTTATTGGTACAGAATAATTCAAGGTGCTTTATACTTGTACTAAGATCCATTTCTTGAAAAAACATCACATCATTTGTGTATGTTTAATGTTTTCACAATTATGTTAATTGCTGCTGGTCAACACATCATGTAAGAACCTATGGCAAGTGTCAATAATTACATCTCCTTTATTCAGAGCAATGAAAATGCCAGTATGTTTAAACATCCTCATAAGATTACAACTTTCCATATACTCCAGAATACATACGACAGTTAATTTAATATCTGGTATAATGGAAACCTCTAGCAAATCTAACAACTCCCTAATGGCATCTTGCCACAGCTGCTTGATGGGGGAAGACAGTGTGTCAAATTTTTAGTCCTATTTAAGCTCTAGAGAAATAACTTGTTTATTTATAGCAAAACAATACTTTATCAGTAGCAGTTAAAATATATCACCTGCCATTTTTAATATTTATTATGTCATAAGTGACTGATGAAAACAGAAAGGAATGCAATTTGAAAGACAGAAAGAGATACAGCTTTGCCAAATTCCTTTGAGACTCAGGTTAGGAAAGTTATTCAGTGACAGTGACTTTGAAAGAAGAGACATTATTTAATTAAATTTCCAATGATGAAAAATAATGTAATAACAGAAAAGGGGGAACTACTACTTTTTGCTTTTAGACTATAAATTCAAATTGTTATGTAGAAAACATAGTCACTTTTCTATGACATGTATGTGAATAGATAGATTGAAAGGTAAGTAAACAAGAAAATGCAAGCATCAATTCTTGTGATAAAATATACAAAAAGATCAAGAAGCAATTCCAGAAAAGGAGATCTCAACCAAAGTCTATGTGCATTGACATCTTATCTCTTTCCTTGAAGGAGATCCTCATACGTGAATATCAACTCTACTTGCCATTGTTGTTGTTCAGTCACTAAGTTATGTCTGACTCTTTGTGACCCCATGTACTGTAGCTCTCCAGGCTCCTCCGTCCATGGGCTTTCCCAGTCAAGAATACTGGACTGGGTGGCCATTTCCTCCTCCAGGGATCTTCCCGACCCAGGGATCTAACCCACCTGTCCTGCATTGGCAAATGGATTCTTTCTCATTGAGCCACCTGGGAAGCTCATAAGATGAGCGTTTCCTCTTATATTTCTAAGATGATTGTTGTTTTGTTTTTTTTTCCCCCTACCCATTGAAATCAGTTCAGTTCAGTTCAGTTCAGTCGCTCAGTCATGTCCGACTCTTTGCGACCCCATGAATTGCAGCACGCCAGGCCTCCCTGTCCATCACCAACTCCTGGAGTTCACCCAGACTCACGTCCATTGAGTCCGTGATGCCATCCAGCCATCTCATCCTCGGTCGTCCCCTTCTCCTCCTGCCCCCAATCCCTCCCCAACATCAGGGTCTTTTCCAATGAGTCAACTCTTCGCATCCTCTATTTTTCTCTAGTGGAAAACAAAAAAGTAACATGATTTAAGCATTGGCAAATGGATTCTTTCTCATTGAGCCACCTGGGAAGCTCATAAGATGAGCGTTTCCTCTTATATTTCTAAGATGATTGTTGTTTTGTTTTTTTTTCCCCCTACCCATTGAAATCAGTTCAGTTCAGTTCAGTTCAGTCGCTCAGTCATGTCCGACTCTTTGCGACCCCATGAATTGCAGCACGCCAGGCCTCCCTGTCCATCACCAACTCCTGGAGTTCACCCAGACTCACGTCCATTGAGTCCGTGATGCCATCCAGCCATCTCATCCTCGGTCGTCCCCTTCTCCTCCTGCCCCCAATCCCTCCCCAACATCAGGGTCTTTTCCAATGAGTCAACTCTTCGCTCCTCTATTTTTCTCTAGTGGAAAACAAAAAAGTAACATGATTTAATAAAAAACTTTAACAAACATCTATATTTTGAAAAATTTTAGCCTATATTTAGAAAAATTTCCAGCTTTAAAGTGCACTTTGTTATTATTATCTTTTAATCCCACAAAATTAAAAAAAAAGACAAAATATTTGAGAGGAAGGGCCAAAGAACACTGGTTTTAAAAGCTGGATAAGGGAGTAAGTAATAGAAAAGGAACTAAGACACTGGCAAACACAATTTTCCTATGGCTAATTTCATAAGTAACTAAGTAAGAACTAATGAAGTATTTTGGTTTACATCTTCAAGAATCATGTAACCCAAGTGAAAATTTGAAACTCTTTTGAAAAATCATAATTCTATCTAGAACTCTACAATTTTAAGAATATGAGACTATCTTGGGAAAATTATGAAGCTCCATACAGATATCCGAGAAATCATAATTCAAGTGATAATACTGATACCTCTTACCAAGACATAAGGTACCCTGTGACTTACCCACATCCAACTCTCTCTTTGCCCTCCCTTATTTAGTGCAAGTGGTGTAGAATAGGTCAGAATATCCTGCATGAAATATTCTCTTTCCCATCTCTATGATTTACTTAGTACTCTGACAGGAAAGGATTTCTCCTATCTTGCTTATTTAATGGGAAAAAACCTTTTTATCTTCAAAGAATCAAATCAAATATCTTCTCTATAATTCTTCTCCTGGACCTCTGAGATGGACTGAGTTCCCCTTACTACTGAAGGGGTTGGTTGTATACAACCCAAACACACCATTATAATATCTCTCCTTGGCAGACTTTGGAAATTATCTGTTCTCTGTGGTTTGTCTCTTCTACTATGCTGGAAAGTCCTTAATTAGAAAAAGTTGGGTTTCTTTATCTCTCTCTTTCCACTGCCTGTTACAATGATTGACACTCAACAGGTGCTTTAAAATATCTATCATAAAATAATGAGATCATTCTCAGAAGTAGGATCTGGAAATGGGGTCAAATTCCTTAGCATCTGTGGAATTAGCATTTTACTTCTTTTTGTTTTCTATAGGCTATGGGATTCATTTTACACCATTACCAAAATAACAAAGAAAATCTTAAAGAGAATTATATCCTCCTGCAGATGGAGAAACAGTGCTATAACTACTTTTGCCTCTACATCTTCTAAAAGATAAGCAGTTAGCATGATGGTTTAAGGTAACTTGATACATAATATGATGTTAGATCCTGTGAGATAGCAGGAAAACCAGTGCCTGGAAGATCATATATACTGGGATTATCTGGTTTGCTTTCTGCAGGTAAAGCCTCTTGTGAGCATACTCAGTTGCTAAATAATGTCTGACTCCTTGTGACCATGTGGACTGTAGCCCACCAGGCTCCTCCATGCATGGGATTTCCCAGGCAATAATACTGGAGTGGGTTGCCATTTCCCACTCCAGGGGATCTTCCCAACCCAGAGATTGAACTCACATCTCCTATGTCTTTCAAATTGAAAATGTATCAATCACAACTTGAGTGTTCCTCCTGGGACTGTGACACAAAGTACCTCCTCTTACACATTCCAGTGCTTCCTCCATCATAGCATCTACAAATAACATCACTTATTGGAACTAACTGCAAGGAAGAGCTGGTTGATATCACTGTATTTCTACAATGATGCAACTTCATTAAAATCAAAGGGAAGTTTGAACTCTCTAAATAATCATAAAATAAGGATTGGGTCTACTTCTAAACAATTTAAAAGCGAGGATTGGGAATTCCTTGGCAATTCAGTGGTTAAGACTTGGAGCTTTCACTGTTGAGGACCAGAGTTCAATTCCTGATCCGGGAACTAAGATCCTACAAGCCATGTAGCCAAGAACAAATAAATAAAAAGTGAGGACCATTTTCCTGTTACTCAGTGTAACTTTTGCTTCTTACTGCTAAATATTTTCCTACTGTTTGACAAGAAATAAAAGAAACATGACTAAATCTTTCATAGTGTATATTTTATTGTAGTCTATATTTTACATTTGATATAAACATTTACAGCAGGTGTTTTACACTGCAATTTTTATTCATTTCTTCTGATGAAAGGAAATACAAATGATAGGCTTAGATACCCTGGTATCTAAGATTTTAAAGCATTAATCCTGTCATTGAAAGTTATAGATTATATTAACACTAGCTTCAGGCAATGAAAAATATTCTCTATATTTTAGTATCAATGGCCTAAACCTTAATTTTCCTTAAAATATAAAAGCCAACAAATTCTGTTACTGGGTAACAACTTGACCTAAAATCTAACCTATATTTATCCAATTAAATGAGAAAAGTGAAAAACGGATACATAGAGACTTTCAGATGATGAAACATTTAAAATTTATATATAGTCATATGCAAGTATTAATTTTACTCATTAGAACTTAATGTAATATAAAAACATAAATTATAGCTTTATTATACTCAGATACCAATGTTAGCCCAATCATTACACTGCTAAGCAATTCACTAACATTTTATTTTTCTGATTTTTTCACACAAATAACAGAATTTGTATTCATATAATCAAAAATCTGTGAAATATTAATATTGTTGACATCATCTAGGGAATTCTCTTAATTAAACTTAGCTCTCTAAAGTATGTATTTGATGTCAAATTCTGAAGTAAAATAATAACATTAATCCATATCTTCTATACCTCTGGAATTGTAAATTCAGCCCTTAACTCAAAGCTTTCTTGTTTCTCTTGGGAAAAACATTCCATGAGTCTTGAATATATGCTTATTAAGCACTCACTATAAGTCAATAATCTGAGTCATTTTGACCAGTGTTATTTCATCTGTTGATCAACTGATAGGATTGATGTTTTCCATTTAACTGACATAAAAGATAACTTAATACAATACTAAAAGTTATTGCCACCCAGAAGCTATTCTGTTGCACTAAAAATAAATACAGATTGCACAGGAAAACACCTAAAGGCATATTGTTGCTATTGTTCTGTCGCTAAGTCATGTCTGACTCTTTGCAACCCCATGAATTGCAGCACATCAAGCTTCCCTGAGAGGGGACGACAGAGGACAAGATGGCTGGATGGCATCACCGACTCAATGGACGTGAGTCTGAGTGAACTCCAGGAGTTGATGATGGACAGGAAGGCCTAGCGTGCTGCGATTCATGGGGTCACAAAGAATCGGACATGACTGAGTGACTGAACTGAACTGAAGCTTCCCTGTCTTTTTACTGTCTCTTGGATTTTCCTTAAAATCATGTCCAATGAGTCAGTGATGCTCTCTAACCATCTCATCCTCTGCTGCCATTTTCTTCTTTTACCTTCAATCTTACCCAGCATCAGTCTTTTCCAAAGAGTTGGCACTTTGCATCATGTGGTCAGAGTATTGGAGCTTTAGCTTCAGCATCAATCCTTCCAGTGAATATTCAGGATTGATTTCCTTTAGGATTCACTGGTTGATCTCCTTGCTGTCCAAGGGACTCTCAAGAGTCTTCTCCTACACCATAATTCAAATGCATCAATTCTAAGGTTCTCACCCTTCTTTATGATCGAACTCTTACATCCACACATGACTATTGGAAAAACCATAGCTTTGACTCTATGAAACATTTGTTGGCAAAGTGAGATCTTTGCTTTTTAATATGCTGTATAGATTTGTCATAGCTTTTCTTCCAAGCATCTTTTAATTTCATGGCTGCAGTCACCATCAGCAGTGATTTTTGAGCTCAAGAACATAAAATCTGTCACGGCTTCTACTTTTTCCTTTCTATTTCCCATGAAGTGATGGGACCAGATGCCATGATCTTAGTTTTTTTGAATGTTAAGTTTTAAGTCAGCATTTTCACTCTTCTGTTTCTCCTTCATCAAGAAGGTATATTAACAAGGTGAAAGTATATGTGAATATAGTTTTTGAGATATTTTGTTTTTGACTAAATATATAACTATAGAGGGCTTTCCCCTACTCTGTTAATGGTTACAATTAACACTTTTCTTTTTAATATACACATAATAGCTAGTCCTAGATAATTTTAAGGGAGAATAAGAGACAGTAAAATGCATCTATAACTTTAGGATGCCTCAGGAAATTTCAGAGAAGACAGATGACCAATATTTCAGAGGAAAAAAATATCTTGCTGGGGTCCAGCCCCGGTGGATCCAGGGTGATTCGAAGCGGGGACGGCATGGGCGAGGAAAAACTTATTTATTTAGAAATATAATAGATTAGGAAGAAATAGTATAGTAGGAAAATTAGATGGAGAAAAGAAGGCTGAATAACTTGGTTTATGTGGAAAGCCAGTAAAGTTCCAGACAAGGAGCTTGCACCATCTACATTAGGCCACCGGCGTCCATTTGAATATCGGAGAGTGCCCCACCCTGGGCTCTCTCTCTTACAGATCTTAGCAGCTGGGACAGGTAAGTAGACATGGCGAGCCTCCACACCCCAGATGGGAATTCAGCCTGAAATTAGAGAAAATAGGAGACACGGGGGAAACCAGTCCTTCCAATAACTGGCTCCTTCCAAGGACTGGCCCCTTCCAAGGACTGGCCCCACCTCTATTATCCTAGAAGGGCCTTTTACACCTTTTTGACTGTACATAGAGATCAGCATTAGCAGCCCAAAAACCAGGCTTTCTATTTGCATACCCTCCCGTATACAAAATGTCTCAGGTGGTTTACATTATCTTCTGGCCAAGAGGCCTGTTAACATTTTTATGGCTCTCTTCCTGGGTAATTGTCTATCAACCAGGAAACTCCTTTCCCTAGAAGTGTTTTTTCTTTACTCTGCATTACCCTCAAAATACTAAATAAAGTTACATTCCTGTAGCAAAAAGGTGCAGTGGGTTATAACAAAGAAAGTACTTAACTCAAAGATCTAATATTGCTAATACCAGGTCTACTACCTGTTTTTCTATATACCAACTATATCTTACAAATAAAAATTTGGCAGCAAGTATTGGTTCAACAAATGAAACCTTTAATCAGTCCTATTCTAATGATTATGACTCCTCGAAAGCCCCTACATTCCTAGGATGTTTTAAGCTTCCTGTGCCTCCCGCGGTCAGGAGGCCTCAAACAATCATATGCGCAGCTGTAGGATTGTGCAGGCAGGCTAGAAAGCCATCAGAGAGGTTTTTGGATTGAAACACTCTTCCAAATGCAGAAGACTAAATTTGACTTTTTCCAGAGAATGTCAGAGGAGTGGAAAAGCAGGTAGATTCTTATTTTGGGGGGTACATGCCCAGGAAATGCCAGGGAGAAATCTGAAGACTCAAATTGCTCTGCCATCTGAGTCTGCCACGTGACTCTGTCACGGGTGGGATTCCTCACGCTGGCTTCAGGCAATATGTCATTTTATAGAATTCATGAAACTTCATATTAAAATCCTCAAATACTTCAGCCACAGTTTAAAATGTAGAATACAAAACTAGATGTAGAAAAAAAGCTAGATGTTCCTACTAAAAGTAGTGGCTTTCAAATCTTCATGTGCATGAGACTCATTTGTTAAAATAGAGATTACTGGGCATTTGTTCCACATCTACCCTCCTTCCAGCTGAGTCTCCAATCCCCAGGGTTAGAGCCAGAGAATCTACATTTCAGATGTGTTATCAAGAGATCCTAGAAGAGAGATCACACTTGCAGGTCAATACTGCCTGTACGTTATGGTCATGGGGGGATATTTACAATATATGGACGCTCAGGCACAACACTCAAGTTTCTCATGTAATTGATTTTTGGGAAACAAGACATCATTATGCACTTTCAAAACTCTCCAAGTGTTTCTAAAAAGTCTTAAAGAAAAGTGCCTTCTTCTTCAGGGATGATGTGAAACTTGGCCACTGACATATAGATTGAGCACCAAAGCTTACAAAAAAAACTAGAAAAGGATGTTTAATGACAGTAATTAATTACATTTGCTTAGCATTTCCCACCTTACAATGTGCTTGCTTATCCTTTACCTTGTTTAATTTTGATCTTTACAACAATTCAATATCTAAAAAGTATTAAAATTTCCATTTTTCAGAAGAGTCTGAATATCAGTAATCTTTCCTAATTGCCCCAGGCCACAGCCTTCATATGCAGGCATCATAACCTAAGCATTTAGGCTATAAATTCAACATTTTTGCTGTATAACATATGATTACTGCCTCCACAAGACCTTAAAGAGACCAATCTAGGCAGAGCTAAGTCTACCTAGACTTTTCTAGGTATATGTGAAAACTGACATAGGATATTTGAAGGAAAATAGATATTAGTAGGGTAGGGCAAGATTATGGAGTATCTTGAAAAAAATCAAGTCAGGAATTGAAAATTTACAGCAATTAATGCATGAAAATAGTATAAGACAGTGTCACAGGAATTGTGCAAATCATATCATATATACATATATACACATGTTAACATCTTAATATCTGGAATCCACTTGCAGAAAGCTGACACATGCGTGTATAGCTAAGAGGAAATGCAACTTATCATTTTCTCTCATTGTTACAATCAGCGTATTACAAACCCCAACTCCCAGAATAAAAGGCTGGTGGGCTAGGATAGGCCAGAAGTAGGACAACTAAACTCAGTACACTTTTTAATTCCAAATTTTATCCCTCTTCTGTTTACAAATCTCTCTTTGAGGGGAAAGTGTGCTCCTCTTGTCTGTGGAAAGTCTTCCTGAGCTCACAATCAATTTATTCTTACACCATTTTACCCATTTCACTGTGGCCAATGACAAAAGCTGGCTAATGTCAAGTAGACCAGGCATTTTCATATTTAGTTGTTCAATGTCTCTTTCTTGGTGAGTGCTTTCTCATTGGTGTTAAAATGTGAAATGCTCCAGAGTTTGTGTCCACTCTCATGCTGATCTTCAGGCTGTGGCTCCAGACCTCATGTGTGACGTTTTTATTGACCATTTCACTACCTATCCAAAAATAAGTATGTATTCTCATCACAGACTACTTCTCTTCCCATACAAAGTAGATGAGTTCTACCCTTACCCCTACCTCCATCCATGAAGAAGATTTTTCCTCACTGCTATCTTTCAAGGTCACTACTGAATGTGGCTGTGATGTAAAAATAGCTCATTACCAACATTTCCAGAGCCAATTCATCCATAATTCCAACTTAGGCTTTTCATCCCTCCTTTACCTGTAAAAAGAGACCTCCCCATTTGGTCATGGGTATAAGCCAAGGAAGAGGCCTTGGCACCACTGAGGTGGGTGATATAGTCTAGGCTACCTTGTGCTTCTGTGGCTTCCTTGTGCCTCTGGTACTGGTCAAACTTGATGGTGGACTCTCTCGTGATGGAGTATGGATATGTGTGTGTGTGTGTGTGTGTGTGCTAGTTGCTCAGTCCTGTCCAACTCTGTCATCCCATGGACTATAGCCCGCCAGGCTCCTCTGCCCATGGAACTCTCCAGGCAAGAATACTGGACTGGATTGCATTGCCTTCACTAGAGAATCTTCTGGATCCAGGGATCAAACCCAGGTCTTCCACACTGAGGGCAGATTCTGTACCATCTGAGCCACCAGGGAAGCCCCAGGATAGGCCTGTCCAATTTCATGACTGACAGACCCAGAGTCAGAGTGTGCAGTTCCAGGCGCATGGTCCTTTGGTGCTAACTATTCTGTCTCTTCAGAAAACAGTAACAAGACTGAAGCTGAGGGTCTCAAGGGGTTTAATTCTAAGCCTCCCTCTGGAATCTCAGGGGCCTGCATTCTATTCCTCCCTCTAGGATTCGTGGTGAGTTCCTCATTGCATTGCTTCCTACCACTGACATTTCTGACACCATAAATTTGACTGGCTGTTATGGCCACATAATAGGGTTATTTTCCTCAAGATCCACATTGGCTACATAGCCCTTTCTTGCTCTGAGACACTCAAATGCGGCCTAATTTCCAATACAGAATACATTGCCTCCTAAGCCCAAGGCAGACTACCAGACACTGTGCTTCTTTTGTGGAATGGGGCTCCAGATGGAACCATCTGTCCTTTGCAGGGGGGACACAGAGAACTTTTAGTTTATCATAAAAGTCTGCCCCCAGAGAAGGACAGGAGAAAGTGGGTAGGATTGTGTGCAAGAGTCTTATATCACAATTCGGTTCTAAGAACATCTGGGTTGTGGCCACAGGGGGCCCTGAGCCAAAGTTGCCTGTTAGAAATACCTGATACCCACAGAAGTGGGCCGGTCTTATTACCACTTTTCAGGCTCAGTCACTGGCCTGGAGAAGCCTCTGAACATTTGGACTAGGTAAAAAGTCAGTGGCAAATAAACAGTGTTGGGGATGCACTTCAATTTAGCTCTCAAAGAAAGAAATAAGAGAGACACATTTTCATGACCTCAATGACATAAACAACCTCCTAATTCTGTTTTGTTTTGTTTTGCCATGAGGGTTGCAGTGCATCAGGAGCACTGAATCAGACTCACACATCAGATGCCACACTCTCTGGCTGCTACAAATGCTGTACTACCAGTCCTCACCTCGGAATAAAGCCACTTTGCACAACTGTCTCCTCCCAAGCTTCCATGAGAAAAGCAGACTAAAGCCCTGCCCCTCTGAGCATCTTCTTCAGCCTTTGAACCCATCTCTGTGTCTAGGAGATAAGCACTGTTTCACTGGTTTGACCCCCTTCCAGAACCCATCTCTGTGTCTAGGAGATAAGCACTGTTTCACTGGTTTGACCCCCTTCCATCCCCAGTCTCCTGGGACTCAGAATCATTATTTTTTTATTCCTTTCACATTTTCCCCTTTTTATTCCATTCACTCATTGGGGGACTTACTTCTTCTTTTAAAGCACTGTTTTGAAATATTTGCTGCACTTGTTACAATACTGCTTCTGTTTTGTGCTTTGGTTTTTTGGCTGTGAGGCATGTGGGATTTTAGTTCCCTGACCAGGAACAGAACTCACATGCCCTGTGTTGGGAGGTGAAGTTTTAACCTTTGAACTGCCAAGGAAGTCCCCAAATCCTTATTTCTGCAGCTTAAGTTTGCTAAATTTCTATGATTTAATCAATAAGAAATGTTCTTTATTTGTCAATGGAAAATGAATCAACTAAGAAAATCTTCTGAAAAAGCTTGATTTTCAAGACTACTGTTGAATGTAATCTAGATATCAAAATGTGAATATATTTATTCCTTACTTCTCATTGAATTCCTCCTACAAATTCTATTTATTTCTGTAGCAAATGGATGATCTGGCAGATTAAAGAATAATCCTGAACAAGGGAACATAAAATAGAAAAGTAAATGATTTTTCAAAGTATTATCTTTATTATGAGTCATGACAAATAAATGACAAAGCTAAGCAAAGGATTATAAGTGCCAAAAGAGGAAATGCTTTAACCAAGAAAAACAATCAGAGAAATAATTATATAAGTTTATAGCTCAAATGACTGAAACCTGCAAATTTTTGTCATCTGGTGGCCACTGTTAAGGAATTTCTCTAGCCTGCTGATGCTAGGAGTGTGTCAAAACAGGTGGTCAGAGATGGGAGTAATATCATGTAATTTACCTCTGATGCTCACAGCCTGGCTGGCACCTTCTTTTGCCTGAATATTGAGACATGATCTTTTCTAGGTGTTTTCACATGAAAGCTTTTTTTGTCCTTCTCCAGGGATGTCTTTATTCTCTTTCATAAACCTACCTTTCTTTTTTCTATATCCCTTTAATTTTTTCCATTATTTTGTCTGTCCTACTTTCCAAATCTTTCTAGTTTAGGGACCTCTCTCTGGGCTTGTCATTATTCATGAATATCAGCAGGATGTGAATATTTTTCACCTGGGTCCACTGCTGGATAAGAAGGAGGTAGAATTTCAGATTCTGAGCACAGAGAAACATAGAAAAACCACCCACCAGGTCTTATTTTCAAGTATAAAATGAGCTTATTGTTCTTTCTGTGCTTACATACACAGTACAGCTCTCTAAAACTGTAAGGACAGGTTCTTGCTAACTTTCAGTTTTTGGTGAAGCAGTGTGAAAGTGGGCTGAGAGTAACTTCAGAGTTTTATTCTGATATATAAATCTTCCCTACTAGGAAGGAGAAGAACCATCTCAATTCAAACAAAAAGGCTTTTTGTTAGTTTTATTTTTTATTTATTTTTTTAATTAATTTTTATTTTTTAGTTTGTTTTGCTTTACAATACTGTATTTGTTTTGCTATACATTGACATGAATCAGCCATGAGTATACATGAACTCCCAATCCTTTCTTCAAATTACTTTGCCCTCCTCAACTTGGCCTTCATGATGCTGAAAACTCAAACCCAAAGGTTAGTCTAGAGTATGCGGGGCATCTTCACACTTGCCCAGAAAACAAGTCCAGGGGACCTCGATCTCTCTCACTATTTCACTTCATTACTGTTCACTAAGCTCTCCATTACTCCCTAGTCACCCTAGATTTCACCTTTCCTCCCTATGTCTCTGTGCCTCTTCCTTCATAGGACAGAGTTCCTGCCAAGTTTTACTAGGTTGCCCAAAAATTTATTTGGGATTTTCCTTTAATATGTTGGGTTTTCCAATAAGATGTTACAAATATTTTGGCCAACTCAATATTAGCTCTTCACACCATGACTCGGAGAAGGCGATGGCACCCCACTCCAGTACTCCTGCCTGGAAAATCCCATGGACGGAGGAGCCTGGAAGGCTGCAGTCCATGGGGTCGCTGAGGGTCAGACACGACTCAGCGACTTCCCTTTCACTTTTCACTTTCATGCATTGGAGAAGGAAATGGCAACCCACTCCAGTGTTCTTGCCTGGAGAATCCCAGGGACGGGGGAGCCTGGTGGGCTACCGTCTATGGGGTCGCACAGAGTCGAACACGACTGAAGTGACTTAGCAGTAGCAGCAGCACACCATGACTGCCATTGGTCCTCTGCCTAATGGATTTCATAGCCACTGC
This sequence comes from Aepyceros melampus, assembly GCA_006408695.1. Classification (NCBI taxonomy): domain Eukaryota; kingdom Metazoa; phylum Chordata; class Mammalia; order Artiodactyla; family Bovidae; genus Aepyceros; species Aepyceros melampus. Next base: position 106,884 of record SJXQ01000047.1, on the reverse strand, counting down.
TGCCTAGCCTTTGGCTGAATCATTTTCCCAGCCATGTTTGGTTTTTTTGTTGTTGTTGTTGTTGTTGTTTCCCCTGAATTGGACAAACTGTTGCTGTTTATCTGGAATGTGAATCTATGTTTTTGTACTCATTGGGTATGGTGTCAATTCTTGGCTCTGAATACATAAAGTTAGTGTACTTAAACAGGTTTCCTCCCCATATTAGTAGTTCACTCTCCTGGCTGGAACTGGAAATGCATCCATACCCTTGAATGTGGTCTGTCATGAGACACGTGTTGCAAATCATGGTTTAGGAGGCAGTAGCACCAGAATGCTATCCCGTAGCCCAGGAACATTAACCTTGGGACTTGGCCGAGCATGAGAAGAAAAATTGCATGGGCAGACAGATTTTCACTGGACGTGGGAATTCCCATCTCGACTAGAGCATGAGTTTGTTGCCAGTGACATTGTGGTACAAGGAGGAATTTAAGTGACCACGTGGAGGCTGAAATCTCTGTGATGGCCTCACAATTCAAGAACTACCAACCCAGAATCCAAGCTTAGAAAAAAATCCTTCTCCAAATTTTCTTCCCATTTTTGTCTGTAAAAAAATGTGTTGGTACCCATTCACTATATTAGCATATCTTTCATGTTTCTAAGCAAGACAAAAGTAAAGCACCCAGGAAATTATTCCTGACTACAAAAAAAATACTAGATTTTCATTTTTATAAGGAACATTAAAATGGAGACCCCCCATTCAACATTGTCTTTGCCCAGAAAAATAAATATTGTGTGTGTGTGTGTGTGTGTGTGTGTGTGTCCCTTCACAGGCAAGGGACTGGAGTGAGTTGCTATTTCCTCCTTCAGGGGATATTCTCAACCCAGCAATCTAACTCATGTCTCTTATACCTTCTGTATTGGCAGGAGGATGTAATGAAAATATCTTAAATGTACTCTGTGGATGTTAAGTTGTTCAGTCATGTCTGACTCTTTGTGATCCCATGAACTGCAGCACACTAGGCTTTCCTGTCCTTCACTATCTCCCAGAGTTTGCTCAACCTCATGTCCATTGAGTAGATGACGTCATATAACCACCTCATCCTCTGTTGCCTCCTTTTCCTCCTGCCCTCAATCTTTCCCAGCATCAGGGTCTGTTTCAATAAGTCAGCTCTTTGTATCAGGTGGCCAAAACATTGGAGCTTCAGCTTTAGCATCAGTCCTTCCAATGAATAATCAGGGTTGATTTCCTTTAGGATAGACTAGTTTGATCTCCTTGTAGTCCAAGGGATTCTCAAGAGTCTACTCTAAAACCATGGTTCAAAGCATCGATTCTTCAGTGCTTAGCCTTCTTTATGGTCCAACTCTCACATCCATACATAATCACGGAAAAACTACAGCTTTGACAATACAGACCTTTGTCAGAAAAGTGATATCTCTTGTTTTTAATATGCTATCTAGGTTTTTCATAGTTATTTTTACAAGGAGCATGCCTCTTTTAATTTCATGGCTTCAGTCACCATCCACAGTGATGTTGGAGCTCAAGAAAATAAAGCCTGTCACTGTTTCCATTGTTTCCCCATCTATCTGCCATTAAGTGATGGGACTGGATGCCATGATCTTCATTTTTTTAATGCTGCACTTTAAGCCAATTTTTATGTTGTTTCACACTCTTCTTTCACCTTCATCAAGAGGTTCTTTAATTCCTCTGTGCTTTATGCCATTAGGGTGGTGTCATCTGCCTATATGAGGTTATTAATATTTTTCCATGCAATCTTGGTTCCAGCTTGTGATTCATTCAGCCTGGCATTCTGCATGAGGTAATCTGCATATAAGTTAAATAAGCAGGATGACAATATACAACTTTGATGTACTCCTTTTCCCAGTTTGAGCCATTCTGTTGTTCCATGTCCAGTTCTAACTATTACTTCTTGACCTGCATACAGGTTTCTCAGGAGGCAGGTAAGGTGGTCTGGTATTCCCATCTCTTTAAGAATTTTCTACAGTTTTTTGTCATCCACACGGTTAAAGGCTTCAGTATAGTCAATGAAGCAGATGTTTTTATGGAATCCCATTGCCTTTTTTATTTTTAGTGATCCAACAGATGCTATACTCTAACATGTATCAAAATGATCTTTGGAGAAATTCTTATTTGTTGGAGAAATCATATCCCTATGAAAGCTAAATAATAATTCTGGGAAATTATGTAGAACTTTATAGCAATGATAATGAAATGACACAGGAAAGAATTGTATTATAAGAATAAACAGTGATGGCCTTCATGGTTAAATAAATGTGTCAGGATTGCTTTTTCAGAGGTACTGAAAATATCTCCCTCTCTCGAGAATAAAAATTTCTGCTGCAGGTAAGATTGATCCTCTCCCTCGAGTGGATGCAGCACTCAAATCAAGACTGCAGAGCTGAATTTCATGTATTTAAATTCTGGTTCTGCCACTTAAAGACTGTATGTGAAAAAGGAAATGACGCAATGTACTATGTCTCAGTTTTCTCATCTACCTTATGGAAATAACAATTACACCCACTTAAGAAGTTACTAAAAACACTAAACATATTAATATAAGAAAATATGTAGACCAGTACCTGGAAATACTAGTACTGACTTTTAGTTGTTATCATCATAATTCCTACTATATCACTCAATCAAGACATGTTCATTAAAAACCAAGTCATACCAGGAGGTAATAATAGTAGATAAATGACTGAACTTTGTTTCTATCTATGAGGCGTATCTTGAGGAAGAGCATTTGAGAGGGAAAAAAAAAAAAAAGAGGAGGGGAGAATGCTAACATAAGAGAGGAAGAATAACATTTATTCAGTACTGAAGCTCTGTGACATTTTTCATACCCTATGGCTGCTGCTGCTGCTGCTGCTAAGGCGCTTCAGTCATGTCCGACTCTGTGCGACCCCAGAGACGGCAGCCCACTAGGCTCCTCTGTCCCTGGGATTCTCCAGGCAAGAACACTGGAGTGGGTTGCCATTGCCTTTTCCAGGGCATGAAAGGAAAAGGGAAAGTGAAGTCATTCAGTCATGTCCAACTCTTAGGGACCCCACGGATTGAAGCGTACCAGGCTCCTCTATCCATGAGATTTTCCAGGCAAGAGTACTGGAGTGGGTTGCCATTGCCTTCTCCTACCCTATGGCATTTTTCCCTCAAACCAACATTAGTAATAGCTCAGCTTCGCATAACTAGTAGTGGCAGAAGAGGAATTAGAACAACTTTACTTACTATTATATATATTGTTCTTAAAAGAAAAGAGAAAGAAAAGAATACAAGTAAACACAGTTATTTTAAGCAGAGCTTATAACAGCAACAGCTAATGTGACCAAATTTAGTAAACAACGTTTAAAATTCACTTTGCTGATATGTACTATCCACCTCGTCTAGTTGTGTCCTTTGTTTAAAAAAAAAAAGTGCATAATGGCTTCTTTTCTGATTGATGGTTCATTGTGTTAATATTTTATGTTTTATGTTTACAGATTCCTCAGTTCTTTTCTGCTGCTCAGTTCAGTTTAGTTCAGTTCAGTTGCTCAGTCATGTCTGACCCTTTGCAACCCCATGAATTGCAGCACGCCAGGCCTCCCTGTCCATCACCAACTCCCAGAGTTCACTCAGACTCACGCCTATTGAGTCAGTGATGCCATCCAGCCATTTCATCCTCTGTCGTCCCCTTCTCCTCCTGCCCCCAATCCCTCCCAGCATCAGAGTCTTTTCCAACGAGTCAACTCTTCGCATGAGGTGGCCAAAATACTGGAGTTTCAGTTTTAGCATCATTCCTTCCAAAGAACACCGAGGACCGATCTCCTTTAGAATGGACTGGTTGGATCTCCTTGCAGTCCAAGGGACTCTTGAGTCTTCTCCAACACCACAGTTCAAAAGCATCAATTCTTCGGCACTCAGCCTTCTTCACAGTCCAACTCTCACATCCATACATGACCCCTGGAAAAACCATAGCCTTGACTAGATAGACCTTTGTTGGCAAAGTAATGTCTCTGCTTTTGAATATGCTATCTAGGTTGGTCATTACTTTCCTTCCAAGTAGCAAGTGTCTTTTAATTTCATGGCTGTAGTCACCATCTGCAGTGATTTTGAAGCCCCAAAAAATAAAGTCTGACACTGTTTCCACTGTTTCTCTATCTATTTCCCATAAAGTGATAGGACCAGACACCATGATCTTCGTTTTCTGAATGTTGAGCTTTAAGCCAACTCTTTCACTCTCCACTTTCACTTTCATCAAGAGGTTTTTTAGTTCCTCTTCACTTTCTGCCATGAGGGTGGTGTCATCTGCATATCTGAGGTTATTGATATTTCTCCCGGCAATCTTGATTCCAGCTTATGCTTCTTCCAGCCCTGTGTTTCTCATGATGTACTCTGCATAGAAGTTAAATAAGCATGGTGACAATATACAGCCTTGACGTACTCCTTTTCCTATTCCTATTAGTAGTCATTAAATCACTACAATTATAGACTGTGTACAAGACTATGTTTTTTCCAGTGGTCATGTATGAGACCACTGGAGAGTTGGTCTGTGAAGATAGCTGAGCACCGAAGAATTGATGCTTTTGACTGTGGTGTCAGAGAAGACTCTTGAAAGTGGAGATACAACCAGTCCATCCTAAAAGAGACCAGTCCTGGGTGGTCATTGGAAGTACTAATGCTGAGGCTAAAACTCCAATACTTTGGCCACCTCATGTGAAGAGTTGACTCATTGGAAAAGACTCTGATGCTGGGAGGGATTGGGGGCAGAAGGAGAAGGGGATGACAGAGGAGGAGATGGCTGGATGGCATCACCAACTCTATGCACGTGAGTTTGAGTGAACTCCGGGAGTTGGTGATGGACAGGAGGCCTGGTGTGCCACGATTCATAGGGTCACAAAGATTCAGACACGACTGAGTGACTGAACTGAACTGAATGTAAATATGAAATTTTAAAAGTATGTTTAGTAAATTCGCCTTTGGTAAAGAGTAATGGTAAACAGCTCTTTAAGCTGTTTTTTCAGTTTTGTTAACTATTCCAGCAAATAATTTAAAACGTTAATGAAAATATCCCAACTGTGGTTAATGACCTTTATTATGAATTAATTTATCTTGAGTATTTTTAAAAGTTAAATGATGTTCTAATGGTGTGCCACGATTCATAGGGTCACAAAGATTCAGACACGACTGAGTGACTGAACTGAACTGAATGTAAATATGAAATTTTAAAAGTATGTTTAGTAAATTCGCCTTTGGTAAAGAGTAATGGTAAACAGCTCTTTAAGCTGTTTTTTCAGTTTTGTTAACTATTCCAGCAAATAATTTAAAACGTTAATGAAAATATCCCAACTGTGGTTAATGACCTTTATTATGAATTAATTTATCTTGAGTATTTTTAAAAGTTAAATGATGTTCTAATTCTTAAAGACTAGTAAACCTCAAATAAATGTCTTTGAATGTGGAATATAGCTCTGCATTTACTGTCTTCTCACATATAACATAACCAGAAGGATGCTGTTGACTTTTTTGTTTTTCTTGATAAGAAGCTTATAAAATACCTGCTTAAATACTTTCTCTCAAATTAGCAAAACAGCACAAATATGTAGGTAAGCCATAGGCAAGGACTAAAGGCCAACCTTTTAATTAGAAAATATGTATAATCGGACTTTTATCACAATCTTTCCGGTTCTAAAATGAAGGAAGCTTAGATGAGGCAAGATACTTGCATTTCAAGAAGCCCTGTCTCTTGCTTTTCTCTCCAACCTCACTTGCCTGTACTCTTATTTGGAGAAATTTTTATAGTGTCAAACTGTTGGATTTTTTTCCCACTTTTTTATACTGTTTCTTCTTTAAAATATTTATTCATCCACCTTTGCCCCATCACTAAGTACGTGCTGTGAGTGCTAAGTGATTTCAGTCGTATCTGACTGTGACCCTATGGACTGTAGACCACCAGGCTACTCTGTCCATGAAGTTCTCCAGGCAAGAATACTGGAATGGGTTGTTGTGCCCTCCTCCAGAGGATTTTCCAGACCCAGAAATGGAACTGGGGGTCTCTTATGTCTACCTGCATTGGCAGGTGGGTTCTTACCACTCTCACCACCTGGGAAGCCCAGTAAGTGACTATTCATTCTTTATTATTACTTATTCATTCTTAAAAAAAAAAACCACCTTATTTTATATTGGAGTATAGATGATTAAAAATGTTATGACAGTTTCAAATGGACAGAAAAGGGACTCAGACATATTATACATGTATCTGTTCCCCCCCCCCAAATACCCCTCCCATCCAGGCTACAGCATAACATTGAACAGAGTCCCCTGTGCTATATAGCATGACCTGTCCATTATCCATTTAAATATAGCAGTGTATACATGTCCATTCCAAACTCCCAAAGTATACGTTTCCCCCATCTCTCAACAGGCAACCACACATTCATTCCCTAAGTCTATGAGTCTGCTTATGTTCTGTAAATAAGTTGATTAGTATCATGTCTTTTTAGATTCCACATATAAAGGATGTTATGCATGCACCCCAATGTTCACTGCAGCACTGTTCCCAACAGCCAGGAAACAGGATCAACCTAAATGTCCACTGACAGACGAATGGATAAAGAAGATGTGGTACATATATACAGGGAGGCTGTACACTGTCACGCTGCTTATTTAACTTATATGCAGAGACATCATGTAAAATGCCAGGCTGGATGAAACATAAGCTGGAATCAAGTTTGTTGGGAGAAATAATAACCTCAGATATGCATATTACACCACTCTTAAGACAGAAAGCAAAGAGGAACTAAAGAGCTTCTTGATGAAAGTGAAAGAAGAGAGTGAAAAAGTGGACTTAAAATTAAGTTCATGTACACTCGTGGCTGATCCATGTCTATGTGTAGCAAAACGAATACAGTATTGTAAAGCAAAACAAACTAAAAAAATAAAAATTAATTTAAAAAAATTCAATATTCAAAAAACTAAGATTATAGCACCCGGTGCCATCACATCATGGCAAATAGATAGGGAAACAATGGAAACAGTGATAGACCTTACTTTCTTAGACTCCAAAATCACTGCAGATGGTGACTGTAGCCACAAAATTAGCAGACGTTTTCTGCTTGCAAAAGAAGAAATGAAAATCCTAGACATCATATTAAAAAGCAAAGACATTTCTTTGCCTCAAAAGTCCATACAGTCCAAGCTATGGTTTTTCCAGTAGTCATGCACATATACGAAAGCTAGACAATAAAAAAAGCTGAGCACTGAAGAACTGATGCCTTTGACCTTTGGTTCTGGAGGACTCTTGGGTCTCCCTTGGACTGCAAGGAAATCAAACCAGTCAACCCTAAAGGAAATCAACCCTGGATATTCATGGGAAGGACTGATGATAAAACTGAAGCTCCAATACTTTGGCCACCTGATGCAAAGAACTGACTCATTGGAAAAGACCCTGGTGCTGGGAAAGATTGAAGGCAGGAACAGAAAGGGATGAGAGAGGATGAGACAGTTGGATGACATCACTGACTTCATGGACATGAGTTCGAACAAGCTCCTGGGATTGGTGAAGCCTAGTGTGCTGCAGTCCATGGGGGTCTCAAAGAGTCAGACACAACTGAGTGACTGAATTGAACTGAACTATAAAAACTAAGGGAGAAAAAAATCAAGCTCAGTCAATGAAATTTTTAAAAAGTGAAACAATGGTTGCTATTTTTGAATTAATAAAATCATAGTTTCTCTTATGTTGTACTATATAGAAAATTAATATATCATTAGTATTAGTTCAGTGCATGCCTAAAATTATTTGAAAACTGAGAGTAAAGATAACTGATTTATCTTTTTTCTTACATCATTGGTATTAACTGGAATAACCATCATGGTCACTGAAGCCTCTGTTTAACTGATGTTATTTTCAAATATATTTTAATTAAATTTCACAAAGACAATTTTTTTCAATCATTACTGAACATCTGTTTAAGTCTTGTATGCAGTTGATGTTTATGTTATTCCATGTTACCAAAAAATTATTTTGCTTTGCTTCTTCCTACTGTTTGGTCTTAGAAAAACATTCCATTTTTTGAAAATATAAATTGAAATGGGAGAGAACAATATGCAATAAACTCAGAGAGCTTATTGTCGGTTTACATATCTTTGGCCAGATGCAAGAGTAGTAACTCCATCACGTCTGTGAGAAGCTCTAGGCACATCAGGGGCCATGAACATATCAGCTCCTCCTGTGTAACCTCAGTGGGTGCCACTGCAGAGAAAGGCAGCCCGCCGTGATGAAGCAGAAGTACGTTGTGGCTCCACAGAAATGACAGGTGTCTCAGTATAAATTAAGAATAAAAGTCACTCTCATTGAGGACTTACTGTATGTTACTTTAGCCTTTATATTATTCGACTTAATCCCCACAATTAACACAATGATGTGTATTATTTTGTTTACCTTAAGGATAAGGAAAACAAAGCCTTAGAGAGGTTGACAGAAGTGCCCAAAGTTATTGTTGAATTGGCAGAGCTTGCTGTTGAGCCAAGGTCCATCTAAGTTTCCACATAACCTCCTTTGTACTCTACTATGGCCAATCTCTGTCTTAAAACTTACATGAATAAAATGTACCAGAAAGTAGAAAATGAGCTTTTATTATTTTATAAATATTTATGCTTAAAATACTATGTATTAATGAATATACTACATTTTAAAATATCCCCCAAAAGAATATATACACTACAGTAATATGAAACACAATTGCAATGTTAACTGAAATTTCATGTTAATTTAAAATATATAACTGAATTATATATATCCACCTATGTGTACACACATATACATTTTATAAAATTGAGATTTTTATATGTGTGCACATATAGCTGGACATAAATCAATTACATATATTAAATTAGCAGGCAAGTTTTGTTCATCTCATTGCATTTTTTCTTGGCTAGTAGCACCTATTACTCTTAATTGTTATACTGACTATGTTATATACCTGCAAATAAAAATTGATGCACCAAATGTTTTTAACCATTTTTTAGTTTTTGAACATTTAGCTTGTCCTCACCAATTTTACTACCATTATTCAAGATGTATCAGGAATTTGCTTGCTTAAATGTGCATTTCAGATATATCACTCTGTCTTCAGTATACAGAATAGACTGGAAGTGTCTCAAGGCTGTGGAAAGAATATTTAAATCATTGTCAGAGATTTTTAGTCAAGACATGATGGAAGACTTAGAGTATTCCCTTAGGAGAGTGAGGGTACCTACTCAGTCACTTCAGTTGTTTCTGACTCTTTGCAACCCTGTGGACCATAGCCCACCAGGCTCCTCTGTCCTTGGGATTTTTCAGGCAAGAATACTGGAGTGGGTTGCCCTGCCCTCCTTTAGGGAATCTTCCTGATCCAGGGATCAAGCTTGCATCTCTTATGTCTCCTGCATTGGCAGACACATTCTTTACCACTAGCACCACCTGGAAAGCCCTGGGAGAGTGAGGGTAGGATTGAGAAATATTTGAAAAATGAATTTGGGAACATTTGACAATATCATATGAGGAATGAGTGATCAGGAAGAATCAAAGATAGAAGTCTAAATTCTGGTTTAAGTTATTGTTTAGTTAGTAGCATCATTATTGAGATTGAGAACTCTGGAGAAGTGAGTTGAAGGAAAGGATAATACATTCAATACAAAATGCTTTGAGTTTGTTGTGTCTACCAGAAATACAAGTAAGAAAGTATATAATTAAAAAAAAAGATATTGGCTTGAGATACAGTTTTGGGAATCATCAGCTTACTTATAGATAAAATAAGAAAAAAGCACTGGGAACTCTTAAGTACAGAGGGATAAAAACTTATTAGGATGGAAAATAGGTCTAGTGTGGGTAACTGAATGAATAATAAAAGAATAACACACTGAATTTAAGAGAATGGCATTTTTCATCAAGGTCTGAGTATTGGAAAAGATTTGGCAATTGTAAATTCTAGAATATGGTCATATTTTGCTGAGAGGGGATGAATAGAAAAGTCATTTAACATGAGAGGTCAAGATAATGAAAAACTATAAATATCAATCTAGGGGGATAATGGCAGCTCTTGAAATATAAATAAAATTATGGTATCAGGTACTTGAAGACAGTAATGATTAAGAGAATTGTTAGACAGGGACAAGAAGGAAAAGACAGTGGTAGAGTAAAGCAGTGTGAGCCACAAAGAACAGGTAATTTACCAGAGAACAGAGAAGTGATGATTCCCAGCTTTTGTGTGGGTGAGGTTACACAGCACTCTCACCTTCTGTCTCAACACTAGTCTCCTTAGGCTCTGACACTAGTTGATCCTTGGGCCTAAAGGACACTTCATTTCCCAGTATAAATGGCTTTTGAATGTAGAATGAACCCCCTTTTTGTGGAATCTCTTTAAAATACCTTCCTTCTCAACCTGATTAGTTGTTTAAAGCATCCCTACCAGGTACAGTACACATATACACACATACACATTCAACACAGTACCCTCCTGGTATTTATAAATTATATAAATGGAAGCATGTTGTAGGTGTGATACTGGTTAATATTCATTACCCTTTTTTAACCTCTACAGGATTCTCCTCTTCACATGAATTAAAATGAAGAGACTTTATTGTGTATTTTCAAAATAAATAATGTTATCAGATAAAAGGTACATGAGACAGTGCTAGACATTCAACTTGTATTCAGTAAATATCAGTGGTATGCTTCAGCAAAATCTAACAGCCAGAGAAAAGCACTCAGGGCAACCCACAGTTTCCCCATTATTGAAAATGATCCATGAATCTCAAAGTTAATACTGACTTTTCAGAAAAATTTGTGAGAACACCTCATCTATTTGAAGTTATTGTATGAGCCTGGTTGCCATTTTCATATATTTAGGACCAAAATATAGTCCCACTGTATCTGCATAGTTTATCTACACCCTTCAACCAAAAAGAGGAAATAAGAAATATAAACATGGATAGTGATGAAAAAATATGACTTCTCTCAGACAACAAATAAGAAAAGGAGTACATCAAGGCTGTATATTGTCCCTCTGCTTATTTAACTTATATGCAGAGTACATCACAAGAAATGCTGGGCTGGAAGAAGCACAAGCTGGAATCAAGATTGCCGGGAGAAATATCAATAACCTTAGATATGCAGATGACACCACCACTCTGACCTGGTAGAAAGTGAAGAAGAACTAAAGAGCCTCTTGATGAAAGTGAAAGAGAGTGAAAAAGTTGGCTTAGAGTTCAACATTCGGAAAACTAAGATCATGGCATCTGGTCCCATCACTTCATGGGAAATTGATGGGGAGACAGTGGAAACAGTGTCAGACTTTATTTTTCTGGGCTCCAAAATCACTGCACAAAAAGAGGAAATAAGAAATATAAACATGGATAGTGATGAAAAAATATGACTTCTCTCAGACAACAAATAAGAAAAGGAGTACATCAAGGCTGTATATTGTCCCTCTGCTTATTTAACTTATATGCAGAGTACATCACAAGAAATGCTGGGCTGGAAGAAGCACAAGCTGGAATCAAGATTGCCGGGAGAAATATCAATAACCTTAGATATGCAGATGACACCACCACTCTGACCTGGTAGAAAGTGAAGAAGAACTAAAGAGCCTCTTGATGAAAGTGAAAGAGAGTGAAAAAGTTGGCTTAGAGTTCAACATTCGGAAAACTAAGATCATGGCATCTGGTCCCATCACTTCATGGGAAATTGATGGGGAGACAGTGGAAACAGTGTCAGACTTTATTTTTCTGGGCTCCAAAATCACTGCAGATGGTGATTGTAGCCATGAAAGTAAAAGATGCTTACTCCTTGGAAGAAAAGTTATGACCAAACTAGACAACATTTTAAAAAGCAGAAACATTATTTTGCCAACAAAGATCTATCTAGTCAAGCTATGGTTTTTCCAGTGGTCGTGTGTGAATGTGAGAGTTGGGCTATAAAGAAAGTTGAGCACTGAAGAATTGATGCTTTTGAACTGCAGTGTTGGAAAAGACTCTTGAGAGTTCCTTGGACTGCAAGGAGATCCAACCAGTCTATCCTAATGGAGATTAGTCCTGGGTGTTCATTGGAGGGACTGATGTTGAAGTTGAAATTCCAATGCTTTGGCCACCTAATGTGAAGAGCTGACCCATTTGAGAAGGCCCTGATGCTGGGAGGGATTGGAGGCAGGAGGAGAAGGGGATGACAGAGGATGAGATTGTTGGATGGCATCACCGACTCAATGGACATGTGTTTGGGTGGACTCTAGGAGTTGGTGATGGACAGCGAGCTTGGCGTGCTGTGGTTCATGGGGTCACAAAGAGTTGAACACGACTGAGTGACTGAACTGAATTGAACAGATGTCAAATCAGGTGGAAATCACTATCAGCATAAACAAGTAACACTAACAATAACTATACATTCTAATCTCAGATAATAAGTGCACTGATGTCTAATAAAATCGATTAAGTGATGAAGTGTTGCCCAATGACTATTCTACACAGAGTATCAGGGAGGGCTTCTCTAAGGAGGTGAATATTTGGACATAGACATAAATAATGCAGGAAGTTAAGGCAAACAAATACAAGAAAAGTCATTCCAAATTGTCACAGCAAGTATAATTCTATAGCTTCAATAATTTAAGAAAAAAATTCTAATTTGAAGTATTCTCATAATTTCAGTCTGTTGGTTAGAATAAGAAAGTTCTTTTAAATTATTTTGGGTTTTTAGCACTATTTCTAGTTCCATTCTCTCACCCACTTCCTACCATGATTGCTTCTACTGTCAAGCAGAGATTACAACTAGCAATAATTCTACCACAAATGTTTGATATAACTCGCTAGTAAAACCACTTGTAACTGGAAACCTTTTTTATAGAGGCTTTTTAATTATAGACTAAATTTATTTCATAGCTATACACATGTTCAGATTATTCCTTCTTGAGTGAATTTTAGTGAAATTCCTTTCCTGAGTGAAATTTAGTCTGAAGAGTTGTCCTAGTTCTTTTAAATTGTTAAATTTATGGGCATGGAGTTGTTCTTAGTATTTGCTTATTACCCTTTCAGCATCTAGATAGTAGTTATGTCTTTTACAAAATGCCTAATATTTATAGTTAATATTTTCCCTTTTTATGTCTTTGTCAATGTAGCCTCCTTGGGCTCCAAAATCACTGTAGACTGCAGCCATGAAAATAAAAGACACTTGCTCCTTGAAAGAAAAGCTATGACAAACTTAGGCAGCATATTAAAAGGCAGAGACATCACTTTGTCAACAAAGGTCCATATTGTCAAAACTTCGGTGTTTCCAGTAGTATGTAAGGATGTGAAAGTTGGACCATAAAGAAGGCTGAGCACCAAAAAATTGATGCTTTTGAACTGTGGTTCTGGAGAAGATTGTTAAAGGTCCCTTGGACTGCAAGGAGATCAAAAATGTCAATCCTAAAAGAAATAAACACTGAATATTCATTGGAAGGACTGATGCTAAAGTTTAAATTCTAATACTTTGGCCACCTGATATGAAAATATTTGAGCAAACTCTGGGAGACAGTGAAGGACAGGAAAGCCTGGTGTGTACTGTCCATGGGGTGGCAAAGAGTTGGACATGACTGAGTGAACAGAAGTGTTCACTTGGAGGTATATCAATTTAGTGATCTAAAAAAGAAAGAAAAATCAGCTTTTGTTTTCATTAATTTCCTTGTTTTGTGTTTTTGTTTCTTCTTTTTATTATATTCCTCTTTTCTTTCAGTTCAGTTCAGTTGCTCAGTCGTGTCCGACTCTTTGCGACCCCATGAATCACAGCATGCCAGGCCTCCCTGTCCATCACCAACTCCCAGAGTTCACTCAGACTCACGTCCATTGAGTCCGTGATGCCATCCAGCCATCTCATCCTCGGTCATCCCCTTCTCCTCCTGCCCCCAATCCCTCCTAGCATCAGAGTCTTTTCCAGTGAGTCAACTCTTCGCACGAGGTGGCCAAAGTACTGGAGTTTCAGCTTCAGCATCATTCCCTCCAAAGAAATCCCAGGGCTGATCTCCTTCAGAATGGACTGGTTGGATCTCCTTGCAGTCCAAGGGACTCTCAAGAGTCTTCTCCAATACCACAGTTCAAAAGCATCAGTTCTTCAGTGCTCTTTTCTTTGGGTTTAATTTAATTTTTTTTTTTTTTAGTTAGAAGCTTAAGTTAAATTTTTCTTCTCTTCTAATATTAGTTTCAATGCTATGCTGTAAATTACTTTCTAGGTTTTGCTTTATATTTGTGGCACACATTTTCATGTGTTGCATTTAATTTTTCCTTAGTTTAATATGGATAGAGGATAGATAGGTAGATGGGTATTTTGTAGGTAGCTAGACAGATTTAAAGTTTCTTGAACTGATTCTTTGAAACTTGAATTATTTAGAATTTTATTTTTAAATTTGTTAAACAATTGTGGATTTCCCAGATATATTATTATTACTTAATTTTAGTTTGTTTTCTTATAACTTGAGACCATTTTTTATATAATTTCTATTCTCCTAAAGTTATATTTTATTACAAAGATATGGTCTATCTTGGTTGATGTTTCATGCACAGTAAAGACAGGTGTATATTCTATCATTGTGTGAAGTGTTCTATAAATGTTGATTACATTAAGTTGCTTGATAGTGTTTTTTATGAAGTTTTTCATTGATTACTGAGTTTTTCATTAATTAATACACTGTGAGTACTGAAGTTAATTTGTCACTTCAGATCTATCAGTGTTTATCTCATGCATTTTGATTTACTCTTGCTATGTGTTATTTATCTGTTACATATTATTTGAGAAATTACTCCTTTATTATTACACATGTACTTTTTATCTCTGAAAATGATCTTCATTTAGATATATAACTATTCCAGTTTTATTTCAGTTAGTATCTGCATGGCATTTTTCTCTAGTCTTTTTACTTTTATATTCTAATTTTGTTTATATTTAAATGTGACTATGGTAGACATGATATAGGTGGATCTTTGTGTTTTATCTAGTCTGATAATCTATGTCTTTTAACTGATATGTTTATTTGGACCATATACCTATTTTTAATATACAGGCACACCTCATTGTACTGCACTGTGCTTTATTGTGCTTTTCAGACATTGCATTTTCTCTCTTTTTTTAAAACAAATCAAACGTTTATGGCAACCCCATGTCTAGTAAGTCAACTGGTGCAAATTTTCCAATAGCTTCAGCACAATTTGTGCCTTGGTGTCAAATTTGTAATTCTTATAATATTTCAAACTTTTTATTATTATTATATTTGTTATGATGCTCTGTGACCATTGATCTTTGATGTTACTATTGTAAGTGGTAGGAGGGGGTCTGTGCATGAACCATGCCCATCAAGACTTAATCCATAAATGTGTGTGCCCTGACTACTCCACCATCTGGCCATTCTCCAAATCTCTCTCCCTCTCCTCAATCTCCCTATTAAGTGAGACACCATGGTATTGAAATTAGGCCAGTTAATAACCTTACAATGGCCCCTAAGTGTTCAAGTGAAAGAAAGAGTCATATGTTTCTCACTTTAAATCAAAAGCTAGAAATGATTAGGCTTAGTGAGGACAGCATGTTGAAAGCCAAAACAGACACTAGGCCTCTTGCACCAAAGGACTAGCCAAATTGTGATGACAAGGAAAATTTTTGAAGGAAATTAAAAACATTACTCCAGTGACCATACAAATGATAAGAGGAAAGAGCCTGATTGGTGATATGAGAAAGTGTTAGTGGTCTAGACAGATGATCAAACCAACTGAAACATTCTCTTAAGGCCAAAGTCTGATCCAGAGCAAGACTGTAACTCCCTTCGATTCTATGAAGGCTGGGAACAGTGAGGAAAGTGTAGAAAAGTTTGAAGTTCATGAAATTTAAAAAAAGAAACCATCTTCATAACATAAAAGTGCAGTGTTAAGAAGCAAGTGCTGGTGTACAGAATCTAGAAAAAAATGGTACTGAAGAATTCATTTACAAGGCAACAGTGGACAAACAGACATAGAGAATAGATTTATGGACATGGGGAGAGGGGAGGAGAGGGTGAGATGTAATGGAAGGAGTAACTTGGAAACTTACATTACCATATATAAAATAGATAGCCAACCAGAATTTTCTATGTGGCTCAGGAAACTCAAACAGGAGCTCTGTATCAGCCTAGAGGGGTGGGATGGGGAGGAAGATGGGAGGGAGGTTCAAAAGGGAGGGCATATATGTATACTTATTGCTGGTTCATGCTGAGGTTTGACAGAAAAGAGCAAAACTCTGCAAAGCTATTATCCTTCAATAAAAATTAAATTAATTAAAACCAAAAGTACTGGTGTAGAAGCAGCAGCAAGTTATCCAGAAGATCCACCTAAGATTGTTAATGAAGGGGTTACACTAGACAACAGATTTTCAGTGTATACAAAACAACTTTCTACTGGCAGAAGATGTCATCTAGGACTTTCATAGCTAGAGAGGAGTCACTGCTTGTCTTCAAAGCTTCAAAGGACAGGATGACTCTATTGTTAGGGGCTAATGCAGCTGGTGACAGTGAGTTGAAGCCAATGCTCATTTACCATTCTGAAAATCCTAGGATCCTTAAAAGAATTATGCTAAGTCTATCCTGCCCATGGTCTATAAATAGAACAATAAAACCTGTATAACAGCACATTCATTTCCAAGATGATTTACTGCTTACACCTACTGCTCAGAAAAAAAGATTTCTTTCAAAACATTACTGCTCATTGACAGTGCACCTGGTCACCCAGAAGCTCTGATGGAAATGTATAAGATTAATGTTGTTTTCCTGCCTGCTAACACAACATTCATCCTGTCAGTTCATAGATCAAGAGGTAGTTTTAAATTTCAAGTCTTATTGTTTAAGAAATCCATTTTGTAAAGCCACAGCTGCCATAGATAGTGATTAGTGATTCCTCTGATAGATCTTGGCAAAGTAAATTGAAAATCTTCTGGAAAGGATTTAGCTTCAAGACACCATAAGAACATTCAGGATTCATGGGAAGAGGTCAAATATTAACAGTAACAGGAATTTGGAAGAAGTTGGTTTCAACCCTCATGGATGACTTTGAGGAGTTCAAGACTTAAGACTTAAGAAAAAAAAAGGAACTATAGATGCAGTAGAAATAGAAAGAGAACTAAATTTAGAGCCTGAAAATGAGACTGAATTGCTGCAACCTTATGATAAAACTTGAAGGATAAGAAGTTGCTTCTTAAGTACGTGCAAAGAAAGTGGTTTCTTGAGATGGAAAATGCTCTTGGTGATAATTTGGTGAAGATTATTGAAATGACAACAAAGGATTTAAATATTACATAAACTTAGTTGACAAAGCAGCAGCTAGGTTTGAGATGATTGACTCCAGTTTTGAAAGAATCTTTACTGTGGGTAAAATGCATCACACAGCATCACAGGCTACAGAGAAACTATTTGTAAAAGAAAGGGTCAATGTGGATATGGCAAACTCCAAGACTATGCATTTTAAGAAATTGCCTCAGGCACCCTAACCTTCAGCAACCACCACCCTAATCAGTCAGCAGCCATCAATACCAAGGCAAGACTTTCCAATAACAAAAAGATTATGACTTGATGAAGGCTCAGATGGTTAGTTTTCTTAGAAGTTAATTTTTTTTTCAAATTTAGGTATGTACATTGATTTTTAGACATAATACTATTGCTTACCTAATAGACTACACTATAGTATAAACATAATTTCCATATGCACTGGGAAGCCAAAAACTTTGGTTATTTGCTTTATTAACAGTGGTCTGGAACTGAACCCACAATATCCCTGATGTTTGACTGTGACAACTTTATTGAGATATAACTCAAACACACACAAAGCTTATAGTTCATAATTGAAGTAAATCTACCACCTTTCTACATCTGCTCTATTTTAATATTTATTTTTCATTTCTTTTAACTAACTTGTTTTCCCCCATCTCTGGACTTCACTGAGCATTTTAATGATTCTATCTCACATTTCTATTGACTAATTTTTATATTTTAAAAAAGTTTAATGCATTATATTTCACAATATACATTTTTAATAACTTTGACTATCAAATAATATTATTCTATTTCATATATAAAAGAAAGTCCTTAAAACTACACAATGGCATTTTTCTTTGATGTAATTTCTGCTACATTTGTCATATATATTTACTTTTACATGTGCTATAAAGAAAACACATTGCTACTAACTTTGCTTTAAAAAGTCAATTAGTTAGAGCAATTAAGGTAAGTAAAGATAATTCATTTTATTGTATATTAATTTATGTTTTCAAAACTCATTTCTCTCTTGGAACCTTGTTTAAAGTTTTAAACTTATATGCAACTGTTTCCTGAAGAATTTCTTTTAACATTTCTTAAGGGTATGGAAAATTCTGAAAGAGATGGGAATACGAGACCACCTGACCGCCTCTTGAGAAACCTATATGCAGGTCAGGAAGCAACAGTTAAAACTAGACATGGAACAACAGACTGGTTCTAAATAGGAAAAGGAGTACGTCAAGGCTGTATATTTTCACCCTGCTTATTTAACTTCTATGCAGAGTACATCATGAGAACGCTGGGCTGGAAGATGCACAAGCTGGAATCAAGATTGCCAGGGGAAATATTAATAACCTTAGACATGCAGATGACACCACCCTTATGGCAGAAAGTGAAGAGGAACTAAAAAGACCCTTGATAAAAGTGAAAGAGGAGAGAAAAAATTGGCTTAAAAATCAACATTCAGAAAACTTAAGACCATGGCATCTGGTCCCATCATTTCATGGGAAATAGATGAGGAAATAGTGGAAACAGTGTCAGACTTCATTTTTCTGGGCTCCAAAATCACTCCAGATGGTGATTGCAGCCTTGAAATTAAAAGACGCTTACTCCTTGGAAGGAAAGTTATGACCAACATAGATAGCATATTAAAAAGCAAGTTGGTGTATGACTTTTAAAACCAATACAATATTGTAAAGTAAGTAACCTTCATTAAAAAAAAAAAAAAAAAAAAAAAGCAGACTAGTAGGAGGGGAGAAACAGGAAGCAGACAGGAAGTGGACAGGAAGGAGTCAGTCCCTTCTCCCGGCTCCAGTCTTAAAGTTTTCTCTGGCATGTGCCTCCCTGTACCTCTTCCCTTGCCAGCATTAGCAGAGACTAACAGGAGACAATTGACTAAGAGAAATATGGTTTTCTGATTCCAGCCCCAGAATTACAGACCAGAGACCTACTTGACGCTAAGATGCTGAGTGTAGTTTCCGGGGAAGGAACCTGGCTGCTGAGCATAGTTTCCGGGAAGGGAACCTGGATGCTGAGCATAGTTTCCAGGGAGGGAACCTGGCTGCTGAGCATAGTTTCCGGGGAGGGAAGCTGGATGCTGAACGTAGTTTCCGGGGAAGGAACCTGGATGCTGAGCGTAGTTTCTGGGGAAGGAACCTGGCTTTGTGCCGCCTCCATCCTTCCTCCCTGCAAAACCAACATTGAACACTATCGTCATTCTTTTCATCTTTTTTTTGTAAAAGGGAAATTCCTCTTTAGATTTCTTTCAGATTAGTGAAAAATGGTACTAATGTAGGTCTTTCATAAAAGTGACGTGGCATAAAGTGAACTTTCAAAAAGTAGAGGGGTGCTGGTACTCAAAAATGAATAGTCATTCATCACCTTGAGGGTCATATAAGTCTTGGGTCATATACCAGCAAATCCATTAAGGATTAGATATGGCTTCCCAGGTGGCACAGTGGTCAAGAATCTGCTCACCAATTCAAGAGGTGCAAGAAACTCGGGTCTGATCCCTGGGTCCGGAAGATCCCCTGGAGTAGGAAATGGCAAATCACTCCAGTATTCTTGCCTGGAAAATTCCATGGACAGAGGAGCCGGGTGGGCTACAGTCCATGGGATTGCAGAGTCAGACACAACTGAGCAACTGAGCACAGCACAGCACAGCATAACCAAATATTACAGTGATAATAAAAAAATAAAATATAGAGAAATAAGGGTAATGAGAATAGACCCGTTATCACAGTCAACATTTACATATAATCCTTATGATGTACCAAGCACCAGTCTAAGCATTTCAAGGATATTAACACTTTTCATCTTCACAATCTTTTGATTATGAGGGTTTTATTATTAGTCCCACTCATGGAGGGGAACATTACTTTGCCTACAAAGCATTACTTTGCCTACAAAGATTTGTATAGTCAAAGCTATGATTTTTCCAGTGGTCATGTATGTATATGAGAGCTGAACAATAAAAAAGGCTGAGTGCTGAAGAACTGATGTCTTCAAACTGTGGTGCTGGAGAAGACTCTTGAGAGTCTCTTGGACAGCAAGGAAATCAACGCAGTCAATACTAAAGGAAATCAACCCTGAATATTCATTGGAAGGACTGATGCTGAAGCTCCTCCAATACTTTGGCCACCCAATGGGAAGAGCTGACTCAGAAAAGACCCTGATGCTGGAAAAGACTGANCTTGAGAGTCTCTTGGACAGCAAGGAAATCAACGCAGTCAATACTAAAGGAAATCAACCCTGAATATTCATTGGAAGGACTGATGCTGAAGCTCCTCCAATACTTTGGCCACCCAATGGGAAGAGCTGACTCAGAAAAGACCCTGATGCTGGAAAAGACTGACGGCAGGAGGAGAAGGGGACGACAGAGCATGAGATGGTTGGATGGCATTACCGACTCAGTGGGCATGAATTTCAGCAAACTCCAAGAGACAGTAAAGGACAGAGAAGCCTGGCATGCTGCAGTCCTTGGGGTCGCAAAGAGTCAGACACAACTGAGCAACTGAACAACAACATACATGGGAAAACTGAGGCTTGGGGAGGTTAAGAGACTTGCCTAAGATCCCAGAGCTAGGAAGAGGCAGAGAGGGTTACTGGATCCAAGCTGTTCAAGCTCCAGGCACAGAGTAGGGTTTGTGCCTTTAGCCACTGTGTTCTGCTGCCAGCTGAAAGCTTAGCAAGCAAACTCTACATTGTAAGAGCTTCGGCAATAAGTAAAGAGACTGCAAATGCGCCTCTGAATTGCCCAGCTCTCAAAGCACAAGAGGAAGTCACTAGTTGGACACCGTTCATAAGATGAAAGCAAAGAGCAAAGCTTTTCCTGGCTCTGAGAGAAATCCCTCCAGGGGTAATGCCCCAAGGGACGCAGCAACACCCCTCCCGTGAGCTTACTAGCAGGCTCCCTTTGGTGCTGGGCACACGAAGTGGGGTGTAAGAGCAAAGGGCCATTAGGCAAAGGCAATTCTTCAGAAGACAATAGAGTGTGAGCCAAGACAGCTGATACCTCTCAGAAGGTCCAGCCTGACAGGAAGAATAAAATCCAGAGTGAGATCCTAGAGAATGCTGTCCTTCAAACTCTCCTCCATGAAATTACTTTCTTACCAAACCAGCGAAGATAGCAGAAGTCTCAAGACTATATTCTCTAGCAAGATTGGGGGGCACAAATATTCTATGTAGACCCGGTGTATAAGACTTAAAACATAATGAAGGACTTCCCTGGGGGTACAGTGGCTAAGAATTTACCTGCTAATGCAGAGGACACAGGTTTGATCCCTGGCCCGGGAACTAAGATCTCACATGCCTGCCGCAGGGCAACTAAGCCTGAGCGCCTCAACCCCTAGTCTGCGCACCCTAGAGCTGGTGCTCTGCAGCAAGAGAAGCCACCCAAATGAGAAGCCCATGCACCGCAGCTAGAGAATAGCCCCTGTCACCGCAACCAGAGAAAGCCCATGAGCAACAACGAAGATTCAGTGCAGCCAAAATAAATNAACACCACCACACAGAGGGACAACCATGTGAAGACACAGAAGGAAGACGGTCATTGCCAAGCTACGGAGACCAGGGGTTCCCGTGACTTTCAGCAAAATGCAGTGTTAACTGCTAAGAAAGGAAAGTAAGGAGCGTCAGCTAAATTCTCATCTTTTACAGAGAGAGCCACTGCTGTTGAACTTTGATTAACTCAAGGAGCAGAGGCATGGGGTACATACTGGGTTGGCCACGTTCACTTGGGTTTAACAGAAAAACTCAAACATGTTGGCCAATCCAGTAGAAGGACAGAAATAAGCACAACGAACAGAACTACAGTGGAAATGGCTGGACCTGGGTGACTTTAGAGAGAGACAGCGAGATCAAAGATACAGAGGGATGGAAAATGATTGCCAGTCTTTGAAAGTTATCCTGAGCCATTTTGTCTTCCCCAAATGCATGCATGACTGTCGGGGTGAACAGGCTTTGTCTGCAAGAAGCTGAAACTAGCCAAGCAGGGGAGGAAGGCATTGAACAGACGTTGGACGTTTGAGTGTGGGGTAAAGGAAGAGTGGCCTTAATGTTGACAACAAGTCATCACGTCTGTGGGAGAGATGGATGGCTACCTGTCAAAAAACAACACGAGAAACAACTGTCCGAGGCCACTGGGAACTGCCGTGTAGCACATCCCTGCGCCCTGCACCTGTTCCATCCTGTGTGCCCTAAAATAAAGGAGGGATTTACCATTCTTCACTCATGAACAGACGTTGGACGTTTGAGTGTGGGGTAAAGGAAGAGTGGCCTTAGTGTTGACAACAAGTCATCACGTCTGTGGGAGAGATGGATGGCTACCTGTCAAAAAACAACACGAGAAACAACTGTCCGAGGCCACTGGGAACTGCCGTGTAGCACATCCCTGCGCCCTGCACCTGTTCCATCCTGTGTGCCCTAAAATAAAGGAGGGATTTACCATTCTTCACTCAAATCAAACAAACAAAACAGCAGAAACCTTCTATCCACTGTATTGCATACGGCTGCTCAATCAAGGACTTCCCAGCCTCTCCTGTCCCACTGACATGGCCATGTGACTAGTTCTGACCAATGAAATAAGAGCCTGTCCTGCTTTGAAGCCAAAATTGGTCTTTTATCTTCAACCAGTGAGGAGACTCTAGGTCATTTCACAGCAGCCAGAAGCTGGAAGGGAGCCTGGAACCCTGAGTCTCAAACTGGAGGAGAGCCACCTGCCAAATATGGCACCCACATTGGATGGGACCAAGAACAAACCTTACAATGTGTTAAACCACTGCTAGGGTTTTATTTATTACAGCAGCTAGTGACACCTAACTAATATGACACTGTATAGGCTAACAACCTGGACAGCTGTGATCCTGTCCGTACGCACAAGTTGGAACAAAATTTCACATCTCTTCCTTAAGGTAAACTGTGCTTTCATTAGCGAGGAAATACAGGCAGTCAGAGAAACAAAGCGAAAAGCTGTTAAGCCAACGTGAGAGGTTTCCACGGGGCACCAGATGTAGAAAGAGCGTTATTAAACGGATTATATAGATCTTAGTGACAGTAATTTTGACCTCCTATAGGCACCGTCAGCTGTTAAAACAGTAGGAAATGTTGATGACCTTGTTCTTATTTCCATTTATATTTATTCTAAATTGGACACCTTGGAGATTGTTTAAATAAGAGAGGGAAATTCACTAAGTAACCCTGACAGCTCTGCCACTCTCTGATAGGGGAGGCAGCTGAGGCTTACAAAAGGCAGAAGACACCTGGGCTGGAGTCCCACGTCTGCCATCAGCTCAATTTATGCACCAAGACAAGTCACTTCATTCCCCCAAGATTCATTTTACAAAGAAGGTGTCACTTCCTGCTGCCCATCAGGGACACACCTCAAGGGAACCCAATAATGTGATTTGTTATTGTGTGACTGCATTACTAAGAATGTCATATGCGGAGTGTCCTTGCTTTGCACTTCTCACTAGTTCAGACTAGCCCTTCTCATCTACAAAGAAGGTGTCACTTCCTGCTGCCCATCAGGGACACACCTCGAGGGAACCCAATAATGTGATTTGTTATTGTGTGACTGCATTACTAAGAATGTCATATGCGGAGTGTCCTTGCTTTGCACTTCTCACTAGTTCAGACTAGCCCTTCTCATCTTCTGGCCATTGTTGATAAAAAAAAAAAAAATGATCCCTTCAATTCAGAGAAAACCCACACCATGCAAGTCTGAACAAAATGGGCATTTAATGGCAGTCGTGGTTGGAGAGAGAGGCTACCTTCAGGTCTGGCTGGAATCGGCATTTAAACAACGTCATCCACAATGCAACTTCACAAATATCCTTCAGTGGGTGAAGGGATAAAGATATATCTGATGGTGTAGCCACTGAAGGGGAAACAACTTGATGGATAGTTGTTTCCATCTATCCAATAAAGCAAATGATGGATATCCACACAATATGGATAAATCTCAAATGCATTTTGCTGCCAAAAAGAAGGCAGCCTCAAAAAGCTACCTACCATATGATTCCATATGTAAGCTACCTACTATATGATGCCATATGACAGTCTAGTAAAATCGGAACTGGAGGCATGAGGGACAGGGCAGTGATTGCCAGGGATCAGAGGCTGAGATTGAACTATTTCACTACAAAAACTCAAAACAGAGGATTAGGGATGGGCTGATGGAACTGTTCTGTATCTTGACTGTTGCGTTGGTTACATGACACTATATATTTGTCAAAAACTCATAGTGCTCTATGCCAAAAGAAACACAGGAAGTAACTACAGGAAGGGAAACAAAGATTGCCCAGTTGTAGTTGGGCGACTACTGTAGTCTTTGTAGTCGTTGCCTAGAAAATCTACTTTAGGAAATCTTTAAGATGGTTGTTTAAGGCTTAAGAGTTTAAACAGCATGAGCTCAGATGCCTTCAACATCCCTGCTACAATTCTTTAGCTATTCAACTGCCTGAAAATTTATTTTTGCCTACCACAAAAATAAGTAACAGTGGGACTTCCCTGGCAGTCCAGTGGTTAAGACTCTGTGCTTCCTCTACAGGGGCCTGGTCAGGAAACTATTAATAAGATCCCACATGCCTTGCAGCACAGCCAAAAGGATAAAAAAGTAAGAGCATTTTCTGTCTGAATTAATTTCTCCAGGTAATCAGATAAGTCAAGGTACCCTAAGATGCAGGAAGTGCAGAGTTGTGACCAAAATAGACAAGCAGAGGACACAGCCTGCTTTGGGGGAACTAAAAATTGTAACTGAAAAGAGAAGATATCTATACTTAAAAAACGGATAATAAAAGAAGGTAAAAGTTGTATTCTTAACTTGCCTGATATGAGTTATATGTGCCACCAAATTTGAGAAAGAAGACATCAATATTGATTGGGAATTATCACAAGTTTATCATCAGTAGGATCCAGTGAACAAAATAATAGTAGTTATAGGGTCTTTCCTGGTGCTTCAGTGGTTAAGAATCTGCTTTCCAATTCAGGGGACGTGACTTTGATCCCTAGTCAGGGTATTAAGTTCTCACATGCTGTGGGGCAACTAAGCCCTCTGGCCACATCTAAAGAGAAGCCTGCAATCAGCAACCAAGACACAACACAGTCAAATAAATAAACAAATAAAATATTTTTTTAAATAGTAGCAATAACTACTAACTAGGAAGTGCCTACTATGTGCCAGTCACCATTCTGCTTTATTTATATCAGCTCTTTACCTGATCCTATATTTTTCAGATTATTTTCAGATTGCTATCATTATTATTACAGAATTATATAAGTAGTATTATGTCTATTTTATTGATTGGAAAAAATGAAGGCACGGAGAGGTCATGAAACATGCCTAAGGTCACACAGCACGAGAGGGGTGGAGCCAGGACTGGGCTCCAGAGTCCAGGCTCTGACTGCAATTCTCCGCTGGCTCGCAAAACATTTCTCCTCTGTTTGATCCCATGACAGCTGCTGCTCAGATGTCACTTCCCTTCACCAAAGCAAAGAAGGGCTCCATTATTGCTTCTGACTGATCCTATGACCCAGAATAAAACCCACAAAGAACACAAAGAAAGAAATAGAAACTTCCTCTGGTGAGTGGTGAGGGGAGTGAAGTGCAGCGGGACCTGTGCGTGGTGGAAGTGAGGGTGGCGCCCCCAGGGCGTGTATGGGAAAACTCTATACCTCTTAACTTCACTGTGAACCTATACTGCTCTTAAAAATAAAGTCTTCACTTTAAAAAGTAAGAAAGAAACTTCCTCCTCACACTGGCCCCCAGGGTTGTGCCATGAACCCCTGTCACAGGTAAAACCAAAACAACCCTGGGGAGTCTTGGAAAAAACAAAACCAAAACACCCTCAATCCTTTTTTTCTCAAATTTAATTCTGAGTTTATTCTGTGTTGGGCAGTCATCCTGGAAATGAAGGAACACAGAGGACAGCATTTCTGAAGGAGGAGGTAGCTCCCTGCACCCAACCCAGGACACCCCCGTTCTGGCACTGGCTTCCCCGCACCCCCGCCCCGCGCCGGCCGCCGCTCACCCAGGGCTCCTCTCTCCGGCCACAGGTCGCCTCTGCTGCAACAGGGGCCTCGTGCGCTGCAACGCTGCCACCTAGTGGCCGAGGCTGTTCCACGCTGCAAGAAGCAAGTGGTTGGTTCCCCACTTCCATAGCTGAAATGGGCAATACAGTTTGATTTGGAGACTTTAACCAAGACTCATTGCTGCTTTCCGGTAGAAAACTGTTAGACAAAGCACGATGACTCTCTTGGACCAGATTCTGTGTTGGCAGGCAACAGAAACCCCAACTCTGTTGGGCTTAAGTGAGAAAGAGGGTCACCCCTGCCCCAGACCTCAGCCTGGGACAAAGGGGACCACAGGCAGCAAAGTGGTGAGGGGAGGGGGAGAAGTTTCCAGCACAACTAGGGTCCCTGTGCTCTGGAAGGACCTGAAAGTACACCCAGGAGGGAGGAGGCACCACAGATCCCAGAGACACTGTCGGGTTTCCCCGCCACAAACGGGCTACCAAGCCAGCCAAGCAGCGGGCCAAGCAGAGCTCCAGGCTGACCCCATGATCTTTTCTCTCCCTTGTCTTTGTCCACTAGTTTCACCCTGAGAAATTGCAGGGAGGAAAAGAAATGATTTTTGTCTGAATCTTCCACATCCTTCTAGGGAAATCTTTGCAGTTTTATGAAAGGGCTTTTCTTCCCTCTTTTTCAGTTCCACTTGCTCCAGGAGGAAACCTCTCCAGCCTCTGACTCAAAAACTATCCATGTTCTTCCCTCTCAGTGACCACCTGAGTGCTGAGAGACCCGAGCAGGGGAAGCTGTGAAAACACCGATCCCCACATTGATGAATTCAGCCTGCATGGTGACAGTGACATGGGGACAGGACCACCCGGCACTGAGATATCTATTAGGGAACCATCCCCGTGGAAAGAAACACAGCCTATCACCTGCTGTACATCCAACCAGAGGTCACTCAGGTCCTGCTCACATTCCTGGCTTCCTTGAAGCCCCCCAAAGCCAAGGAGTAGGGGAGGAACCTGGGCTCCAGAGCAAGTGACCTTGGCTGGAAAATCAGCCCATTTTTCAACCATCTGGTCACCGTGGTGAGCACTCCAGCCTCCGAGAGGAACATGGGGGAAAGGGAGACAGGAGGATGGTCCTAGGACTTTGTGGGCATCGGATGGGATGGATCAGGCATACCCACTACCTTAGTGTTGCTATCATGAAATGCCATAGGGTGGCTTAAACAAGAGACATCTATTTTCTCAGAGTTCTGGAGCTGGGGGTCCAAAATCAAGGTGTTGGCCAATCTGATCTCTGGTGAGAGCCTGCTTTCTTGCTTATAGATCGCTAGCCTCTCCCTGTATCCCCACATGGCAGAGAGAGGGAGTGCAGGTGTCTCTTCCTCTCTCTTTTTTCATTTTTAGCCATGCCACACAGCCTGTGGAATCTTAGTTCTCCAACCAGGGATTGAGCTAAAGCCCTTGGCAGTGACAGCATGGAGTCCCAATTACCAGACGCCAGGGAATTCCTTGGTCCTCTCTTTTCAAGAGCACTTATCCCACCACGGGGGCTTCACCCTCGTGACCTCAGCTAAAACTGATCACTTGCCCACAATTCACCTCCTGATACTATCACATTCAGTCCATATGACCACCCATCCATCACGCATTCACTCAGTGCTTATCATGGGCCAGTCCCGTGCCAAGCACTGAAGGGGGGGGGGGGGGGGGGGACAATGGACCAGTGCAGGCCTGCCCCATGAAATTTTGTCTAGTTTGGGGGTATGAACATAAAAAAGTCATTCCCATAATGAAAAACAAGAGTCGTGACTGAAGAGGAGCTTCTAATACAATATTGTTTTAAGATTTTTTGATGCAGACTATTTTCAAAATCTTTACTGAATTTATTACAATATTATTTCTGTTTCATGCCTTGGCTTTTGGGCCTCGGCACATGTGGAATCATAGCTCGCCAAGCAAGGATCGAACTCACACTCCCTGCATTGGAAAGTGAAGCCTTAACCACTGGACCACCAGGGAAGTCCTCTAATGCAATTTTGATGGAACCAGTGCAGGTGGGACCTGCAGTGGACTCAACAGTATCCACCAAAACCTCATGTCCACTTGGAACCTCAAAATGTGAACTAAGGGACTTCCCTGGTGGTCCAGTGATCATGAATTCGCCTCGCAATGCAGGAGACGTGGGTCCCGTCTCTGATCGGAAAACTAACATCCCACATGCTGCGGAGCAACTACTAAAGTCTGCTGGAGCCTGAGCAACACCAGAGTCCATGTGCCACACAAAAGATCCCATATCATGCAGTGAGGATCCTGCATACACAACTAAGACCCAACGCAGCCAAATAAAAATAAATATCTCTTTTAAAAGTGACTTTCACTGAAAATTAGGTCTTTGCAGATGTGATTAGGGCATATTGAATAAAAGCCAGTGGGTGGTATGTTTATAGGGGAAAGAAGAGGGATTTCCACACACAGAAAGCCACGTGGATGAAGATGGGGACAGAGAATAATGGAATGATCAGGTCAAGGGGTTGAAAGAGGGTCTGGGAGGAGAGCAGCACGGGCAAAGGACCAAAGGTGGGGGACACAGAGCACTGCTGCAGGTTGGGGAGGAGAGAGATGCAGGCAGACTGGGGACGAGGGGGGCTCCAGGTCGCACAGGGCCCGGTGGGGGCCCCTTCATCGTGCCTGGACTTCATCCCAGGCGTAACGGGAAGCCTCTAAAGCAGCTGGCGTCACGGGAACATGGCACCACACAATGCGGTTGGTAAGCCATTGCCCTGGGATGATGGAGAATGGACTGGAAGCAGGAATGACCGAGACAGAGACGGACACAAAGGTCCAAGTCATTAAAGGGCAGCGACCTCGTTATGCAAATGGACCAAAGGCGGCTCTGGTCTGCTAACCAACCCCCACGCTGTTTATTTCTTGAGAACTCAGCTAGGACCATTAGCCCAAAGACTGCTGATGCCAGACTCAATTTTTTACATATGCAATTGCTTTAAATGTAGCCCAAATAACTATGGTTTTATAGCCATTTAGATTCTGCTTGTTTTACATATCCCAGGCACTCAACATCTGCTAGCTTCCATAAGAAAAAACCCTGGACAATAAAAGATCCCCAGATGTTATGGCCCTTTGGAGCTCCCTGACCTCCCACTGAGCTCTGGATGCATGAGTCCCACCTCCTTACCCCCAGCTATTGAGCATCTCCCCAGGGAAAAATGCTGCCTCTTTCGTGGTTCTGGTCATCTCATGGTCATATCTTTTGGTTTATCAGCTCCAATTTCCTCAGAGTCACCATGCTCTCTACTGCAGAAAGGGCCAGTAGGATGGAGAAAAGGTTCAAGAGATTTTGAGAGGACTGGAGGATTACCTAGCTATGGTGGGAGGGGAAAGAGAGCTGGAGAGGAAAGAAAGAATTAAGAGTTGTGCTGGGCTGAGGCTCGGGCAAAAGGGTGGGACAGTCACGGAGACCAGGGAGAGCATCCCTGGTGGGGGGAGGATGCACTCTACTTGGGGCATAGTGAGTCTGAGAGAGAGTGGGCCCACCTGGTAGAGATGCCCACGAAGTCATGCATTAGACACTGCAGCCACAGCTCAGCAGGACTCTTGAGTGAGGGAGGGGTGTGGATGTTGCCAGAAAGGAGGTGGCAAGAGCAGGCACTTGGGGAAGCAGCCCAAAGAAACACCCACAGAGTGGGAAGTGACCCCCTAATGTGAGGGGCTCTGGCAGGTGACAATGAGCCTTGGAGAGAAGGCTCCGAGGGGCAATCATGATGTGGGGCAGAGGAGAGATGGATTTCTAGAGAGATGGATGTTGTTATCAGAAAAGCCATCATTGGGGTACTTCCCTGAGGTCCAGTGGCTATAATTCCAAGCTCCCAAAGCAGGAAGCCTGGGCGCAATCCCTGGTGGGGGAACTAGATCCTGCATGCCATAACTAAGACCTAGCACAGCCAAATAAATAAATATAAATAAGTATTTTTTCAAAGAACAGCTATCAGAGTGCTAGGAAGACTTCTGAGAAGGAGGGATCCTGCCCTGAGAAGAACCCGAGCATCTGACAACAGCTTGGATGAACTTGGATGAACTCAGCAGAGTTTCAGTGGAGAGGCAGTGGCAAGAAGCAGAATGATGGCAATGAGGAGCAGGCAGAACACGAGGAAGGGAAGCACCGAAAACAGACAACTCTGTCGAGAAATGTGGCCAGAAAAGGGAGGATCAGACTAGGAGTTAGAGGTCCCTCCCCTTGAGTCTGGTCCGAAACCATCTTCTGGTAGCTCTAACCCATCATGCCCTTTGGACGTCCCTGGTGCAGATAGACAGAAGTGCCGTCTGCCCAGACATCCCCCTGCATATCTCCTGTAGAATCTGGAGCTGGGACTAGGGTACCAAATCTCCAGCTTTACTCAAATGCCCCCCAGTTCCTATTCCTGCCATCACCACTCCCCACTTTAAATAGCATTAAGCTGATCTTTACCACCCGGGTTGCTATAACAACGTAATGTCAGAGTGTGCTCCATCCTGAGCTCATGCCTTCTTTATTGAAAACAGGTCAAGAAGAGGGCGGATAGCTTTTTTTAGCAGAATCTGAAGTACTGAAATAAAGATTGTTGAGCCCAAGACCAATCACTCAAAGAAAGAATCATTCTCCTCAAAGCAGGGAACAGATCCCAAATCGAGTCTCCTGAAGTCCAAAGGTACGGGGACTGGCCAACTGCTGGATGCTTGGGAGTCTTTCCTTTATTTTTTAAGCATTGGTTGTCTCCCCAATACCTGTTTCTCTTCTCTCCCTTTGAGGAAACACTTTGGCAATTTGGTCATCAGTGGGCATGTAACCCAAACCAGACCTTTGGGATATAAACTGCAGAGATACAAGTTCTCTGGACCTGTGTAGAGGCTCCCGAGAGAGATCTCCCCTCTTCCCAGGAGCAGTGTGGCGTGAGGATAAGAGCCCCAGGGCTGCAGACGAATGTTTCTGCACTGAGCAGGGAGCTCAGAGCTCCAGGGCATACGTTCTAGCCCACAGAAAGCAAACCCGAAGTCAGCCAGAAACTTGGTCCTTAGAGACCCTGAGCTGCTGGATCAAGTCTCTGTCTCACATTGGAGGAATCCTTGCATGCACACACATCTTGAATCTGTGGTATCCTGTGAGGTTCCATGACTTGTGTAGGAAGAGGAGAAACTGCCACCAGAGACAGGCAGCTAGAAAGTTCCAACTAAAAAGTTGGAAATGGAAAACAAAAAGTCCTTTTAAAAACAACACACAGGACTTGAGCATCTCCTTGCACCATAAAAATGAGCCAGCTTCCGATGAGACATCTGAGGCCCCGTGTTTCTGGAATTCTTTGCAAAAATGTCACATCTCTGATCAACGACTTTCCAATGCCAACAATCCATAGATTCAAATAATCATTCTTGGAATGTTTAATGAATAAATACACTGACCAACAGATTACTTTCCAGTCATTTCTCCAATGTGGCAACTTCTTTCAAAGAGAGCCAACACAAGCCAGTCTGAACCAGAAAATCGCTCCAGTCTCCAAAAAGTGTGTGCATTCCATGTCATTCTCCTCCTGCCGGACTCCTGCCTGGACTGTGAATGCCTCTCACATAGCCACGCATTTTACGGTGCCTCAGAATGGTCATATTGCGATGAGAATTGAAGTGATTTCTTGTCAGCTGGGATGTTGCGCTTTTCTCTGAGTTTCGTGTGTTTGTGTTTCCCCGGCCATGGCAGCTGTGTCCTAAAAAGTCATCTGCATTCCTTATTCAATTTGCAACAATCGTAAATGTGATGGGCTTGATGTCACAGGCTATGATGTCCTCCCCTGCTTCCTAACTATGTCAGTGGAAAGACTCCCGGAAGGGCTCTCTTGTTTTGTTTTTACGGTAGATAACTGTCTATGCCAGTGGGCCAGAAGAATTTTGATTGAACCCCATTGACGTTGGGGTCTTTTCCTTCCCAGACTGGGAGATGCCACCTCTTATCTCCAGCTGACAAAAATTCAAAAGATCAGATCTACTGTGGTTTGGTGAGTCTCTGCGGACACAATCTCATTCATCACTCAAAGGTGTAAAATTGATCATTTGACAAAATCCATCCAAAATTCATCTGTACATATCCTTTGAGTGAGTAACTGGCCTTCCCAGAATTTATCCTAATACACCTGCACACAGGTGAAATGACAGACATGCAAGATTCCTCTTGGAAACAATCTTTATAACACTTCACCTTGAGTTTCTGTGTGCCAGGTACTGTTTCAGCACTTGCTATAGATGAGTTCATTTCCTCATCACACTTTTGGGAGGTAAGCAGGTGAGACCAGGAGCTCTACTGAGAGATGAGGAAGCTGAGGGACACCATGAGGTGAAGCAATTTGGCCAAGCATTTTTGTAAGGGGCCGAAGCCTGGAAACCAGTCAAGTGTTCATCGATAAAAAGAGTGGCAGCATCAGTGCTGTGACAGCCATAGCATGAAGTGAAATTAAAGGACATGAAAAAACGCAGCTTTTTATGTTAGAAAAAGATCTCCAAGACATGCTGCATGTTAAGTGAAGACAAATGGGTGCAAAACAGTGTTTGTGGTTTGCTAGTATTTGAAGGGGAAAACAAACTATATATACATTTACATACCATACCTTCCCTGGTGGCTCAGACGGTAAAGCGTCTGCCTACAACACGGGAGACCTGGGTTCGATCCCCAGGTTGGGAAGATCCCCTGGAGAAGGGAATGGCAATCCACTCCAGTACTCTTGCCTGGAGAATCCCATGGACAGAGGAGCCTGGTAGGCTACAGTCCATGGGGTCGCAAAGAGTCGGACACAACTGAGCGACTTCACTATTACATACCATAGAGGTACCCATTTTAAGTGTACAGTTCGATGTGAATCTGTAATCATCACCACAATCCAGCTTTAGAACCGTGCCATTGCCCCGAAAATTTCCCCATGCTAGTATGTAGGTGACCCCCATCCCCACTCATGGCCCCAGGCAGCTACCGATCTGCTGTCTGACTCTATAGTTTTGCCTCTTCTAGAAATTCATATGCGTATGTAGTCATGCCATATGCATACTTGTGGGTCTGGGTCCTTTTACTCAGCATGATTATTTGAAAGTCACCCACATTGTTTAGTGAATCAGTGGGTGATTCCTTTTTACTCTGTTGTATGAATATGCCATAGTGTGTTCATGCATTCACTAGTTGGCGGACATCTGAGCCATTTTCAGCTGAGGGCAATGATGAATAAAGCTGTTAGGAACATTTACAAACAAGTCTTTGGGTGGAACTGCTGAGTCAGAGGGTAGGTGTCCATTTGGTTTCACTTTCCAAGAAGCAGCCAAACTACTTCCCAAAGCTACTGCACCATTTTACATTTCCATCAACGGGAGCCCAGTTTCTCTACATTCTTGTCGACACTTGATATCATCAGCCTTTTGTATTTTGACCATCCTGTTGTTCTCATTACAGACTTTTTTTTTTTTTAAGGTTTTTTGATGTGGACAATTTTTAAAGTCTCTACTGAATTTATTGCAGTATTGCTTGTTTTATGTTTTGGTTTCTTGGCCCCAAAGTATGTGGGATCTTAGCTCCTCCACCAGGGATCAGATCCACACCCTCAGCATGGAAGGCGAAGTCAACCACTGCACCACCAGGGAAGCCCCTCTCATTCCAGCTTTAATCTACATTTCCCTAAGGACTAGTAGCATCAAGTATCTTTTTCTGTCTTCAAAACATAGTTTTAAATCTGAATCTGAAACTACTCTATAAAAACTGAAGAATTTCACATAAAAAATTAGGAACTCTGATTTCTCTCCCTAAAATCTGACAAATCTGACATTCATGGAGACCCAACACCTCTTTTCCAGAAATCTTGCTTTCTAATTTTTCTGACATAGGGAAGCAATCTATTGCATATACTGTATATTATAATAGTAATATCTTCAGTGGAATCTGGAGCAGCGTCCTTTCATCAAACCAACAATGGTTCCCAGACTTCCCTGATGGTCCACTGGTTAAGACTCTGAGCTCCCAATGCAGAGGGCCGGACTTCTACCCCTGGTCAGAGAATTAAGATCCCGCATCCCACAACTAGGACCTGGCATAGCCAAATAAAATTTTTAAACTAAGAAAACCAACAATGGTTCCAAAGTCAAAGACAGGAACATTCATTTTCATGGAATAGGTCATAAATGAGCTCAGGTGAGGTTTTGCCACCAAATGACTCTGCTAAAAATTTAGCCAAAGCATTTCAGTTTTCAGAGCTTTGAGGATTTGGAATTTCACATGAAAGATGATAACCCTGTAACACCTGCTCCCTTGCACCAGGAGGGTCAGTCAATTCAGTCCAGTTCAGTCACTCAGTCATGTCCGACTGTTTGCAACCCCATGAACCACAGCACACCAGGCCTCCCTGTCCATCACCAACTCCCAGAGTTTACTCAAACTCATGTCCATTGAGTCAGTGATGCCATCCAATCATCTCATCCTTTGTCATCCCCTTCGCCTCCTGCCCCGAATCTTCCCAGCATCAGGGTCGTTTCCAATGAGTCAGCTCTTCACATCAGGTGGCCAAAGTATTGGAGTTTCAGCTTCAGCATCAGTCCTCCCAATGAATATTCTGGACTGATTTCCTTTAGGATGGACGGTTGGATCTCCTTGCAGTCCAAGGGACTCTCAAGAGTCTTCTCTAACACCACAGATCAAAAGCATCAATTCTTTGGCTCTCAGCTTTCTTTATGGTCCAACTCTCACATTCATACAGGACTACTGGAAAAACCATAGCCTTGACTAGATGGACCTTTGTTGGCAAAGCAATGTCTCTGCTTTTTAATATGCTATCTAGGTTGATCATAGCTTTTCTTCCAAGGAGCAAGCATCTTTCAATTTCATGGCTGCAGTTACCATCTGCAGTCTGCTCCAGGAGGGTGCTTGCTTTCAAATGCTGGCGATCCCCAAATAGAGGACCAGGACATTTTCTCAGGGCATTTTCCTTTGTCCTATGAGCAGGCTCAGGACTAGGGTAAATGCATTTGCTTCCATTTAAGTCAGTCAAAGACCTTGAGATCTGCTTAGATTCCCACCCCGTCGGAACCTCCCCTGTACTTAAAGAAAGAAAGGACTCCTGCACTCTTTGCAAAGGAAACAAACCTGTTCCTTTTCCTAGCTGAGTTTACCCAGGATTTCCCACCTGGACCCCCCTCACATCCTCTCTACCAACAGGCCTGCTCCACACTCACAAAAGCTAACTGTTTCAAAACCTACTGGCAAATCTTATTAAAGTAATCCCCCTCCCTGAACCCAGATTATTACAGTCACCTTTACAGCAGAATAAAAATTAATTTTCTCTACTATAATAAGAACGATAAGAATGAATCACTTGGGACCAAATAAAAATTACAATTAGCCCCAGCAAAATAAATCTAAAGTTAATGCAAGCCAGCAGTTTCTCTCCACTCCTGTTTCCTCTCTGGTTCCCGTATGAATGAGGCTGCTGGGTTAGACTACCTCACCGGCTGGGCCATTGCTGATACAGTTCCAATAAGGGGCTCTAAGAGGAATGCCAGGATTCAAGCCAACACTCCAAACAAAGGCTGCAGGCTTAGTTCAGGACTTGGAGACATTGCCAAGGAAGGCCATGTCTTTGTCAAAAACAATGAGCTGTGCTGCTGAGACAGGTAGCTCCTTCTGGATCCCTGTGGATGGTGTGGTTAGCTAACCACTCTGCATGATTATCTACCCTCTTCTGGTAACTGCATTCCAGTTTTCCTTTGAGAACAATCTCCTTCCCTTCTTGGTATTTTCAGTTCAGGCCAGGCCTCCCTGTCCATCAGCAACTCCCGGAGTTCACTCAGACCCATGTCCATCGAGTCCGTGATGCCATCCAGCCATCTCATCCTTTGTCGTCCCCTTCTCCTCCTGCCCCCAATCCCTCCCAGCATCAGAGTCTTTTCCAATGAGTCAACTCTTCGCATGAGGTGGCCAAAGTACTGGAGCTTCATCTTTACCATCATTCCTTCCAAAGAAATCCCAGGGTTGATCTCCTTCAGAATGGACTGGTTGGATCTCCTTGCACTCCAAGGGACTCTCAAGAGTCTTCTCCAACACCACAGTTCAAAAGCATCATTTCCTCGGCACTCTGCCTTCTTCACAGTCCAACTCTCACATCCGTACATGACCACAGGAAAAACCATAGCCTTGACTAGACGGACCTTAGTCAGCAAAGTAATGTCTCTGCTTTTGAATATGCTATCTAGGTTGGTCATAACTTTCCTTCCAAGGAGTAAGCATCTTTTAATTTCATGGCTGCAATCACCATCTACAGTGAGTTTGGAGCCCCCCCAAAATAAAGTCTGACACTGTTTCCACTGTTTCCCCATCAATTTCCCATGAAGTGATGGGATCAGATGCCATGATCTTCGTTTTCTGAATGTTGAGCTTTAAGCCAAATTTTTCACTCTCCTCTTTCACTTTCATCAAGAGGCTTTTTAATTCCTCTTCACTTTCTGCCAGAAGGGTGGTGTCATCTGCATATCTGAGGTGATTGATATTTTTCCCGGCAATCTTGATTCCAGTTTGTGTTTCTTCCAGTCCAGCATTTCTCATGATGTACTCTGCATAGAAGTTAAATAAGCAGGGTGACAATATACAGCCTTGACGTACTCCTTTTCCTATTTGGAACCAGTCTGTTGTTCCATGTCCAGTTCTNCATCTGCATATCTGAGGTTATTGATATTTCTCCCAGCAATCTTGATTCCAGCTTGTGTTTCTTCCAGTCCAGCGTTTCTCATGATGTACTCTGCACATAAGTTAAATAAGCAGGGTGACAATATACAGCCTTGACGTACTCCTTTTCCTATTTGGAACCAGTCTGTTGTTCCATGTCCAGTTCTAACTGTTGCTTCCTGACCTGCATACAGATTTCTCAAGAGGCAGGTCAGGTGGTCTGGTATTCCCATCTCTTTCAGAATTTTGCACAGTTTATTGTGATCCACACAGTCAAAGGCTTTGGCTAAGTGGGACTAAAAAAAATGTATGGACATACACATTGGGGTATACTGCTTAAATGACCATTAGCATCTCAGCCAGTGTCTTTATTTTGTTGGTGAAGAAACTCAATACCTGGATTGATTGTGTTTTTCCAAAAGGCATGTCATTTATTAGAGGCAGAGTAGAAAGCAGAAACTTGTATTTCTAGCTCTCAATCAGGTATTGAAATTGTTTAGCCTAGACAGATCTGAGGCCTAACTTGATTATTATCTCCAAGTATAAATGTCTGCCAGGGACCAACAAGAAAGGGTTGATTTACCTAGGTCAGAGACTCAACAGCTAGTGAAGGATCTCAGGAAGAATTAGTGACCGTTAACTGCATAATTTAAGTGGGAAAGGACTTTACTGAATGTTGTTCTAAGACCCCTTTTATATTTATTCTCTGCAACCTCATGATTTTTAAGGATAAAAAATGGTAATGGACATACTAATATTAGAATTAAGTGTTGTCTTTCTGGAAGTTCCACTTAAAAGAGTGGCTGCTACTGCTAGAAAAATGAGTCCAGATCAAATATTTTAATCTTATCATTTGTGTGTGCACCTTTGGGAGAGTACTTTCCATCTCCCTTTTGTACATCTGGATAAGGAAAGAGTTCCAGTTTGTTTAAAGATTAATAAACCAATGTATTATCTATTTTTTTAAACCCCAGCCCTGGCAAATGCAGCATTATGTATTCTCGAGCCTATTATGTCGGTGGAAGTTATAGCCCCAAATGAATTTCAGGGACCAGTGATTGCAGGAATTAACCGACGCCACGGGGTAATCACAGGACAAGATGGAATTGAGGACTATTTTACACTGTATGCGATGTAAGTACTGTTAGTCACTGACAACCTTGCTTTTATTATCCACAGGAGAAAATCAGGATTAGCTTTTGTTTGGAATTTGTAGAGCAAATTGGTACATTTCCCTGGCTATTCGAGAGTTGAATTTGTGCTTATATATGTGTGTGTCAATTTCTATACTTTGCTGTTAGAGCGTCTCTTAAGTGTAAAAGGTAAAAATGAGATTCATCTCATGTAGGCCTTTGGTATGTCATTTTCTTAGATGTACAGTTACGTCTTCTTCCTCATGATAGCCGTATTTACATAGCTGTTTTCTTATGTTCTCATTTATTAGGATAATATTTATCTCCTTTGCCTTACTTGACTTAAAGTTCATGGGAGAAAGGGTTTAGTCATATTACCTAAGGTCTCCTAGAAGACATTACTGTGGGCATATCATTGAGGAGTCCATAGAAAAGTTCTATTAATACTCACCTTTCCACAGAATAAACACTCTGAGTACTTGAGCTGCAGCCGTGTGGAGTGGGGATGAGGGGGAAGGCTTTCAGTTGTGTCTACTTTGCGAAACTGAAAGATCGATTTGCTAGTTGTAACTGTCAAATGAAAATCTTCAAATTGGGTTTCTACTCGCAATAAAACAAAAATAAGTTTTTCTTTGGCTTCTAATTCTTTTAAACCAAGAGTTACTAGTAGAAACCAGTAGAAACTAGTAGAAACTCTTTTAAACCAAGAGTTACTAGTTACTGAGTCTAAAGGAGTTAAATGGCTAAGGCTTCTGTGTTTTTCTCAAATATTTTCCAATAAGCAATGCTGAAGTATTTACTGTGTGTGTTTTCAGGTCCCTCTGAATAATATGTTTGGTTATTCTACTGAACTTAGGTCATGCACAGAGGTAAGCAGGTGTTTAAATTTTACTTCAGTGCTCTTTGAGACCATGCTACAAAATGATTATTTTGTGAAATCTTGGCTTTGCATGACTTTCTTTACGTGATAGTTTTGGAGGTCTGGTTTTTTTTAAATCTTTTTGATTTTGTTTTGAACCCCAGGGGAAGGGAGAATACACAATGGAGTATTGCAGATATCAGCCATGTTCACCAGCTACACAAGAAGAACTCATTAATAAGTATTTGGAAGCTACAGGTCAACTTCCTGTAAAAAAAGGAAAAGCCAAGAACTAATTTTTCTCACTTTGTTGACGAACTTTAACTGTATCTGTAAGTTTGGATACTTTAATGGATTCCAGTGGAATAACAGGCTGAAAACAAGTAACTTTAGAAGCCCTTCCTATATATTCAGGAGTTTCTGTTATGTAAAGGTTAATTCTGTGTATATCTCAACTCTGTTGATTGGTTTTATACCTCAAATAAAATATGGTTATTATCAAAATATATTTAATATTTATTTGACAGAGGAGACATTTCTGTTCTACTTACAAGCTTAGAACATATATAAATGTGCAGATTTTTCAGCATAAGAATTTTCAGTATATAGAAAAACTGAAAACACAGTAGAAGCAACAGCCATATACCATCCATCTAGAATGAATAGTGAACAGTTTTGTTAAGAGTGTTTATCAGATAATAATTTGTCATATTTGCTTTCTGTTTGTTGTCCATCTGGTCACATACTTCCATTCTTTATTTTTTATTTTTTTTTTTTTTTGTGATACTTGCAGCTTTATTGTTCTCTCTCAAGATTGCATTGGTTATTCAGGGTTTTTGTGCATCCATACAAATTTTAGGTTTATTTGTTCCAGCTCTATGAAAAATGCCATGAGTATTTTGGTAGTTCAGTTCAGTTCAGTTCAGTCGCTCAGTCATGTCTGACTCTTTGCGACCCTATGAATCGCAGCACGCCAGGCCTCCCTGTCCATCACCAACTCCCAGAGTTCACTCAGACTCACGTCCATTGAGTCCGTGATGCCATCCAGCCATCTCATCCTCTGTCGTCTCCTTCTCCTCCTGCCCCCAATCTCTCCCAGCATCAAAGTCTTTTCCAATGAGTCAACTCTTCACATGAGGTGGCCAAAGTACTGGAGTTTCAGCTTTAGCATCATTACCTTCAAGAAATCCCAGGGCTGATCTCCTTCAGAATGGACTGGTTGGATCTCCTTTTATTTTGGTAGGAATTGCATTAAATCTGTAGATTGCTCTGTGTAATATACAAATTTTAACTATTAACTGTTCGAATCTATGAGCACAGTGTATTTTCCCATTTGCGTCATCTTTAATTTTATCAATTGACTTGTAGTTTTCAGAGTGTAAGTCTTTCACCTCCTTGATTAAGTTTATTCTTTTTAATGCAATTGCAGATGGGTTTTCTTTTTTTTTTTTTTTTAATTAATTTTTATTTTTTAGTTTGTTTTGCTTTACAATACTGTATTCGTTTTGTTACACATTGACATGAATTAGCCATGAGTGTACATGAACTCCCAATCCCGACCCCCTCCTCCACCCTCCCGCCCCACACCCTCTCTCTGGATTATCCCCGTGCATCAGTCCCTAGCATCCTGCATCCTGCTTGCTGAATACTTGAAAGTGAATTGCATATATCATGATGCTTCTTGGAGTGTCACTTGTTTTTGTTTAAGAGTGGGGTTCCTTTGTGACAACCTGGATGGCCCTAGAGGGTATTACGCTAAGTGAAATAAGTTAAAGACAGATACTGTATGATTTTACTTATATGTGGATCTAAAAATCAAAACAAATGAACAAACATGACAAAACCAAGTCTCATAGACACAGAGAACAGAGAAGCAGGTGGTTAAAAGGGAGGGGGCAGTGACTGAGGTTAAAAGGTACCAACTTCCAGTTCTAAAATAAATGAGTCATGAGGATAATTTTTTTTTTTTAAACAAAAAAGGATTCATATGATCTTAATGGAGAATATTTTTCAGATTCTTCATTGGGGTATTAAAATGCTAGCTAAATTTCTAGCTGTTTTATATAGAACTGATGGCTTCAGTTTGTGGCTTATACACATTTGTAACTGCTTGTTTTCAGGGGTATAAATGTTACTTTTTTGCAGACCTGTGAGGTAAAAATGCACAGACCTTGCATATGCTTGTCTGTGTTCATTTTAATGTTTTGCAGTTTGGAAATAATAAAATACCACTTACAGGGTTGTTGGGTAGTCTGTTTCATCCACGCAGTAAATGTTGAATTTGAGTCTGTTGGAATGTATCACATACTGTGTTGAGATTATGAAAGACAAATGCTAAGCTTTTGTTTCTAGGGTATATTGGACTTTGCCAGGAAGTTCTACCATATTGTTCAGAATTGGCTCATCCAAAAAAACAAGAATAAGATCTCATAGGAACCCATCCAAGACCAGAACCAACATCTTTTGTTGACTCAGTTTCGTTATAGTTGGTAAAGACCATGTTACCAGCCAAAGTCTCCAGAAGGAAAAAATTAATGACAGCATTTATAAATAAGAGTTTCTTTTATCCTGCTCTTAGGATGATTGTTGGCTAATTTAAAGAAAGACAGTATTATTTGTGTTGGCAGCAGGGTTGGGAATTTAAAAATTACTTGCAGAGCTTTAAAAAAAAATCCAGGCCAACCCTTAGGTACTGCTGCTTCTTTGGATCAAGATCAAAGGTTTTCCAGCGTATTCTAATGTACAGGCATGGTTAAAGACCCCTGCAATATCACCTGTACCTCCGAAACATGAAATGTTCACGTGTCATATTGTTAATATTCTTTTGTGTGATGTTAGATTTGGGCTGTTAGTTCTTAGCTTGGTAACTTTATCTGTAAAGATATATAGTCGATTTTCTATTATTCCTTTCCTCCTTGCTCACTCTTAGATTTAGGTTGTGAAGTCACTACATTGTCACTGTGACAGCCGGGTCTTAGTTATGGCACTCAGGATCTTTGATCTTTGTCGTGGCTTGCAAACTTGTAGTTGCAGCACATGGGATCAGTTCTCTGGCCAGGGATCAAACCCAGGCCCCTTGCAGTGGGAGCACAGAGTCTTAGCCACTGGACCACCAGGTAAGTCCCACTAAAATTTAATACTGAAGTTTCAGAGTTTTTCATATTTTAATACTTTTGAAATATGAATGGGTCTTAAAATTGATGCCAGTTAACCAAGGCAGCCACCAGTTAAGTAGTAAATTGTGACATGTAGGAATAAATCCCTTTGTAGAAGACGTCTACTTGCATTGCCAAAAGTATGAATTTTTGAATTTGAGCTTTAATTGCTGCTGACAATATCTTCAAATAAGACTGATGCATCATTGAAATAGTTAATGTTTTCACAGGCAGTTTATTGTGAGCATTCATTCATTTATCCATAAGTGCCAGGCAGCATGTTATGTGGTTGTAGCACTTTGAAAGTTAGGAAAGGTCACAGAACAGGTTATAGAATTTCCTTAGTTGAGAGAAATTAGTGTAATAAACTCATTCTGTCATGAAGGACTCTCATTCAAGGGCCAACATAGAAACTTCCAGTTGACTTTCAGAACTTATTAACTTCTAACTATTCATAGCTCAACACTATAAGTAGAATCAAATGGAATACAGGAAAACTCCTGGTGTTATCTTGTAAAAAATTTTCAAATTTGAAATTTTTGAAAATTGGAAAGAGATTAGGAAAATGAATGTGATGCTGTCATTGTGTCAAGAGTGACTCAGAATTCTTTAGACTCTTAATGAAAAGAGGGCTTAGGGAATTTAGAGGTTTTCATTTTATATCAAGGCAGATGAAGTAATTTTTCTCCTTTGTTAGCTAGCAAAATCAAGTCAGCAATTTTAGAGTCTGTGCTAGAAAAGATGTTCTAATGGTGATATTGAGAAATTTTTAGTAGGCTTAACTTTTGTGGATTGTGTAAATCTATAAATTAGGTAACTTTTTTGTATGTCGTAAGGGTAGAGTTCACCTTTATAATCTGTTTTATACATGTGTGTGTGTTAGTCACTTAGTCATGTCCAACTCTTTGTGATCCCATGGACTGTAGCCCGCGCAGGGTCCCTCTGTCCATGGGATTCTCCAGGCAAGAATACTGGAGTGGATTGCCACTTCCTTCTCCAGCGGATCTTCCTGACCCAGGGATCAAACCCAGATCATCTGCATTGCTGGCAGATTCTTTCCCATCTGAGCCATAGGGAAGTACACACACAGACCTGCCCCACTGCCTTTTGCAGTCACAGTGAGCCACACTGAAGTCCCTGAAATCCATTAAAAGGTTACCGTAGATCCTTACCTGGTTGGATTAAAGGTTACATTTGTGAGTCTAATTTCACTAGTTAAAAATGCCTTTACAAGGATGAGAGGACTTAGAAAGCTGAGACAAGAAAGATGAAACCCCTTTCTAGTTCTTAACATGACACTGAAAGTTTAGAAATCATAGGACACTGAGTGTGCGCACAATGCTCTTGGCACTTTTTTTTTTGGTAAATATTTAGGAAACTTCAGTTAGAGGAGCTTACTACTTTGTGTCAGCTCTATCTATCACTAGAGTGTTTGAAATCTTAAAGTATTTTCTCTGCATTTGAAATCTTAAAGTATCTTCTCTGCATTATCATGTATGTTGGGGATCTGATATTTTCTTTAAAGGACTGTTTCCAATGCTTTGGAAAACTTAGAATTCTTAAATCCAGTGGATGTTTAGAAGATGAAGGCAAAGGGTTGGGGTTTTAAATGGAGTAGTACATAAACTGTATCTGCTAAAAAAAAAAACCAAACAATAGTATAATTCATCTTTTCTTTTGTAAGAGTCCATGTCTTTAATTTTTTTCTATTTAATATAAACTTTTCAATTTTCTAATAATACAGACTTTAAGATAGCATTTTGCTGTTTCAGAGCTGACACGTCCTAACCAATTACTGACCAAGAAACCTGGCGAAAGATTTTGATATGGATATCAGCATTCCATTAAGTACTAATTTTGAGAGGCAGATGCTGGCCACATTTCCTGGATTAATTCTTCCTGCCTGGGGGAGGTACTCCACAAATCTGATAAATGGTACATATTGTGTTTGCTTTTATAAAATAATTAGGCCAACATTGGGTCCAAGTTGTCCTTTTTGTATACTTTGAGTTACATCACTGTTCCATATGTTTGTAGACACTCAGCTTTATCTTTGAGCCACTGTATTTTTATTTGTAAAATCTGAACTAATATTTAAATATCCTTTAATCCCAGCTGATGCTGGGAAAGATTGAAGGCAGGAGGAGAAGGGGACAACAGAGGATGAGATGGATGGATGGCATCACTGACTCAATGGACATGAGTTTGAGTAAACTCCAGTAGTTGGCGATGGACAGGGAGGCCTGGCGTGCTGCAGTCCATGGGGTCATGGAGAGTTGGACGCTACTGAACCGACTGAATCCCAGCTTAGCACAAAGTTTGCTTATATAGACACATTTAGGAACAAACATTTATTTTTAAATGTAAAAAGAATACTTGTTTGAAATCATAAAAAATAGTAATTCTTTTTAAACAGGTAATTTTTCCCTATGATTTGCTTTCATTGAAATATCTTTTTCACATACTAGATAGAAGCAATTTAACAATACAAATTAGTTGCCTGCAATATGTTAAAACTGCTGAGAATTGCAGATTGAGAGATGCGACCATCAGTTTTGTTATAAATAACTTACTAGTCCAGCTGTGGTATATACTAATTAGCTAGATTTTATACTTCAGGGCTGAAACCCTGAGGAACCTGTGGGGTGACTGAGCAGAGTTCAGTATGCACCTATTCCCAGAGTTAAAAACGAAACCATACCCATCAAGAAACAAAAATCCCAATATCTTTTAATGTTTGAGTATTTATTTGTAATCACAGGCTTTCCTAAATTATTAGATTGCCTTATACTTGGCTGTTTTACTAGAATGATTTAGGCTAT
Organism: Aepyceros melampus; assembly: GCA_006408695.1. NCBI lineage: Eukaryota > Metazoa > Chordata > Mammalia > Artiodactyla > Bovidae > Aepyceros > Aepyceros melampus. The sequence goes on along the minus strand of SJXQ01000047.1, from coordinate 61,928 downwards.
TTAATGGAGTACAGTCATTTTGTTTAGAATGTGGTATAGACAGATTTTTCTTGCTTTTCAGAAATTACTAAGCTCCGTCAGTGCCACAGCCGATCCTTCTTCAGTTCCAGAGGCTTCTTCCGGTGTCTGTCGCTCTTGACAGTGGTACTTTACTTTCAGTGGTTTGCTGGGGTACCAGACCAAGTGAATACGGCAGGGAATAATTTCCTGGGGAACAAGAGTTCTAAAAGATTATGATCTGCCAAAACTTCTGGCTTAAGCAATTCTATGTACCATTATGTTTTACCTGTGTTGAGAATTCATGGAGTAGAACAGTTAATCAAAATCAATTGCATCATCATTTGTTTTCTAGAAGAAGAAAAAAAACAATTAGTGCAATAGATGGGATGGGTTTTTATCAGCTCAGAATTCGGAAGGCTCGTCTTACATAACTTCCTCAGTGGGTGCCTTGAATCACCTGCCGCCTCTTTGAGTCTAGCCTCATCTCCTTTGGTGCTGTCCTATAGGTAGCAAGATGTAGTAGTCATGGATTCTTACTGTTTTCCCACTAAGTCAGGAAAATCTAGTAAGATCTTTCTATCACTTTTTCTCTCTAATACTTACAGGTTTTGATGGAGACTAAGGTCTATGAGGATAGGGAGAATCTATTAATACTCTTATATGCACCTCAAGCTGATATGTAGACCTGCTATGCCAGGCAGTAAAGATAAAAGCAGGGCAACCAGGATTTCTAGAAGGCCACTGTGACCAAGTCCTGTGCTAGGCATTTCATACGTTTTCTCATGGAATTCTCCTGTCCTGCAAGAATATGTATTATGGTAGTGGTAGTCACTTAGTAGTGTCTGACTCTTTGCAACCCCATGGACTGTAGCCCACCGGGCTCCTCTGTCCATGGGGTTTTCCAAGTAAGAGTACTGGAGTGCGTTGCCATTCCTTTCTCCAGAAGCTCTTCCCAACCCAGGGATCAAACCTGGGTCTCCTGCAATGCAGGAGACCATTTGAGCAACCAGGTAAGCCCTAGTTTTATAGGGAAGGTAACTTGAGGTTACAGCCTACAGCTAGTAGGTGATAAATGGGGATTCAAACCCAGCTAAATCTATGGACTCCACCACTCACATCCTTTATGTGTTACCACACTGCTTCTAAAACCAGCATATTTTCCAGTTAAGCAGGCAGTCTCCCACATCTCTTATTCAATTGATTTTTATAAATGTTAACAGTGACTAAATCAATTTCCTGTTTTTTGCAGTAACTGCTTGGGCTGCAAAAGAGCTTATCCCTTTAGTTAAAAAAAAACAAAATGGAAGAAACATTTAAATTAATTTGGATTGTGATTTTAATCCACCAAGCTTTTGTTGAGACTGTTTAAGAATATGAAAAAGCAAAAACAAACAAAAAGGACTTGATACATGTCTTCCCTTTGCTTACACTGTTGAAGATTTTTTACATGCCATGAAATTTCCATCAGGTGGAGAAAGGGAGAGACGGATAAGGTAAAAAGAGTGGGCCTGGATCACTCACAAATTGACCACTTTTCTGTGATGCTTTTCATCATTGGGTAGGTTTGCCTTCTGCCTAGCAGTGTACCCATGAATGGTGAAAGCACATATCCAAAAGACAGACTGCACAAAGAATTCCTAAGAGAACATGTAGTGTCTCTCTTCTATAAAGGAACAGCTTCTGGAGGCTACAGATGTCAGTTGGGCATTGCTGGCTTTGGGGGTGGATTTAACCTGTTTGACTCATTTGGTGGCAATCTTGACCTTGGGCTCTATTGACACAGCTGGCTGCTGTGCTGCGTAATTCTTGTCTCAGACTTCTGTGCTGCCTGCACAGTTTCTCAAGATCTGCTTACCATGTATTTCTACAGCTAAAAAATTGGTATGAAGATTTTTTACAAGCATGAAATTTCCATCAGGTGGAGAAAGGGAGGGAGGGATAAGGTAAAAAGAGTGGGCCTGGATCAATCACAGAACACATGTACACGCATGGCTGATTCATGTCAGTAAAAACCACTACAATATTGTAAAGTAATTAGCCTCCAATTTAAATAATTAAAGAAAAAAACCTGGTCTTATATGTATGTTTTCAGGGCAGTGCCTCTGTTTTTGAAAATAGCACTTCTGAAGGAAACTGGCCATCTCCAGATTTATGGCAAAACAGGAAAAGGCCTGAAATAAATGATGGCACAATTAATAATCTACACAAAAATTTGAGTTACTGTAATGCTTGGACACTCTATAATTAAGACTTTCCTTAATAAAGTTATTGAAACTAGGCTTATTAAAGAACTGCAGCCCAGACAAGGCACATCCATGAACCTGGTGCACTGCCCACACCAAGTAGGGCTCTGTCTACCAGGGAGCCATCATTTTTACTATTATTCAGAAATAATCCCTTAGTCTTGTTCAAATCATCACACATGTCAAAACCTTAGTCCAAACTGATGGCCTACTGTCACATTTTCCTGATAATTCAGCACTGTAATCTCCCTAGAGACAGACCTGAAGTGTTTGGTTTCCTTACTCATGACCCCCTACTGCCCTGCTCACCTCTAAAAAAGGAATGACCCCTAGCAGAACCAGGGTGGTTTTAGTAGAGAATAAGTATGCTTAGGTTATTGGTATCAGAGAAGGTAGTGGCACCCCACTCCAGTACTCTTGCCTGGAAAATCCCATGGATGAAGGAACCTGGTAGGCTGCAGTACATGGGGTCGCAAAGTCAGACACGACTGAGCGACTTCACTTTCACTTTTCACCTTCATGCACTGGAGAAGGAAATGGCAACCCACTGCAGTGTTCTTGCCTGGAGACTCCCAGGGACGGTGGAGCATGGTGGGCTGTGGTCTATGGGGTCGAACAGAGTTGGAGACGACTGAAGCGACTTAGCAGGTTATTGGTTATGCTATGAAAAGTCTTTTTTTAATTGAAGTGTAGTTGATTTACAGTGTTGCTAGTTTCCGTGTACAGCCAGGTGACACAGTTATACCTATATATACATATTCTTTTTCCTATGTTGCAGTAGGTCCTTATTGGTTATTTTATATATAGTAGTTTGTATGTGCTAATTTACCCCTCTCCTACCCCCTTTTCCCCTTTGGTAACCATGTTTGTTTTCTATGTTTGGAGTCTTTCTGTTTCATAAATAAGTTCATTTGTATCATATTTTAGATTCGACATATAAGTGATATTGTATGGTATTTGACTGACTTCACTTAGTATGATAATCTCTAGGTCCATCCATGAAGCTGCCAACGGCACAATTTCACTTCTTTTTTATGACTAATACTGTGTATCTCTACTACATCCTCTTATCTGTTCATCTGTTGATGGACATTTTAGGCTGCTTCCATGTCTTGGCTATGTTGTAAATAATGCTGCTGTGAGCATGAGAGCATGAGTATCTTTTCGGATGACGGTTTTCTCAGGATACATGTCCAGCAGTGGAACTGCTGGATGATATGGTAGAATTATTTTTAGTTTGCTATTCCTTAGTTTTCTAAGGAACCTCCCTACTGTTTTCCATAGTGGCTGAATCAGCTTACATTCCCACCAACAGTTTGAGGAGGTTTCCTTTTCTCCAAACCTCCAGAATTTCTATTTGTGGACATTTAAGATGTGATGGCCATTCTGAGCAATGTGCTATGGTACCTCACTGTAGTTTTAATTTGCATTTCTATAATAAACTAGCAAGGAGATCAATCAGTCCTGGGTGTTCATTGGAAGGACTGATGCTGAAGCTGAAACTCCAGTACTTTGGCCACCTCATGCGAAGAGTTGACTCATTGGAAAAGACCCTGATACTGGGAGGTATTGGGGGCAGAAGGAGAAGGGGACAACAGAGGATGAGATGGCTGGATGGCATCACTGATTTGATGGACATGAGTTTGAGTGAACTCTGGGAGTTGGTGATGGACAGGGAGCCTGGCCTGGTGTGATTCATGGGGTTGCAAAGAGTCGGACACGACTGAGCGACTAAACTGAACTGATTTGAGCATCTCTTCATGTGCCTATTGGCCATCTGCATGTCCTCCTTGGAGAAATGTCTATTTAGCGCTTTTGCTTATTTTTTGTTTGGGCTGTTTTTTTATATTGAGTTATATGAACTGTTTGTACATTTTAGAAATGAAGCCCCTGCCAGTTGCATTATTTGCAAATATTTTCTCCCATTCCCTAGGTTGTCATTTTGTTTATGGTTTCCTTTGCAAAAGCTTTTAAGTTTGATTAGGTCTCAATTGTTTATTTTTGCTTTTATTTCTGTTGCCTTCAGAGACTGACCAAAGAAATTTTTGCTACAGCTTTTATCAGAGGATGTTTTGCCTGCATTCTTTTCAAGGAGTTTTATGGTGTCATGTTTCACATTTAGGTCAACAGTGGTTTTCTTAGTGGAATAAAAAAAGTAAGTAAGATGGTTTCTGTAATATACTGTTGTTGGCCAATGGGGGCCTCTAGTTAGGATGAAGACCTGTACTGACTGGCTGTGGTTAGGTAGTTTGAGGTGCTGACAATAGCTAGTACTAATATCATTTGGAACAATGCTAGAAAAGTAACAGCTTTCCATTTCTCAATTCACATTAAAGGCTAAAGATGTCAGTAAAGTGTGTATCTTTTTTTTCTCCCTAGTCAACAGATATTTCCCCTGCCCTTGGTTTAGTCCTCATGGTCTAAGAATGACATCTGTTCTTCAGTTGTAAGGCAGAAATTGCCAGTAAGATGGGTCATATATTTGTAGTTCAGCTTTCTTAGCCCACTCTTCTCTCAGGCTATGTTCGCTTGAGGCTGTGAGTTTCGAAAGCTGCACTTCCTTACATAACTGGATTAAAAGGTGAGTTTATCCCTGAGTGTACAGATAGTAAATCCACCCAGAAAGCTTTCAGAAAAACTATAACCCTTATAGTTTCCTAAGCTACCCTGGGCCACGGGGCTCCTGCAGTCACTCCTTGCTCTCTGTCTTGGCTCTGTCAGCTCTGCCTTCCTGGCTCTAGTCTCCTAGGGACAGTCTCGAGACTTTCTGATCTTGGTGACTTAAAAAAAAAAATGTTGCTTGTTTTGCTTTTTTTTTTTTTTCCTTTTCCTTTTTCTGAAAGATCACAAAAATCTTTAGTGGCTACCAAATAGCAGAATTTGAAAATCTATGAGGGTTTGTGCATACTTTTCTTTAAGAGAACTCTAATCTTGGAAGCTAAGCTAACAAGGGTCAGGCCCAGTTAGTACTTGGATGGGAGACTGCCTGTAAAAATAAGATAACTCTGATCTGAAATGTGGGCTTCCCAGGTGACTCAGTGGTAAAGAATCCACCTGCCAATGCAAGAGACATGAGTGCAATCCCTGGGTTAGGGAAGATTCCCCTAGAGAAATTAATGGCAACTCACTCCAGTATTCTTCCTAGGAGAATTCCATGGACAGAGGCACCTGGCAGGCTACAGTCTGTAGAGTCACAAAAGAGTCAGACATAACTCAGCGAAGCAACAACAATCTGAAATGCTACCAACCTTAAACCAAATTCCAAGTTGCTTCAGTATTGAAGCTAACATAAATCTAAATAAGTTTGTTAATCTTCACTTCATAGTCCTAAGAGAAGTGATTTGCCTCAGGTGGCCCAGCAAGCAGTTGCACATTCAATTATTATTTATCTAAAACCCAAATACCACAGAGTAAAAAATCTAAAGCTACTCAGTGACCATTCTCCCTCTGCATTTGATTTTCCTAACCCTACAGTTAAATTTGTCCCTACTTTCCCACTTTGCAGGCTGGTTGAAGGATACTGATGGACAGATGACAGACATCAAGACTGGCTAGAATGAGCCAGAAATAGAGCTGCTATTTTTGAACCACAGCAAAAACTGGTGGTGACTTTGGTGATGTGAGATATACAAACGCAAAAAGTGGAAAACACTGTCATTAAAAGATACTAATTTTTCTGTTTTGTCTCTGTTCTCTCTTCCTATTGAGTTTTCCTCTGACACTATTAAAATTCTATTACTTTGACACCATTTTCTACACTAAACAAAAAATTTCCCTTAACTTCTCAGTTAAAGTCTTGTGTTGAGGATATGACTGTCTTGATAGTTGAGAGAAGGTGACCTAACAAAAGATTTAGTACTGTATCCAGGCCCCTAATGTAACAATCTTAGTTAAATGGTCATCTCTATTAAAAAGTGCTGTGTAGGGGAAAGAAATGTCTTCATTTCAATAAGTAAAGAAAATACATTTCAAACAGTTGTCCACTTTACAAATGACCTTTGAAAGGCACACCAAGCTCTTACTGGCATTAAAGTTAGCAATAATGCTAACTGGATGCTGGGCAAACCCTTGTCCTCAGAAGATACTGAGCAATCCACAATGAATCCACTGCTTCACCCACCCGAGAAGAAAATGATTTTTAGAAATCTGTACTTAAAGTTGGCTCAGCTTGCCTCTTGCAGAATAGTTGATATCGTTTACTCTGGAAATGCCCCTCCCCTCCCTGCACATCATAACGGCTGAGAAAACCCCCACTCAGCCTTCTCCATGTCCACACCCAGCGTGAAAGTGTCAATCATTCAGTCGTATCCAACACTCTGTGAACCCAAGGACTGTGGCCCACCAGGCTCCTCTGTCGATGGGATTCTCCAGGCAAGAATACTGGCGTGGTTGCCATTTCCTCCTCAGGGATCAAACCCAGATCTTGCATTACAGGCAGATTCTTTACCATCTGAGCCACCAGAGAACACCCAACCAACTGAGGAAGACGGGCCCTACTTTCAGTTCATGACCACAGACCTAGGGCCTACAGAGATGTGATGCTCAAATCCACAACTCCCCCTTGCCCTCCACCAACACACACACACACCCCATCACCTCCTGTCTCATCCTTGCTCTCAGCTGTGACTTTCCCTCATTTTTCACTGAGAAGAGACAGAACAGAACTTCCACAAGCTGCCACATGACCTCAGCCCTCCCAGCAGCACCTGCCCCATACCTGTCTGCATTCCTCCAGGTGAACCCTGGCCCTTGACCAAGGTCTGCTGCTGGATTGACCTTATGCTCTCTATATCTCTCCGAAGATACTAACTCCATCAAGTCTTCCTTCTCTTCCCTACAAGTTCTACTTCACCCTTCTCTACTGGATTTTTCTCATCAACATAGAAATATGTTGCTGAATCTCCCAACCTGAAAATACAACAGAAAACCCACATGACCCACCCTCCAGTGCTAGTCTCTTTTTTTTAAAATTCCCTTTTATAGCTAAATTCCTTGAGACAGGAGTGCCCATTTCCATTCCCATTCTTTCCTTATCCTGCTCCAGTCAACATTTCACCCACACTGTGCCAGTGAGACAACTCTTGATAAGCTTGCCAACTGCCTATATCAAATGGCCAATTCTTGGTCCTCATCTTCCTTGACTTCCCGGGAACATTTGATACAATCAGCCCTCATCCTTGAAAGACTTTCTTTTCTACTATCTCCAACTTCTAAAGTTAGAAGTGTTCCAGGACTTAATCCTTACATGACCTTTCTCTGTCTACATCCATTTTCTGATCTCATCCACACTTGTGGCTTTAAAAGCCTTCTGTGTTGTGTTTGGCCTTGGAGTATAAAATGAAGCAGGGCAAAGGCTAACAGTATTGCCAAGAGAATGCACTGGTCATAGGAAACACCCTCTTCCAACAACATGAGAAGACTACACGTGAACATCACCAGATGGTCAACACCAAAATCAGGCTGATTATATTCTTTGCAGCCAAAGATGGAGAAACTCTATACAGTCAGCAAAAACAAGACTGGGAGCTGACTATGGCTCAGATCATAAACTCCTTATTGCAAAATTCAGACTTCAATTGAAGAAAGTAGGGAAAACTACTAGGCCATTCAGATATGACCTACATCAAATCCTTATGATTATACAGTACAAGTGACAAATAGATTCAAGGGATTAGATCTGCTAGACAGAGTGCCTGAAGAACTAGGGATGGAGGTTTATAACACTGGGCAGGAGGCAGTGATCAAAACCATCCCCAAGAAAAAGAAAGCAAAAAGGCAAAAGGGTAGTCTGAGGAGGCCTTACAAATAGCTGAGAAAGGAAGAGAAGCAAAAAACAAAGGAGAAAAGGAAAGATAGATACATCTGAATGCAGAGTTCCAAAGAAGAGCAAGGAGAGAGAGGAAAGGCATCCTAAGTGAACAATGCAAAGAAACAGGAAAACAATAGAATAGGAGACTAGAGATCTCTTCGAGAAAATGAGAGATACCAAGGGAATATTTCATGCAAAGATGGGCACAATAAAGGAATGAAATGGTATGGACCTAACAGAAGCAGATATTAAGAAGAGGTGGCAAAAATACACAGAACTATACAAAAAAAAGAAAGATCTTAATGACCCAGATAAACATGATGGTTTGAGGACTCACCTAGAGCCAGACATCCCGGAGGGCAAAGTCAAGTGGGCCTTAGGAAGCATCACTACAAACAAAGCTAGTGGAGGTGATGGAATTCTAGTTGAGCTATTTCAGATCCTAAAAGATGATGGTGTTAAAGTGCTGCCCTCAATATGCCAGCAAATTTGGAAAACTCAGCAGTGGCCACAGGACTGGAAAAGGTCAGTTTTCATTCTAATCCCAAACAAGGACAATGCAAAAGAATGTTCAAACTAACACACAATTGCATTCATTGCACATGCTAGCAAAGCAATGCTCAAAATTCTCCAAGCTAGGCTTCAATAGTACGTGAACAGATGTTCAAGCTGGATTTAGAAAAGGCAGAGGACCAAGAAATCAAATTGCCAATGTTCACTGCATCATAGAAAAAGCAAGAGGATTTCAGAAAAACATCTACTACTGCTTCACTGACTACACTGAAGCCTTTATGTGGATCACAACAACAAACTGGAAAATTCTTAATGAGATGGAAATACCAGACCACCTTACCTGCCTCCTGAGCAATCTGTATGTAGGCCAAGAAGCAACAGTTAGAACCAGACATGGAACAACGGACTGGTTCCAAATTGGGAAAGGAGTACGTCAAGGCTGTATTTTGTCACTCTGCTTTATGTAATTATGCAGAGTACATCAAAATGTCGGGCTGAATGAAGCACCAACTGGAATCAAGATTGCTGAGAGAAATATCAATAACCTCAGATACACAGATGACACCACTCTTATGGAAGAAAGTGAAGAGGAACTAAAGAGCCTCTTGATGAAGGTGAAAGAGGAGAGTGGAAAAATTGACTTAAAACTCAACATTCAAAAAATGAAAATCATGGCATTTGGTCCCATCACTTCATGGCAAATAGATGGAGAAACAATGGAAACAGTGACAGACTTTATTTTCTAGGGCTCCAAAATCACTGCAAATGGTGACTACAGCCATGAAACTAAAAGACACTGGCTCCTGGGAAGAAAAGCTATGACAAACCTAGACAGCATATTAAAAAGCAGACATTACTTTGCCAACAAAGTTCCATCTAGTCAAAGCTATGGTTTTTCCAGGAGTCATGTATGGATGTGAGAGTTGGACTATAAAGAGAGTTGAGTGCCAAAGAATTGATGCTTTTGAACTGTGGTGTTGGAGAAGACTCTTGAGAGTCCCTTGGACTACAAGGAGATCAAACCAGTCAGTCCTAAAGGAAATTAGTCCTGAATATTCACTGGAAGGACTGATGCAAAGAGATGACAGCAGAAAAGACCCTGATGCTGCAAAAGAGTTAAGGCAGAAGGGGACGACAGAGGACAAGATGGTTGGATGGCATCACTGATTCAGTGGACATGAGTTTGCACAAGCTCCGGGAGACGGTGAAAGACAGGGAAGCCTGGCATGCTGCAGTTCATGGGGTCGCAGAATCAGACACAACTGAGTGACTAAACAGCAACGCTGCTGTTGACACCAACCCAGACCTCTCCCCTGAACTTCAGACTCCTACGTTCAGAGGACTATCCAAATTCTCTACTTGGAATTTAGAATGCCTCAAATCAAGCTAATTTCTACCCGAATCTGTTCCTCTGTAAATGAAAAGCAGCCTTCCGGTTATTCACGCCAAATCCTAAGAGTTATCCTCAACTTAGTTCTCATTGTCAGACTTCCACATTCAGCCCATCAACAAATACTGTTAGTCCGTCTTCAAAATCCAAACGCTTCTCACCACCTCCACAGCTGCCACCCTGATGCAAGTTACCAGCAGACTTTGCCTAGGTCACTACAATACTCTCTTGTTCTGACTATTTCCACCCTTGTCTGCCTAGTCTGTTCTCAACACAGCAGCCAAAATGATCCAATCTGGAAGTCAGATTGTCACTCTTCTGCTAAAAAGTCCTGTAGTAAGTAAGTGACAAGGTCCTTCTGATGGCCTCCCAGGCCTTGTGCGGACTCATCCAGCCCATCAGCCACACTGCTGCCTCGGGTCCCTCTGCCTGAAACCCCTTCTCTTCTGGAGGCATGGCTCACTCTCACTTCTTCTGGACCTCTGCTCAAATTAGGGGGCCTTACTTTAGACTAAAGTATAATTCTCTCAATACCCCACATTCCTTTCTCCCTACTTTATTTTTCTCCATAGCCCTTATCACCATTTAATACACATTTTCTTGTTAATCGGTTCACCATCTTCTCTCGCTAGAATTAGTCCCAATACAGACAGCTACATTTGAGTCCTTTGTTCCCTGCTATATCCTCAGTCCCCAAAACAGTACTTGACATTCACATATTTATTGAGTGAATGAAATGCAGTTAAAACTCTTGCCACAAATCTAGAAATTCACATTAATTTTTTCTAAGAACATTGCACTGGTTGTATCCCTTGGGTTACAAGTTAATTTTTTGTTTTTCTTACCCACTGCTTGACACTGCTAATCTGTGACATGTAGTACTGTAGAAATGGTGTTGTCTTTTGCCACATCACGTAAGAGCTGCCCAGAAAAGCTAGGTTCCAGATGGGTCTCAGAGATGGAGCAATATATCCATGACTGTCTGAAGGAAAAAAAGTGCATTCGTGTTAAGACATTTATGGGACAAAAGTTTAGAAGTTTCAGTAGTCAAACAGGACTCATATCTGTGTTTGTTGTATAGAGGTTTACATGCTTCAGCTTGCCTGGTAAGTAAAGCTACTTAAAACAGTTTAAGGGCTACTTGCTGTATTACATGGAGAAGGCGATGGCACCCCACTCCAGTACTCTTGCCTGAAATCCCATGGATGGAGGAGCCTGGTGGGCTGCAGTCCATGGGGTCGCTAAGAGTTGGACACGACTGAGCGACTTCCCTTTCACTTTTCAGTTTCATGCATTGGAGAAGGAAATGGCAACCCACTCCAATGTTCTTGCCTGGAGAATCCCAGGGATGGGGGAGCCTGGTGGGCTGCCGTCTATGGGGTCGCACAGAGTCGGTCACGACTGAAGCGACTTAGCAGCAGCAGCAGCTGTATTACATAAATACAAACTAAGAGCTGTAATGATTAATCTGAAAATCTTCCATCTTTTAATTAGATGGGAATGTCTATCAGTTATATTCTCCACATCACTTTCTACTTTCGTTCTACAGTGAATGTGCTGGTCTTCACCAATCTAGCAAATGTCTTTGTCCTTCTCTGATCCTAGGCATTAAAGCCGATCAGTAGCAGCATCTGTCATTTTTTTTGACCAAATGAAAAAAATCAAGTGGGTTTTTCCTGTGGTATTGATTTTGGAACTGTAATCTTTTAAATTCAGCATTTATTTTTAAAAAATTACTTAATATCAGATACTGGGATAGGTAGGGAAACAATGACATTATCTTTTGTGACTTTTAGAAACTAATTTTAGAGTTATTTATGAGCTGTTCATGGACCATCATTTATGTAGTTTGAAAGAGATATTCCTGGGTCTTTATTAAAGCCCAATAATAGTTTAATATGTGAGGAATACTAACAGCTTACTTAGGAAAATAATCTAAATAAATAATTTAAATAAATAAATCTAATAAGCTTACTTGGTAAAATAATCTTTCACATAAATTCTGCTCTATGTTGGTAGAACTTGACTTGATTGATTTATAACAGTATCAGTTCAGATTGCTTGGGTGCTGTGGGCAATACAAAGAGAGACCCTACTTCCTCTTGTTGACAGTGTAGAAAGGAGGCTGACATCTTTCTTAAGAAGGGAAGATTAGAGAGGAGAGGGGGGCACAGGAAACGGGGAGATTTCTTTGGGCTGAAGAAGTTGGGGAAAATGTCACAGAGATGAGATTTGAGCTAAGCCTTGAATTCTTGTTGTGTGTGTGTGTGCATGCACGCATGTGAGAAAGAGAGACAGACTCCCTTCATCTTACAGTGCCACTCTGAGTTTAACTCTTGAGATCAAAACAAATTAACCACAGAAGAAAAATCAAGTTATACAAAATACTGTGAATAGTGAGAGCAACCGAATTTGTGTCCAGCATGAATTCAGTAGCGCTGATACAGAGCCACTTTGGACTTTAGCTGGTTATTCCCCAGTCCTTTATATGTAACATATTGGGCTCATCTATGGGAAGTTTATGAACTTATTAGAAAAGGTGAAATTTTTTACTCATAATGAAAACTAGACAATTACTTTTTAGGGGAAAAACAGTGCAGAGCAAGGATATAAAATGGATTAGATCTTCTAACTCATCAATTGTAGAGAAAACTGCTCAACAGGCAAAAACCCTGGGTTAATTAAATAATGGGATCTGCCAAGAGTTGAATTGCCTACTCCAACATGGATTTTGATTCATTTTATCCAAAATCAAACTTTTTCAGTTATAAGTAGATAATTTTATATATACAGGCTATAAATAGCACCATTAAATGTCTCTGCTGAATTTAAAGTGACAAGAGAACTTGTAGATTTCATTGATGAAAACATGCACTCTATTAAATTATTTGAATCTTCATAGCAACACGTGGAAAAGGCAATGGCAACCCACTCCAGTACTCTCGCCTGGGACTACAGACCCGAGGGACTGTAGCCCGCCAGGCTCCTCTGTCCATGGGATTCTCCAGGCAAGAAGACTGGAGTGGGTTGCAATTTCCTTCTCCAGAGGATCTTCCTGACCCAGGGCTTGAACCTGCATCTCTTATGTCTCCTGCATTGGCAGGTGGGTTCTTTACCACTAGCACCACTTGGGAAGCCCCCCTTTCTTCCCATTTGCACTTAGCTAGTAGGGGATTAATCCCTAAAAAACTAGATTGTAAGTATTAGTCAGTGGCCTCCTTATTTCAGGCAATTAAATATAAGCAAATTCTACTACAGTATGAGATTCTGATTCTTTGGAACAGGATTTAATCCAAGTTGTCAGAGACCTATAATGAGAACAATCCAAGCTCTGCATTAGAGAAGCCCAAAGAGCAGGATCCTACCTCCAGGTCTCTCAGCACACTCGGCCCCTATAACGGAGGGGCACAGATGCAATAACGAATGGAGACGGCAGGGCCTCCACGCTGTGGGTCTCTCACAGCCTCCGGGCAAATGAGCAGGCTGAGAGAGAGTGACCCCTGGAGCACTGTGGTGGCCAGATGTCAAGTCAAGCCTAAGTGCAGGTGCGGGATGACTTGCGGTTTGGGAAATTGGATTTGCCAGTAAGTGCCGAGCCTCTGAGCGCCAGAGCAAATGGGCTCTGCTTCACTTCAGCTGAGTCACTGGAGAGGCGAGGTTCATGTCTCAGGAGAGACGGCACCACTGCCCATTAGCTCTGGACCTAAAATGAGATCAGCTCGACTCCACTAGAGCCTCCCAGCAAGGCCCCGAGACAGTCGACTTGCCCAGCCCTGGTGCAGAATGCGATGCTGGGCAAAGCCAAGGCCCTGGATAGGGTCTCATCACTTTAAGTTCCCAAAGCCACCACTAGAAACGTCTAGAAACGTCTCCTCGGCTCTTGGACTCAACCCTGAAAACTGCACCTCTGTGTGTGGGTCGTGTTACAAAGACCTCCACCTCTTTTGGAGTTGAGCTCTTGCCCTGCCCGTGTCTGGGATGGAAGTGGGCAGGTGAAAGGGGCACAGATAGTTCCTGATGGAGTCACTATGTTGTACTAGAGGAGGAGAACCAGAAAAGGATACTTCTGAATTTTGTTTAAATAATGAAGTAAACCACCTTCTGTTGTTAAAGTGCCATTTGGGAAATAAACTTTTAAATGACCATTCTTCTTGAGATTTAGTAATGAAACACATTCCTGAATATAGAATTCCAGAGAAGGGTATATACCAGGAATCCTGACTGCGTTCAAGGGGCTTTTAAGTTGCTTCATGAGCTTGTAGAGCTGGTAATCCTCTTCCTGTCTCCTCTCCTTCTTAACGAGCTGAGTACATGTCACATTAACGGCTGGTCTGGGTTTATCATTCCTGAAGAATACTTGAGCAGAACATGTTCCCAGACGTTTCTCACCTTCCTGAAATAAAGATTTTGGAATTAAAAACGATGGTTCCTCATCACTTCGCACCCACCCCAACGTACAAACACAAGACTAGGGAGCTCCCCATACATGGCAGGTATGCCCTGGCCTGCATATGTAGTGGTCTGCTTTGTAGAGTGTGATTTTGGGGCTCACACTGAACACAACAATCTTCAGCCTTTGCTGTCTCTTAAATTCCTGCTTTCTGATGGTGCCCTTAGGAAAGAAGGCTGGGCATTTTCCAAAGAAATACTCACTGACAGCTCTGAGTGCTACTTGACTCAAAACTCTAGGACAGGTACTTTCTTCTCTGGGACCACTGTAACGCTCAGTTGGAACTCAAGCTTACAAACTTTGACCAAGAGGAAGCTGATCTCCATGAACACAAGTGACAATACCATCATGCTGCCTGATGAATTTGGTCCTCTTTAAGAAGGAACCTCCTCCACATGTCACAGCCAGGAGGTAAGTGTTCAGCCAGGACTTGAGCTGTGTCTGTGATGCCGGGGCCCTAGCCCTGGAGAGCCCCGAGATCTAATCTGGAAGAAGTAGAAGCACAAACCACCCCAGAGGGGCTGCTCCAACTATCCATGTGACTGAGGGCTGTTGGCTTATACTCACATTGAAACCTGGACACGCTGAGTGTTCTGGGATCGCCCTCACTTACTTTCTAACCCAGAGACACGTGGACCTGGGTAGCTGGATGCTTAAGTAGACATCAAGCACATGACTCATTTCTGGGACAGTCACTTTTAGGTCACTGATTCCTTAATCTAACAATAAAAGCCAAGGAACTGCTTCCCAGAAAAATGCTGTTCACTCAAACCGTCCACTGGGCCTATGATTTGAGGAAGTTCATGGCCTGAGTAAACTCCGGTAACAACTTGGTCAGTTGACCAACTAAGTTCTTTTCCCTTTTACAGTTATTTGAACTGGGTGGAGTCCCAGTTAAAACAGCCAAAAAAGAAAAAAAGAAAAAGCCCATAAACAAATTGTAATCAAGATTGGATTTACCAAATAAGCTCCCCCTCCTAGAACTAAAGCCAAAAAAACCCCACAAAAACTGCAATAGGCTTTCTTAATCATCAGTGCCATGCAGGGAAATGGTGAAGGGAGCATTCCAGAAGAGGCTTATCAAGGGCAAAAGACAGGGCTGGCACGTGGGCTCCTTTGAGTCAAAGCTATTTCCAAAGCAGGGGAAAGGAAATGGGTGTTGTCCCCTTTTGTTTTATTTTTCTTCCTCTCCCGCCCCAGTTGGCCCCACAGAATCAAAGCAGTTGCCTGAAGATGAAAGAACTCTCCTCAGCCCCTCATTGGCTCCTCATGCCCTTCGGAGAAGCACAGCAGGTCAAAATAATCTAGTAGCCATTTTCCCTTTCGCTTTAATTGAACACCTCCACTGGCAACACAGAAACCAAAAGCACCCTCCTTATGCTGTAAGACGTTAATTCTTAGGTTAACAAGCAAAGTTGGTGTACTGTTGTCTGGTCAGTTCCGAATACTGGTAAGCTTTCTTCCAGAAGCCTCCACTGGAGGGGCCCTGCCTTCTCTGAAGCTCTGCCTCCCTGAGACACCTTAGTGCCGCCTGCCCGCCCCTGCAGCTCTGACTCAGTGCCACATAGAGGGCTCTGGGCTGCTCCCTCCACCCGGGTTCTGGTTGATGCCTCCCAGCTCGGCCCAGCACTGGGAAGTTCATCCGGCTCTAATTTCTGTCTGGATCTCCTGTTTACTCTCTTCTTGAGAGCAGGGGAAAGGAAACTTGGAGAATCATGGCCTGCTGGGTCACAACTGGAGAGGCTGAAGGTGCCTGCGGCGTGACAGGTTGCTCTGGGTTGAGAATACCTCTGCTCAGGGCAGCTCCAGGAGATGGTCTCCCGCTACGCCAGCCCACTAACGAGAAATGTCACCAGCTGACAGGAAAAGAGCAGGCTGGCATTTAGAAGTGAGTCACTCCAGGGATTCTGAGATGTGAGGGAGGGGCAGCGGATGCTAGAACGCGAAACACCCTCCTAGCGACAGAGATGGCTGTGTGGACTGTTTTCAGAGCAACCCTGTTTAAGGTCATGAAGTTGTCCTGCCAAGCTCTAGTCTTCGATTCTTGAGAACAAATAGAAAACGAAGCAGGATGGAAAAACACACGCACACAAGTAAATCTCCAGGCCTCTATACACAGGTTTGATCAATAAGTCTGTTCATGTATTATGGAAAACTCCAAATGAACTTCTTGGCTAACCCAATATTAAGATTCTCACTTAAAAAAAAAAATCCATAAAAGTTGTTAATGGGATACTTCACGAACCATGGCAGCTTACCTCTGCACTGTGGAATTCTGTGGTAAACACCAGGTAAAATTTATATTCCTTCTTCTGATTAACCTGAAACACAGAGATGGAATTTTAGCCAAGTGGAAGTTCTGGTAACGGAAATCAAATGTGGATATTCATTGGAAGGACTGATTATGAAGTTGAAGCTTCCATACTTGGGCCACCTGATACAAAGAGTCAACTCATTGATAAAGTCCCTGATGCTGGGAAAGATTGAAGGCAGGAAGAGAAGGGGACAACAGAGGACGAGATAGTTGGATGGCATCACCGACTCAATGGACATGAGTTTGAGCAAGCTCCGGAAGATGGTGAAGGATAGGGAAGCCTGGCGTGCTGCAGTCCATGGAATCACGAACAATCAGACAAGACTTAGCAGCTGAACAACAACCGCTTACTCTCTTGGGATAACATGACATGCAAATGGAAGGTGTAGCACTTACACCTGAATAAATCGATTTTTTTTTTAACCAGGAGAAAAGATCTCAAATTTTGGTCTGATCATGCCACCCTGCTTGCTGATTTGACAGCTGCTCCAAACAGAAAGGTTGAAAGGGGGAAACTGGTCTTGATGCTAGAAGCTGGCTTTGTGGGAGCAGCTGGAGGAGAAACAGATGTGAGCACACAGCGTTGAGGAGAGGGTTCCTTCCTCCCCCAACCATCGGTGCCCCTCCGTGCCCTGTGCTGGGCACCGGGCCTCAGCAGCTCCCCCTCCTGCCGCTCACAGTTGAAAACAGGATCCGGCGACAAAGATGCAGCCAGTAATGATGGGTTTTCAGGTGGTGGTGAGTGAAGAAAGCCTGGTGGTTAAGAAAGGCATCTGGGGCAGGAGCCCTCAACGGAGGTCAAAGGGACAGTGCGGAAGCAGCACCCAGACGCAGGGTGGGCAGAGTGGACCCGCACGGGAGGCCTGAGGCGAGGGAGCTCTGTGATGGGCTGAGCCTGGGGCAGGCTGAGTTACCACAGCGACCATGGTCTCCACTTTGGAGCTTTCACAAGCAGGCATGCTTCTAAACTTTGGAAATGCATGTTTAGCCTTTTTAAACCTTTGAACTGATTCCAATGCAGAGCTTTAGAGAATACATATCCATATCACTGACGCCCATTAGACTGTTCAGAAGAACTTTGTTATTGGCCATCATTTTTTTTTTTTTAAAGAGCACAGTGATCATTCAGTAAAAGGAATGTTTTCTAGAGAAGAAAGGGAGCTTCTGCTACCTGGAGCTGAAGTTATTCCACACAGTGTTAAGTTATTCTGGAAACAGCCATTTCCCTTTTGTGGGAGGCAGGGGTGAGGCGGGGTGCCACATGGGATCTTAGTTCCCCAACCAGGGATCGAACTCATGTCCTCCGGCAGTGGGAGCACAGAGTCTTAACCACTGGACCACCAGGGAATTCTCTCTGTTTCCTGTGAACTTTAGCCCAGGGACCAACAACCAAGCGTGGTTATTTTAAGTAGACCAGATATCATCCAATTCTATCACAGACTTTAAAAAAAAATAAATTCTGGGAAACTGGAGAATGGAGAGTGAGGATTCTATGGCAATTGTTTACATAAGGATATTTAAATGTGTGGATGTATAGGTATTGCTGGGGGTCAAGGGGCACCCAGAAGCCCAAGCAGGAGAGCTGTTTGCTTAGGGCGCATTTTCAATCTCGAAACAAGTTCTGGTGGAAGCTGAAACACTGATTTCACTTAGATATTCACACGAATTACAAAATTCACACACACATGTCTGTCTTCTCAGCCATTCACTGTTTGCCACCTAGTATGCCAGGCACCAGGGAGATACAAGGAGATTAAACATCCTGTCCAGCCTGACCGGAAACCTGCACCCTGTGTGGACAGGGTATATCAACAGCCACACAGCACAGCTCTCTTACACAGCCAGAGAGCTTGTGTGCTGGGCATTTACTCTGGGGAGGCTTTCTAGAGCAAAGGGGAGCCATGCGAATGGAGGGCAGGGGCTGGCGTTTCAGGGAAGGCTGCGAAGCTAGGGAAAAGGCTGTCTGCGGAGACTGGCGCAAGGTCACGAAAGCATTTTTTTTTTGTAAAGAGGACTTGAAAATTGATCCCAAAGTCTGTGGGAACCCCAGTAAAGTAAACATATTGCAGCACGCAGGCTGCTGTGCAGAGTAAAGCACGACAGAGCTTAGATGGCGCCTTGGTCGGGGTAAAAGTCCAGTGCTCACTATTTGTATTGTTATTAAAACCTATTCAAACCCATAGCTAACATCATACTCAATAGCGAAAAGCTAAAAGCATTTCCTCTAAGATCAGGGACAAGACAAAGCTGTCCACCCTCACCACTTTTATTCAACATCGTTTTGGAAGTCCTAGGTAGGTAGGTGAAGTTGCTCAGTCGTGTCCGACTCTTTGCGACCCCATTGGACTGTAATGTACTCTGTCCATGGGATTCTCCAGGCAAGAATACTGGAGTGGATTGCCATTTCCTTCTCCAGGGGATCTTCCCGACCCAGGGATTGAACCCGGGTCTCCCGCATTGGAGGCAGACACTTTAACCTCCTAGCCACAGCAATCTGAGAAGAAAAAAATTAGAGGAATCCAAATTGGAAAAGAGTAAAACTGTCACTGTTTGTGGATGACATGAAACTATACACAGAAAATCCTAAAGATGCCACCAGAAAATGACTAGAGCTCATCAATGAATTTGGTAAAGTTGAAGGATATGTGGAAATTCTCTGACTGTCCAGTGGTGAGGATTTGGTGCCTTCACTGCAGAGGGCCCAGGTTCAATCCCCAGCTGGGGAACTAAGATCCCACAAGTCACAGAGTGGCACACCACCCCTCCCCGCAGAGCTGCAGTATACAATACACAGAAATCTGTTGCATTTCTACACACTAACAACGAAAGATAAGAACAAATAAGGAAACTATCCTAATCACCACTGCATCAATGCAATCCCTATCAATTACCAATGGCATTTGTCATAGAACAAAAATTTTTGTAATTTGTAGGGAAACACAAATGACCTTGAATAGCAAAGCAATCCTGAGAAAGAAAAATGGAGCTGGAGGAATCGGGCTCCCTGACCTGAAACTACACTACAGGTACCTTCCCTGGTGGTCCAGTGGTTAGGAATCCACCTTCCAGGGCAGGAGACAAAGGTTCAATTGCTGGTCGGGAAACTGGGATCCCACATGCTGTGGAGCACTGCAGCTACTGAGCCCACAGGCCACAACTCGCAAAGCCCACAGAGAATAAAACAATTAACCTTCAAAGTACACAAGCAGCTCATATAGCTCAATATCAAAAAACCAAACAGCTCAATCAAAAACCGGGCAGAAGATCTAAGTAGACATTTCTCCAAAGAAGACATACAGATGGCCAAAAAGCACATGAAAAGATGCTCAATGTTGCTAATTATTAGAGACATGCAAATGAGTTTTCACCTCACACTGGTCAGAATGGCCATCATCAAAAAGTCTACCAACAATAAAATGCTGGAGAGGGTATGGAGAAAAGGAAACCCACCTATAAATGTTCGTGGGAATATAAACTGGTGCAGCCACCATGGAGAACAGTATAAGGATTCTTTTAAAAACCAAAAACAGAACTACCATATGACCCAGCAATCCCCTCCTGGACACAGACCCAGAGAAAACCATAATCTGAGAAGACACTTGCCCCCAGTGTCCACTGCAGCACTGTTTACGATAGCCAAGACATGGAAGTGACCTCAGTGCCCACCAACAGAGGAATGAAGAGGCGGTACATACATACAGTGGAATACTGCTCAGCCACGAAAAGGAGGAAATGATATCATTTACAGCAACAGGGACAGACCTAGAGACTGCCATACTGAGTGAAGTGGGTCAGAGAAGAACAAATATCATATGATACTGCTTATCTGTGGAATCTAAAAAATGATAAAAATGAACCTATTTACAAACAGAAATAGAGTCACAGATGTAGACAACAAGCTTACGGTCCCCAAAGGGGAAGTGAGGAGAGAGGGGTAATGCGGGAGCCCGAGACTGACATATTCATACTGCTACATATAGCTAATAAGAACCTGCTGTGCAGCACATGGAACTCTTCTCAATCCTCTATTATCCCCTACAGGAGAAAGGAAGTTTAAAAAGAGTGGATATATGCACAACTGATTTACTGTGCTATATGGCAGAAGCGAACAACACAACATTGTAAATCAACTATACTCCAATAAAAACTAACTGAAAAAAATCACATGAGGGAGAGAAAGAACTGTGCTGGGAAGCAGGATCTGGCCCAAGGATGAGACTGTGGAAGGCTGAGATGCAGACTCCGTCTAGCTTGTGCTGCACTCAGTATGGCAGCAAATTTAGAAAACTCAGCATTGGCCACAGCACTGGGAAAGGTCAGTTTTCATTCCAGTCCCAAAGAATGTTCAAAGTACCCCACAAACTGCACTCATTTCACATGCTAGCAAGGTAATGCTCAAATCCTTCAAGCTGGTCTTCAACAATATGTGAACTGAGAACGTCCAGATGTACAAGCTGGGTTTAGACAAAGCAGAGGAACCAGAGACCAAATGGCCAACATCCATTGGATCATAGAAAAGGCAAGGGAATTCCAGAAAAACATCTACTTCTGCTTTATTAACTACAGTAAAGCCTTTGCTGTGTGGATCACGACAAACTGTGGAAAATTCTTAACAGAGCTAAGAATACCAGACCACCTTACCTGCCTCCTGAGAAAGCTGTATGCAGGTCAAGAAGTAACAGTTAGAACCGGATATGGAACAACAGACTACCTCAAACATCAGCCTAGTGTGCTACAGTTCATGGGGTCACAGAGTCAGCCACGACCAAGCTACTGAAAAGCAACAGCTTGTTTTTACTTTGGTTTTCTCCTGTCTGGAGCTTGCAGAGAACTGGCAAGGCTGTATATTGTCACCCTGCTTATTTAACTTATATGCAGAGTTCATCATGCGAAATGCTGGGCTGGATGAAGCACAAGCTGGAATCAAGACTGCCAAGAGAGATATCAGTAACCTGAGATATGCAGATGACACCATGCTTATGGCAGAAAGTGAAGAGGATCTAAAGAACTTATTGATGAAAGTCGAAGAGGAGAGTGAAAAAGATGGCTTAAAATTCAACATTCAAGAAACTAAGACTATGGCATTCAGTCCCATCACTTTGTGACAAATAGGTAGGACAAAAATAATGGAAACAGTGGCAAGACTTTATTTTCTTGGACTCCAAAATCACTGCAGGTGACTACAGCCATGAAACTAAGACATTGGCTCCTTGGAAGAAAAGCTATGACAAACCTAGACAGTGTATTAAAAGCGGAGACATTACTTTGCCAACAAAGGTCTACATCAAAGCTATGGTTTCCCAGAAGTCATGTATGGAAAAGTTGGACCATAAAGAAGGCTGAGTGGTAAAGAATTGATGCTTTTGAACTGTGGTGTTGGAGAAGACTCTTGAGAGTCCCTTGGACTGCAAGGAGGTCCAACCAGTCCATCCTAAAGGAAATCAGTCCTGAATATTCATTGGAAGGACTGATGCTACAATACTTTGACCACCTGATGCGAAGAGCTGACTCACTGGGAAAGACCCTGATGCTGGGAAAGATCGAGGGCAGGAAGAAAAGGGGACTACAGAGGATGAGATGGTTGGATGGCATCATCGACCAATGGACAATAGTTTGAGCAAACTCTGGGAGATAGTGAAGGACAGGGAAGCCTGGAGTGCTGCAGTTCATGGGGTCACAAAGAGTCAGACACGACTGAGCGACTGAAAAACAACAGCTTGTTTATACTTTGGTTTTCTCCTGCCTGGAGCTCACAGAGAACCATTAAAGGGTGTAAGTGGGACCTGCATGAAAGTAGCTGAACAATGTGCCCCATACATCTGTCTCCAAGTCTCCTCGACACCCCACCCGAGTTAGAAGAACACATAGAACACCCCGCTGAGCCACGCAAACACGAACAGCTGAGACTCACAGAGGCAGTATTTCTGTGTGCCGGCAGGTCTAAGGCTTGAACTGCTCGCTGCACCTGCCCTGTGGCCCTCCCATCTGCTCCATGCATGACCTAGGAGTCTGCCCTTCACCTCCACTTAGGGGCCTGGGGTCAGCCCCCTTCACAGGAGTCAGGATGCCCCTCAGGCTGCTATCTGGGGGTCAGCAGAGTTGGGGGTACCACCTTCATGCTCCAGGACATGGAAGAAGGCCAGGAAGCAGCTGGATGTCATAAAAGGCGATTCAGTGGAGGTGGTGGTTGAAGCTGTGGCATTTCCAGTCATACCCCCAGGAAGGCAATACTGAGAACAATCTTAAGGACCACCCACCTTTCCATAACTAATAAACTGGGCACACTTATTTGCTATCCATAGAAATTCACAAAAGCCTGCTTTAACCCTGATATAATTGTGCATATTTCAAATAGAGTACTTAAGAGATTATTTGACTCTAATTTTTTTTGAAAACACATGGAGCCTGAATGAGGAGCTGTTACCGAGTCCAAGCTCGCTCTGCTCGCCATAAGATGAGTCAATGAATCCTAGACGAGGTGCTGGGATCAGGAAGGGGCTGTATTGGGGAGCCGGCTGACTAAGAAGATGGCAGGCTAGCATCTCAAAATAACCATCTTGTTGGGGCCTGGCTGCCAGGTTCTTTTATGGATCAGAGATGGGAGGGGAGAGGGGAGGGGAGAAACAAAAGTAAAAAGCTATTCACTCCTTGTAAATGTGCCCTGGAATGGCAAGCCTCAGGCAGGTCAACGTTTTTTTGCTTCACTTCCTTCACAGGTGGGTGGCTCAG
Source organism: Aepyceros melampus (assembly GCA_006408695.1). Classification (NCBI taxonomy): domain Eukaryota; kingdom Metazoa; phylum Chordata; class Mammalia; order Artiodactyla; family Bovidae; genus Aepyceros; species Aepyceros melampus. Next base: position 38,480 of record SJXQ01000047.1, on the reverse strand, counting down.
GCAGACCACCTTGTACACTTATAACAATAAAAGCTGCAAAATAAAGGTTAAAGTTGCGTGAGCAGATCCAGAGTAAATTCAGAATTAACCCTTCCCAGTTACAGCACCAGTACCTACTCTGCACGGAAAGAAACACCTGGAGTAACCAAGGCTGTGAGCTGTCAGGATGGAGCTGTCCTTTTGAAGAGTAATTTTCCTTCCTGATTTGCTCTGCTGCTTTTGTATTAATCAGGCACTCTTAAAAACATCTACATTTTGTCCCAAATAGGATTTTTATATTTGTGATTGTACTTTATCATTTATCAAGACACAGTCCCTTTATCTCCCCTAAAGGCCTCTCCCGGCTCCCTTTCTCTGAGTCACCAGTTCCTCTGAGGCCACGTTGCTGGTTCTCCAGAGATAAGGTGGCAGCCTTGGAAGACCAGTCAGGGCCGTGCAGGATGAGTGTCTCATGCTCCCCAGGCCACGTTAGGGCTGAGTGTTCCCTTGGCCATCTCTGATTAAACTATCCTGTGATGAAGAGGTCTCTGTAGTTCAACATGCACCCAGGAGTTCTGAACGTGAAACAGGGCTGGGAGCAGGACAGGGAAGAGACTCACAGCCGCCCTCAGGGCAGTCGGGGCACAGGAGCAGGGCTTCAGATAGCTCACGGTACAGCTGATTATTTGATCATGGGTGACGTAGGAGCTATGAAAGGATAACTGGAGAAGTGATCTAGTCTGGGGACCAGAAAAGTGACATTGAGCTGAACTCTGAAGTTAAGAAGGAATTAACTCTGGGGATGATGGTACGTGTGCACATGTTCATTCGTGTCTGACTCTTTGAGACCCCATGGGTTGTAGCTCACCAGGCTCCTCTGTCCATGAGATTTCCAAGGCCAGAATACTGGATAGCCACTCTCTTCTCCAGGGGAATTCCTGACCCAGGGATCAAACCTGCCACACTGTAAAGCAGATTCTTTACCATCTGTGCCATCTGGGAAGCAGGATGACTGTGAGTGGCTGGCAAACATTCCACACAGAAGGATGTGGGATGAACCAAGGTGGGGATGGCAGAAATGCAGGGAAGAGTATGGTGGACAGATGCGGATGTGACCTAGCAGGTCAACATGGTCAGCTAAATACATTATTCAGCTCAGAAATAATCACTAGAATCCACATTTTGTGTTAGTACAACGTTATTAAATCTACCATCATTTAAAGGATGCTTATATGTATAGAACAATAACATATACCCTCCAGGGCCTGTGCTGGGTGAGGTTCTAAGCATATCACATGTCTTACCTGGGTTAACAGAGCTCTGAAGGCCTGTACACAAGTGAGTAATTATGAGATACAGCTAAAGAAGCAGGGAGGGACCACTGCACAACCGTTACATGGGCAAAAAATGAGAAAGTGCATAAGGCCAACCAGTTGGCCACGGCTGGGGGTTCACGGCTGGTGGGAGGTAGCCCGGTGCAGCCTGGCTGGGGGGCAGTCTGGATGACTCAGTCAAATCAGGATTATACATACTTTTATGATCCAATAACTACTTCCAGGTGTGTATCCCAGAGAAACGGTGATGCTGTAACAGGGGACTTATGGGAGGATGTTCCTTGAGGCATCCTGTGTGTGGTGGGAAGTTGGAGACAATTTGCTGTGCCTCCCTGGGGGGGTAGGCAGGTAGAATGGGGGTACTGCGCAGAAGGGCAGGAGGAGAAGGGGGAGACAGAGGATGAGCTAGTTGGGCGGCATCACTGACTCGATGGACATGAGTTTGAGCAAACTCCAGGAGATAGTGAAGGACAGGGAAGCCTGGTATGCTGCAGTCCATGGGGTCGCAAAAAACTGGACACAACTTAGCAACTGAACAACAAGCACAGATCACAGCAGGGAGAGGTAGCCAACTAGCCAAACTCAGAGCAACTAAGAGAGACCCTCAAGGCAGGAAAGGAAAAAGCAGACACAGGAAAATGCACAGCATACCACTTACAAAAATGTTTTAAATAAAAATTTACACACACAGCAACAATATCTCCCATAAGAACATTCACAGGGACTTTCCTGGCGGTCCAGTGACTAAGACTCAGTGTTCCCAATGCAGGGGGCATGCGGTTTGATACCTAGTCAGGGAACTAGACCCCACAGGCTGCAACTAAGACCTGGCGCAATCAAATTAAAAAGAAGAAAACACAGACAGAAGCAGATACATCAGCCCTTCTCCTAGTTCCCCAAGGGAGGTGGGAAGAATGGTGCAGACGAAGAATGTTGCCTTACCATATCAGCAAACAAAAAATACTGCAGCCATAAAGCCCCTACGGTCTGCCCCAAGGGGGATTCATGAAGGAGGAAACCAGGACCCTGGCCCTAAATAGTTGAGGTGTCTATCAAAGGAACGATTTCAATGAGCTCAGACTCCTGCATCTTCCCATACATACACAAGCGCTAAACTCTAACTTGAATGTCTGTATTTGTGAATAACAATAATCTTGTCATCTTTGGATATTTGACACTCCCCCCCCCCCCCCGAAAACACTCCTACATTTCCTGGCTCCTCCTTCACCTCTTTGAAACAGTGCCTCAGCACACTCTAAGAGGCTGCATCCTGGGCTATTGCCCTCAGTGAGTCCACCAAAGAAAACAAACCTCTCAACTCTTAGGTTATATATTTCTTCAGTTGACAGATATGGTGGCCAGTGAAGGGACCCAGGGCAGGCTTCTCTGCTTCACCAGGATCCGGAGCCGAGGTACCAGCAGTGGCCTCTTAGCTCAGCCTGCCTCCTCAGAGAGAGTTGCAGTGAAAATGACAAAAACAGGAGTGAGGTTTTTTCCTTTCCCTTTCCTGACAACAAAGAAGATTAAACACAACAGTGAGCAGGCCTGAACATGCCCTAGTTTGTTTTTTGTTTTTTTTTTTTTAACTTTAACTGCTCCTAACTCTGCAGGTCTGCAAAGAAGTTTGCTTTTCTGCCTCTAACTGCTGTTGTGCTGTGCTGCGTCAGCTGTGCTTAGTCACTCAGTCGTGTCCAACTCTGTGACCCCATGGACTGCAGCCCTCCAGGCTCCTCTGGCCATGGGAATTTTGAACAAGGCAAGAATACTGGAGTGGGCTGCCATGCCTCCTCCAGAGGATCTTCCCAACCCAGGGATCAAACTCAGGTCTTCTGCATTGCTGGCAGATTCTTTGCCATCTGAACCACCAGGGAAGCCCAATAATACTGGAATGGGTAGCCTATCCCTCTTCCCCTTATAGTTCTTCTTTTTACAGATCAGTATGAAGGCCACAGAGCCAGCCAACTGCCAGACTCAGTGACTGGGCTACTACGCAGCCTATGACTGTCTTTGAAACAATGCAAGAGGGAAAAATCAAGATGCTAACCCTTTTGTTCCTCATCCCCGACTCCTGACTGCGAGCCCTCATCTTATATAAGCCCCTAGACTCCTCACAGCGCAGGGTGCGGGGATGGGGCGCACAGATCTTGAGGCATAAGCCTACTGCGTTCCCCTCTCCACCAGCTGAGAATTAAAGGCACCTTCTATTTCCTCGAAGCTCTGTCTCCATATCTTTGGTTTGGCTTCAGTGGGCAGAAAAAGCTAAGATTTTGGCCGGTGACAAGAGTACAGACAAATGTGGGTGAATCTCTCCTCCTGGCTTGTAGCTCTCCCAGCAGTGGCTGAGGGTCCTAAGTTTTACTCGGTGGGGTTAACCTCCTCTCGCCTCCAAGATTATCCTGAAAACTTAGTTTCAAGAAGAGGGACCTGGGTTATCCTCAGTTGAAAGACACTGAGTAGGGCTGGACTGTGTAATTAGGTGGGAAGCTTGCCTGTTGTTTTAACTTGGATCGGCTATTTCAAGAGTTTTTCAGAATAAAATTGAAGATATCTCATGAGAGCTTTCAGCTCCAAGGAAGGAGATCTCCCAGTGGGCTTTCTCAGGCAATTGAGAAACTTGTGGGAGTGCTGGGAGCACGTCCTCATACCATGCAGCTGTCCCTATAGGGAAACCCACACATTTTAATTAAAAACTTGCTCTGCCAGGGATGAGCCTACGAGCTGGCCACTCAGTGATGGGAGCACTCAGAGTGGTCTTACACTACCAGGAGAAACTGAGACGCATAAGAGGGCTGGATCGACTCTAGGGTGACATCTAGCGGAGTGAAGCTTACGAACAGCACACAGGTCCACGACAGGACTGTCAGTAGCATTTTACCTCGACAAACTGACTTTACAACGGGGAACAAAGCTTTCAAAACAAAAGAGCAATAGATTGCCAGCCTCCAACTAACATCCCAGCCAGGTTCATGTACAACACACATGGAAATTTATACTTGCAAATACTCACTTGACTGGAAGAACTATACTAGGAGCTCTCAACCTAAAATGGTCAAATTGGGGCTCTTTTAACATTCTGAAACTCATTTTTAAGTGTGTAAGCAGCTAGAAAGAGCCTACTCGATAAAATATCTTTTCAGAATTCAGAAACAAAAGCCCTTCTAGGAGAAACTTGCATTTCTCTCCCCGTTTCTTTAAGATGTGAATGCTCTACGCGATTTTCTTAGGGGGGGTGTGTGTGTGTGTGTGCGTGCGCGCGTGCGTGTGTGTGTGTGTGTGCATGCGTGTGTGTGCGTGTGTGTGCGTGTGTGTGTGCATGTGTGTGTGTGTGTTGACAGTCTGGTCTCTACCATCTGGAAGGTACGCATATGGTGCACAACCGGCAGCCCATGGAAGAGACTGGGCTTCTGAGAAGCCTTCGTCCGGCTGAGCCAACTCTAGGGGCTTCTGCCACCTTAACCTTTGCTGCATCTACCTGTACAACAAAGATCTTTACTTTCTTAGACTGTTTTGGGGAGTGTGTTAATCATTCGGTTGTGTCTGACTCTTTGCCATCCATGGACTGTAGCCCACCAGGCTCCTCTGTCTGTGGAATTCTCCAGACAATACTGGAGTGGGTTGTCATTCCTTTCTCCGGGGGGGGGCTTCCTGACCCAGGTAGTCTATAGGGACAAACTAAAATGGAATATAGAAAGCTGTAGAAGATTTGTAGAAAGGCTGCTCTGACAAACTTATTCTGTGCATGGTTCCGTTTGGATTGAATTTAATTAGCTAAGTAAATTTTGTTGTTGAGGGTGGGCTGGTGCAAGACAGGAGTTTGGTTTTCTCCCTCTTTTCTGAGAACAGAGTTTTCTTATGAACTATTTTTGGTAACAGATGGTGAGCAGCTCTGCCTTCTACATGGCCTGTCATTTGCCTTAAATATCTTTTATTGTCTCTTTGGTTGAGTGAATAAGCATTGCTTCAGTGAGCTATGGTCCTATTTGACCAAGTGTTTTAAAAACTTGACTTTTTTTTTTTTTAAAAGAACAAACTTCCCAAATATCAAATTCTAATTAAGACTCTTTTCACCCCCAGCTAACTTTGGGATGCTTCAAAGGACCCCTGAAACGTCCCAAAGAGAGAGATTAAACTAATTAAGTTTATCTGGCATGTTAAATTACATGGGTAGCACTATCAACCATAGCAACTATGGTTGAAGCGTAGCAAAACCTTCATCTTTTATGGGTAAATGCCATTAATGTAGTCTTCCAAAAGTTGTACAGAATTCCTAAAAATCTGATGTGTCCTAATACACTGTTATCAGTCATTTTCTTTAAAAGGTTGCACACCACAAAAATAACTAAATTTCTGTCAATTATTTTATAAACAGATCTTTAACCATGCCACTTTAAGTTTTTTGTCATTTATAGACAATCATTGTTTTACTCTCATGCTTCTACAAAATGAGGATTTTCAAGAAGATTCATAAAAAGAGCTTTTTGACAAATTTGTTTCTGATAACTTTGGGATCATACCACTGAACTCAGTGAGAAATTACAAAACTCTAATGGAAAACCTAATGACTTCATACAGATCAACTGGAATTACACAGAACTGAACGAATTGATACATATGATTTATAATTTTATAACTTCTGAAATATTCTAATCTTTAATGTTTGTTTTCCAGAAAATATTTCCTCTTATACTCTTTTTGATCTACAACAAGCTGAGAAAATACACCTTTGTAAACAAAGATGAAACATTTATCTTTTTCTCTCTACATGATCCTTCCAAAATTTGGCTTATCCAGCTGGCTCCCCTGTGAACTTGATGGCTTATTGAGACCAGATTACAATCATTGTTTTAATTTTTTCTCTTGTTGTTTTCAAATTATTTATGCCTTGTGTCTTTCTCTGCTGTATTTTATTAATGTTACTAGCTGTATTCAGTTCAGTTACTCAGTCATGTCCGACTCTTTGTAATCCCACGAATTGCAGCACGCCAGGCCTCCCTGTCCATCACCAACTCCCAAAGTTCACTCAGATTCACGCCCATCAAGTCAGTGATGCCATCCAGCCAACTCATCCTCTGTTGTCCCTTTCTCCTCCTGCCCCCAATCCCTCCCAGCATCAGAGTCTTTTCCAATGAGTCAACTCTTCGCATGAGGTGGCCAAAGTGCTGGAGTTTCAGCTTTAGCATCATTCCTTCCAAAGAAATTCCAGGGCTGATCTCCTTCAGAATGGACTGGTTGGATCTCCTTCCAGTCCAAGGGACTCTCAAGAGTCTCTCCAACACCACAGTTCAAAAGCATCAATTCTTCGGCGCTCAGCCTTCTTCACAATCCAACTCTCACATCCATACTTGACCACAGGAAAAACCATAGCCTTGACTAGACAGACCTTAGTTGGCAAAGTAATGTCTCTGCTTTTGAAGATGCAGTCTAGGTTGGTCATAACTTTTCTTCCAAGGAGTAAGTGTCTTTTAATTTCATGGCTGCAGTCACCATCTGCAGTGATTTTGGAGCCCCCCAAAATAAAGTCTGAACACTGTTTCCACTGTTTCCCCATCTATTTCCCATGAAGTGATGGGACCAGATGCCATGACCTTCGTTTTCTGAATGTTGAGCTTTAAGCCAACTTTTTCACTCTCCTCTTTCACTTTCATGTATTACCTATATTCTATTTCATAAGACTATTGTCTCTTTCATTACCCAATGCATAACCAGGCCACTGAAAAAAATTAATGATGGCTAAATGTCTTGAGGCATTCAATCACATATATAACTCTATATAAAGTAACGGTTAACAGTAAAATTCTAGATATGGAAAGAAGCAACAAGGGAAAACATTTCCTGGATGATAATTGACTAGTAAAATGGGCAATTCAGAGGATTTTAGATAATCAACAGGGCCTCATCCAAAAAATTTAGCACACTGAATAAGCTATCAACAGAATCCTCACCTGATCTAGGAATGAGCTTTCCTAGAGCCATGGGACAAAACTGGTCATGAAATGCCTCCCAACTGTTGGTCAAATTTATGACCAAGAAGGGACTGCGGACAAAGAATGCTGCCTGCCATTTCAGTAAACAAAGGATGCTGCAGCCTCAAGACCCCAACAGTGGACCCTGAGAGGAAGCCAGGAGGGAGAAAAACAGGATATTGCTCCTAGATAGTTAAGATGTGTATCAAAGGAGTGATTTCAAGGAGCCCAGACTCCTGCATCTTCCCATACACAGAAAAGCACTAAAATCATTAACTTGAGGTGTCTGTCTTAGTGATCAGCAGTAATCGTTGGATGTTCAACTAATGTTTGTTTGTTCTTTTCCAGCAAAAACTCCTGCATCTCCTAGCTCTTTCTTTGGAACAGTCCCTCAGAGCAATCTGAGAAGCTGTATCTGGGCTACAGTCCTCAGTAAGTCCACCGAATAAAACAAACCTCTCAACTTCCAGGTTCCGCCTTTGTCAACTGAAAAACAAACAAACAAACAATGGGAAAGGGGATAAAAGAGAATAACCAATCATCAGAGAGGGGTCTCCAGGGAGCAAAGGTGATGAGGGTATTACTCCCTCAGCTTTGTACCTGGGACCAACAAGTGCAAGAAGTTAAGTCCAAAGTAACTTGGTATGGATGTCTCCACCCTGAACCTTAAACTTCTGTCTTTGACCTGCATATTGGCGTGGCCAGATCGGTGAGTGCAGTCAACTGCTTACTGCAGTGATTTTGAATCTAGAGGCTCTGCACCTGGGATGAAGCCGAGGTCTCAAGTTCAGGTGGTCCCCCCTGCACTTAGAACACGTGTTGCTACACATGGTACATGGTACAAAGCTAATCCATTCATTAAAAGATGTTTTTTTTTAAAGCTGAACCTTTTTTAAGAGCCAGGTCTGTTGAGAAGGGGACAGGCAGGTCTGGCTTCCCTGATGTGAGACGTGTTCCTGCAGAGAGGATCACAGGGCTCTGTTCCTCCCATCCTCAAGCTGCCAAAACTGCCCATCTGCAAACAGATTAGGAAGCTCCACAACCCTCTCTTAAAGCATGGCTCGGGGCACAGCACCTCGTTCTAATCTTTTCCAGAATGAGGTTTTTCATATAAACAACAAGTCAGCAAACAAAGCAGTTGACCGTGTGGCTGTATAACCTGAAGGAATGAATTAGCAACTCTCTGCTACAGATTTCTAATTACGTATAAAAGAGGATTTAGGTACTATAGCCTAGAAGTAAATGCATTACAGTCATGGACCACCAATGATGTGGTTCATGTTCTAATCTGTTTTTTTGTGTGTGTTCTGTCAATTTTATAGGTTTCTTGGTTTTTGTCCCCAAAGGCACAAACAAGGATAGTCCCCCGCAGCCGCCCTTCTCTCAGGACAGGCTCTTTAGAAAAGTGACCAGCACTTTGATTTGGGGCATCCCTGGTGGCTCAGATGGTAAAGTATCTGCCTGCAATGCGGGAGATGCAGATTCGATCCCTGGGTTGGGAAGATCCCCTGAAGAAGGGAATGGCAACCCACTCCAGTATTCTGGCCTGGAGAATTCCATGGACAGAGGAGCCTGGGGGGCTGCAGTCCACGGGATGGCAAAGAGTCAGACATGAGACATGACTGAGAGACCAACACTTCTCTTCACTTGGAGTCATTTGGGAGGGAAACAGGCCACTTTAAAAGTCCTGTTTAATGCCTTCCAGAGAATGCCTTCAAAGTACAGCTCATCTCATTAGATATTGTTTTATAAACAAAAAAATGCTTCTCAAATGTCTATCAAATCAATGTCGAGCATTTAGTCAGGGACTGTGTATAAAGCATCCTGCTAGCCCCTGGGCAGCACCATGATAAAAGCTACATGTCAGATATACTGAACTCTCACTACAGGCTTCGTGTGGCTCGACACAGTGCCCAGGAAGTACTTAACACAGCACAAGAGTCCTTTCAGGGAAATACTGATCTCATCCCCATTTAAGGATGAAGATACTGAGGCACTTGCCCAAAGTTAAGGAATTAAGTCCCAGGGGTCCTAAGTAGTGAAGCCTGGCTCCAGACCCCTGTTCTTCCCTTGTATAGTGCAGAGGTCACACATACAGACCCAGTCATTCCCTCTAAGAGAGGGCAGAAGGAAAGCTGCTGGAGTGTGTGTGGGAAGTGTGTGTGCGCGAGGTTTGAGAAGGGGAGGGAGGGACAGAGAAATTGACAGAGCTGGATTGTGCTTATAATCATGCTTCCTGTAGACAAGACAGTGAAGACCTTCTGGAAGGGAGATGCCAGGCAGGGTGTGTTCTGTTTCCTAAAGCTGCTGTAATGAAGTACCACAAACTGTGTGCCTTAACAGGACAGACATGAATTCTTTCACAGCTCTAAGGCTACAAGTCCAAAATCAAGGTGTTGTCTAGTCCCTCTGAGGCTCTGGATAGAATCCACTCTTGCCTTTCTGAGTTTCAGGCAAATCTTGGTGTTCTTGGCTTGCAGCTAAATCACTCCAGTCTCTGCCTCTGTCTTTAAATGGTGTTCTTCTCTCTGTATCTTCACATGACCTTCTGATAAGGTCATGGGTCACTGGGTTTAGGGCCCATGTTAACCCAATATTGCCTTATCTTAATTACATCTGCAAAGACTGTTATTTCCAAGTAAGGTCATAATCACAGGTACAGGGGTTAGGACTTGTGGGCACACTAACCCACAGAAGTATGAAGTGAGGATCATCCAGGACTCTGGAAGGAGGCCCCGGATGCACCCTCTCAGGCAAGGCTTAAGTGGGCGCTTGGGTCAGTGCAACACATGAACAGGAATCTCCAGGAGGACGAGGGAATGCAGACGACCTGGGAGAGAGGGGGTGAGGGCCCTCGGGACAGGAAGAGAGGTGAGCAGCCAGGCTGGGGAGACCAGCAAGTTAGTGACGGGGATGCTTGGAGTGGAGGTTACCATGATGGGTGGGGCCAGATTAGAGAAGATGTCTTTAGGGACTCTATTCTAGAGCAATGGGTCTCAAACTTGAGCTGGAACAGAATCTCCTGGAGGGCGTGCTAATGAAGACACTGGCCCCACCAGTGTCTTGTGGGGCTGGCCCCACTCCAGTTCTGATTCAGTAAACCGGGGGCGGGGCCTACGCCCCTGCATGTTCACCAGTTCCAGGGGCTGCTGTGGCTGCTGGTCCAGGGACCACACTTTGAGAACTCTCTGGCACGAAGTTCAGAGGGAGGGACAGGAAGTAAACACTAGAGGTGGTCACTAGAAGACAGATGAGCAGAGGATGAAGGACATGACCAGTAATGCTCCTAAGGCCTGAGGCGTCTCCTGTCATGAGACTGAATGAAACGGAGGAGTGTTATCATAAATTCTGATCCACCTGGGGTCTCTGGCAAATCAGGTCATGATGCCTTAAAAGTTCAGGGGACAGGTATACCTCTCTTTCAGGGGATGCAACTGATAAACTCCATGATGACACAGGATGTGCTGTTTTTCAATCAGGGATATTTGGAGTAGGTAGTCTGGATTAAAAAGAAATGAATGGATTACGGTTGTCTTAAGGGTTAAAGGAATGTTTATTTTATTATTGATGTTTTTATTTATTTAGGCTGCACTGGGTTTTAGCTGCAGCATGTAGGATCTTCAATCTTTGCTGTGGTATGTAGAGTCTATCCCCTGACCAAGGATTGAATCTGGGTCCCCTGCACTGGGAACTCAGAGTCTAACCCACTGGACCACCAGTGCACGCGTGTGTGCTAAGTCACTTCAGTCGTGTCCGACTCTTTGCCACCCTAAGGAGGCAGCCCGCCAGGCTCCTCTATCCACGGGATTCTCCAGGCAAGAATACCGGAGTGGGTTGCCATTTCCTTCTCCAGGGGATCTTTCTAACACAGGATCAAACCCGAGGCTCTTACATCTCCCGCACTGGCAGGTGGGCTCTTTGCCACTAGCACCACCTGGAGAGTCCCTAGACCACCAGGCAAGTCCCTAAAATTGTTTGTGAAGAAAATTCACTCCTTTGCTTCCTGTTACATGAGTAGCAACTTGACCATGTAATACAATTTATATCCAGAAGTTAAAAATCACACATTCTAAAAGCGACTCCACTAAGTTATGTCTCATTTTTCAGTAAAAAGCTGTTTTCTGTAAGATACAAAGCTTTTGTTTTCATGTCAGTGGGATCAAACATGTTTCCTCCAGCACATGTCCAGAATATCATTATATTAGATACTATACAATGCTTGCTTGCCTATTTAAAAGTCACTGAAATATGGGGTGTGAGTACTGTAAAACTGAGGAACCTAATAAGGGATGGAGAATAGGTATTTATTATTCTAAGAGCACATTTTAAAAACCTAACATCCCCTTTAAACTCAATCAAATCCAACAAAAACCTGGGCAAATGGAGGTGTAGGGTAGGTACCCAGAGAAATCTTCTGCCAGCTGCTGTAGGGGATGCGAAAATGCCGTGACTCTGGGAGTCTCTAAAGACGCGATTCTGCCCAAAACTCATCTCTACAAAGAAAACCCTTGGGAATTGCCTGGTGGTCCAATGGTTAGGAATCCCCACTTCCACTGAAGAGGGTGTGGGTTTGACCCCTGGTTGGGGAACTAAGATCCTACATGCCATGCGGTGTGTTCAAAAAAAGAAAAACTCTACGTTTTAGGGAAAGACTGTCTCATGTTTTTCTTCCCTGCCGTTGGTTTTTAGGCACAGTCCCTTCATGTGGCCTTAGAGCCGGCAGTGATAGCCTTAAACTTCATGTTCCCACACCGAGGGGGTGGGCGGCGGGGACAGGCCAGTTGTCGAGAGCTCAAAGCTGATGCTAATCTCCCCCTCGGGAGCACAGTGAGCTTCACTGACCTAACAGACTCGGCTTCTAAATGTCTCCTCCAGCCTTCACGTTAAGAAAACATAAATGTCATGCCATTCCAGGAAAAGCAAACTTCTTCATTTTATAAGGTTAGCTTTATGAGTCAGGCTTAGTTGGAGACAAGTAAACAACTCATTTGTGGATAAAAATTGCTGCGCTGCACTTATGTTCTGGACAGGAAGAACATTAGTGTATTACATTATACCCTGGAGTTATTTCATTGCATTTTCCTTTTCTCGGGCAATGCCAGATAAGGCAATGTATGGAGCAAAAGTCAGTGACCTTCAGATCAGGCCCTGTCCCATGGAGATGAAGGAGATCTCTGCCTTGGGCACTATCAGGCTAAGGAGTCGTGGAGACAGACAGGCAGACTACTGTGTGTTAACCTGTTTGGCCAACTCTGGGGATGAGTTCTTGACCCTCCTCAAGGAGCTGGAGTGGGAGGGGTCAGAGGCAGTGTTCCCCTCTGCTTCCCCTCTGGCCCAGGATGGGGCTCCTCAGGAAAGGCTGATTGTGAGAGGCATTCAAGGTGTTGTAGGCGGGTTGGGAATGGGTTGGGACCTGGCCTGGCCTCCTGTTCCAGGGCCCAGTGGTCCCAACACCCTTCCAGCTGCTTTTGTTTTAATCTAATTTTAATATCTTAATCACTATGCTTTACAAATTTAAATATTTTTCTTTGGGGGTTTGTAGTCAGAAAAATTCTGACTACAAACTCATTCTATGAGTTTAGAATATTAGACTTGGAGACTTTCAACTTCTTGCCAATATAGAATTGACCGACACTCGATTATTCAGCATTTGGTTGAAGATGGGGAAATCAGCACCTCCTAAGGCACTTCTTCCTATTGTCTTTAGCAGGTCCCTTCGTCAGTACAGTGGAAGAGATAAAGAGAAGGGATGCCCTCCACCCTGTAGAAGCTGACACATGTGCAGGGCAAGAGGACAAAGCAGCTGCCTACAGTCAAGTGCCAGTCAGGACAGAATATGAAGGGCAGGCGTGCTGGGGGGTGAGGAGGTTACTGGGGCTGCAGAGATCAGCCAGAGCTGCCCTTTCTTGAGCAGAGTCACGTGTCTGGCAGTGTGGCAAGTACTTGCATCAGCTCACAGTCACCCAGAAGCTGGGTGTGGTGGGCTGAGGAGCGGCCCCCAAAGAGGTCCACATCCTAATCTCTTGAGCCTCTGAACATGTTACAAGGCAGAGGGGACGTGGCCAGTACAATCAGGTTAAGGACCCTGAGCTGGACAGGGTATCCTGGCTCATCCAGGTGGGCCCAGTGTACTCACATGGGTCCTTACAAGTGTTATCATCAGATGTTGCCTGCTGGCTATGAAGATGGAGGATGGAGAGCGAGCCAAGGAGTGAAGACAGCCTTTAGAAGCTGGAAAAAGCAAGGAAATGGATTCTCCCCTAGAATTTCCAGAGGAAACACCCTTTCAACACCTAGATCTTAGCCCAGAAGACTGATTTCAGTCTTCTGACCTCCAGAATCATAAGAGAATGAATTTGTGGGAGTTGTTTTTTCCTACAAAGATTGTGGTCATTTGTCACAGCAGTGAAATCAATACAGATACAAAATTACTTGTGATCCTTCCTAGTGTTCTGTGTGGCACCTCCCCCGGGGCCATCCGGATTGAGACACACCATCTCCTATACAACTATGGTACAAGACTCTTTTCTAACTCGACTTTACTGGCCGGAGACGTCCTGAATGATTCTAAGAAGTAACCCAAGGTGGAGAAGTGCTACTGCTACTATGGGACTAACTCTGTGCAAACCTCTTAAACTGGGGACCATCACAAAGGTGAATAAATGCCAAGCCTGCAGAAGTGTGAACGAATTTCTAGGTGATTCATGCTGGTGCTCTGAGATCAAGGGTCGGGTGGGATTTGGGAGACTGTGTGTGTTTGTGTATTTAACATTCTGTGTCTCTTTAAGATCAGCCATTTTAGGGCTATTTACATTCTGTCTCCAGCAGAACCACCTAGGTTGTTCAAGAAGAGCATGCCACGAAGCCAGACTCCTGGTGGTTAAATTCATGACCCACCAGCAGTGGTCTTTATTTGGGGCCAAGACTAACCCTCTGTGATCACACGCATCCTTGGCTCTGACACCCTGTGTGGCAAGACGAGTGGAAATGTTGTGGGCTGGTAAAAAAAAAAATGTCTGTGATTCAAAAGCAACTTCTTACAAGCTGGTTATAAGCATTCCTACTTGCCAGCTCACTTGTAGCTGGCTCGGGTGACTGAAGGACAAGGCTGGGAAAGCCAAGGCTAGATTTATCCTCAGGGCTTTTTTCACTTCGGTGCTGGACCCAAACTCTGCAGTCAGAGCCTGCAGGCTAGGTGGGCACAGTGGGCGGGGGCTGGGGGAAGGAGGGCAGAGACATGGGGCACCAGTGCCATCTCAGTAGGTGCAGTGCCCTGGAAGGTCTCTGTTCTGCGCTTTCTGGATTGTTATGTTTCATTAACACAGCAGAGGGCGCTGAGGAGCACCACCTTCATCCTGCCAATAGCTATCCCCCTGTGGTTCTTTCACGGGGGCTGTAAAAGCACTGAGAAGCCTTCCTTGTGTGAAAGTAGAGATTCTTTCACTTTACGGTTTTATTATATATCCTTCCCCTCCATATTATTGTAGCCTTCTTCATTCTCCAGTTTTTCTTTTCTGTGGTCTGCTTGATGCATTGCTTTTCTATTCTTGTGAACCATCACCTCTGAATTATTGACATTAATGGAGAGAAGACTTCAAGGAGAGCAGTAATTAGATGAATTATGCTGTATTAAAGTGCTTTATAGATTGAAAAGGAATAAAGGAGGAAGCTTTTTCTTAGTATACTAGGCTCTCTCCCAGCTGCCTTGTCGGCTTAGAGGACAGGCTTTGTTCTGCTTATACACACTGTGGGGCGGGGACGCGGAGGGGACACAGCAGCCAGCCCACCTGTGGGGAGGGGGAGGGATGATCAACAGAAGTCAGCTGTTTTGCTCTGAAACTTGCCTGTGTTAGGTGTACCCATTATCTAGCTGCAAAATTGTTAAGTAAATTGGTGAAGAGTAGGCAGAAAAAAACATAAGTCCACAAAATCCAAGTTAAATACTGTAAAAAGAATTGATGAAGTCTCTAAAAACTCTTGCTGGTTAACTGGGTATGAGTGAGTCAGGGTTAGGCAAGCAAAGTCAGAAGTAAAAGGAAAGGATTGTGAACTGTATTCTTTGCAAGTGCTTCTGCCATTGTAAGTAAACAAAAGTGAAAGTCACAGATGCCCATTATGGGTGGATCTTCTTGCTTGAAAGACTGCAAGGAGTGCCCATTAATGTCCTTCACACTACACCAAAAGACAGATGATAGTTTTATATTTGCTGATTTTCATTTAAATTGAAGCAGTTTAGGTTTGGGCATAATTCCCCCCGCCTTACCTTTGGTCAACTGTTTTGATTAATGTTTCTAACCAGGTCGTGGCCTGGTCCTCTGAGCAATCCCCAAATAAAAGCTGATTTCAAATGGGTTGCCTTTGTTCTTAAGTCTGTGCACACAAAGATCTCACCAGTCTTTCTAAATGCTGGGGAAAGGCTGGCTTCTCACCAGCTGCTTGGGGCAAGGACTAGCAGTCGTGGGTCTTACAAGTGTCCTGAGCGTACTTGCCTCACTGTAAGGGCAGCCCCAGGTGGTCGGAGGCAGGCCTATCCAGGGTACCCTGGGTAGCACAGGGGCTCTCAACACCACAACCTTCCATGCTCTGGGGCCTGCGGCATCAGAGAAACAGGAGCCTTCTGGTCAGGGAAGGGTAGTGTACGGTTGGGAAAGAGAGGTCATCAGACAGGGGCAGCGAGAGGTGCCTGTGTCCCTCACTATGACTCTCTCCTTACAATCCCTCCTTATGATCAGTAAACAAAACAGAATACTCACAAGTGGTTTCCCCAGCTAGTTCTGACCTGAGAATCTCAATACTTCTTTGCATTTACTACCATCGCGGGTGGCCAGATGGTAAAGAATCTGCCTGCAATGCAGGAGACCCAGGTTTGATCCCTGGGTCAGGAAGATCCCCTGGAGAAGGGAACGGCAATCCACTCCATTATTCTTACCTGGAGAATTCCATGGACAGCCCTGTGCAGGCAAAGAGTGGGACAGACTAATGACTAACACTTTCACTACCATAGCTGTTACTGCATTTTACCACTAGAGGGCAATAGTGTTCCTAAAATAAGGGATTCATCCAGAACCGAAAAATCACTTAGAATTAAGAAATTTCAGAGCTGGAAGAGGTCTTAAAAATCATCTGGCTCACAGGCTTTCAAATTTTTTTCAACTGAAATGCACAAGAACTCCATGCTTCATAATGAACCATTTCATATATGTATGTTTGCGATCTTTTTAGGCGCTACTTACCTTTACTCTGCAATGCACGCTAAACAATTTGTATTCCAAATTGTTTCATTAAAAACAAACAAAACAACTGCAACCACTAAATAGATGTCATAACCCACCCCTGTGCCATTAGCTTGAAAAACTCTGATTTGGTCCCAGTCTCTCATCTACTAAGGGACACAATGACCCAGAGAATGGAGCAGGATGCTACCAGCTACACTTCTCTTACCCACCCAGCCACCTGCTAAACCCAGAGTCAGTCCTGGAGGAATGAAAGACATTGTGCAGCAACTTAGCACTTTACTAATGCACGACTGGATAAAGTAGTTGAGAGTCTATCATTTTCCACCTCTTGTCAATGATACAACTGCTTATGTAATTGAAGCAGAAATTCCTTGCATTAAAGGTCTCTCATTCAAGTAGTTTCAATCAATCAAGTGATTTCAATCAAGCAATTTCATTGAATTTCCATAGAAACTGAAACCACTTAAAAGTCTTGGCCCTGAAAGTCACTAAGTTCTCTTCCTTGGCTCCCTGATGTTAAAACATTAATAATCATTATTGGAGGAAATGTAAAAGTAAACCAGAAGATCACAGGAATGTATCCTTTCTTAGGGTCAATGCTCTGGGTTCTTCTACTTAACTCCTCCTCCCTTTCATGCATATCTGTCTCTAATTTATTGATTACCCCCACATCCCTGGGATTTTTTAGGCCAAAAAAGAGCATCCCTTTAAAATTCAGGATTATATTATTACAGATGAAAAGAGTAACTGAGCTCTCTGGATAAGAAAGGAAAAATTTTCTTACTTGGATTTTGAGAGCGAATTTATTTTATGAAAGATGCCACAAATTTTATTTTTTTAAAGGGGGTATCCAGCAAGGTCCTAATGTATAGTACAGGGACCTCTGCTCAGTGTTATATGGCATCCTGGATGGGAGGATGCCTTACATGTACGTGTATGGCTGAGTCTCTCTGCTGTTCACCTGAAACTATCACAGCTTTGTTAATCAGCACTCCAATATAAAATTAAAAGGTTTTAAAAATTAAAATTATATAAATAAAAATAAGGGGATAACTAAATGCATGAAAATGCAAATTATTTATTTAATGGTCAGAAGAAGGAAAAACATTTCTGGGGCTGAAAAATTCCTGGTGCACTTTAGAAATCTGAGCTTGGCTTTCTGTAGAGAATCCTTCCCACTGATAAGCAGGGAGTGGGGGCAGGGGGTGCTGCTCGGGCTCTGGGACGTGGCTACTCTCCACTTTGATAGAAAGTTCTCAAGTTCTATTCCCTCACTTCTCTGCGGGGAAGTGGGGGGCAAAGGGGGGGGATTAAATTGAACCTCCTTGAGACAGCAAGGTCTGTTACAAGTTACAAGCGCAGGTTGCCTTTTTCTAGGGGAAAAAAAAAATGCTTTCACCAGTCAATAAATCTAGCCAAACTGGGTGCAGGGTTAAGTCTTTGAAGAACCAAGGCGTTCTCTTCCAAATGGCGTTCTCACACCCCCAACACCAACTCTAGAACTATCTTAAAACTTCTACTGCCACTCCTTAAAATGTTCTCTTTATCCTCTTCATTAAACTCTAGCATCTTCAATGATGAATCTACAGGCTTTGTGGACTGTTGGGGGTTGCTGGAAAGAGCATCCTTACTTTGGGGACAAATAGTGTCGTTCTGTAACTTTCGTAGTCATCTTCTACTTGAAAAAGCAACATAGCTCCACGGACACAAAATGGTACCTACAGCCTTGAAATTAGCAACCAAACAATGAGCTGCCAAATTCTCATTCATTCCGTTTACAAACACAACAGCCCTGGGTCATTCACTCTTATTAGATTAAAGCAGACGCCAGGATTACGAAGGTTCCTGCCCAGGCCAACGCGTAAACTGCAATATTATCCTAAACTCTTCCAAGACGGCCTGCATTTGACAAGGGAACGTCCACGGTTCGGCGTGGGAACTGGCTTGGATTTTGAAAAACCCTGTCCAGAACTGACGCTCAAGTCGTGCATTCAGTGACCACCTCATAGCAATTCAGTGACCACCTCATAGCAACCAACTCTGGAAAGATCAAGCCTGGCCTTTAGGGCCTGTTCTCAGTTTCCCCATGTACCTGTTTCCCAGGTATGGGAGCTACCCTGTGAAAATTCTTTACGGCCTTGTAAATGCCAGAAAGAACAAGTCCGCTTCCCGCGGACTCTGCGCCCCGACGGGCCCTTCCAGGCGCGGGAACTGTTCCGGGCCGTCTCGGCACCTGGCGCACACCGTTCTCGCCCGCGGAGCCCCCGCGCGGGCGCGCGCACACGGCAGTCGCCGCCCACGCGGCTGGCGGCCGGTCCCCGCGCGCGCCCCCGGCTGCTCGGGTACTCACCCACGCGCGGCCGTCCAGCACATTCGCCAGCACCTGAAGGGTGCTGGGCGAGGCGGCGCGGAAGTTGAAGAAGTGCAGCGCCGCGCGCGCCGCCTGCGAGAGGAGCCGGCTCGAGGGCTCCGCGTCCTGGAGCCACGCGGAGTCCTCGGGCTCCCCGGACGCCGCCGCCCCCTGGAGGGCGAGCAGCAGTAGCAGCGGTACCGCGCGCCGCGGGCTCGCGGGGCGCGTGTCCCCCGGCCGCGGAGCGGAGAGCGGTTGCCTGCGGAGCTGCATGGACGCGGGCTGGCGCGGCGCTCGACCGGTCCGAGCTTCGGGTGGGCGGCGCCGGCGCTTGAGGAAATAGGGCCGGGCGGGCCCTCCCCCGCCGCCGGGGCGGCCCGCTGGAGGGCGTCCGGGTCCCTCTCGGCGTTTCCCGCAAGCCCGGGGCCCCTCCGCCCCGCCCCACTCCGCCCGAGCTCCAGCTGCCCCGGCTCGGTACCCGGACGCGGCGGCGCCTCCGCGGCTCGGGGCGGGGATGTCGGGCCGGGGCCGCGCGGGCAGGGGACAAGGGGCAGTGGAGACCTCTCTCTCCAGGGAGCGCGGCCAGGTCGGCGCCGCCCCGCGCCCACAGCCTAGCTCGGGAACCTGGTTTCTGGCTGCGGTTGCTGTGATTTCGAAGCCCTCAGGGTTTCACAGCAAACCTGCTTCAGTTGTTCAAGGCTTGGAGCTTATTTCCCAGAAGAAGAAATTGGAAACGGGTGGAGAACAGGACGTGACGCTGGCATTGATGGGGGTCCTTATAGCCCAATGACTTTGAAGTGAGCCAGATACCCAGAGAATTGGGGCTAGAGAGGGGGCTGCGGTGGTAAGCTGATAAGAACCTGGAGGCCCCACCGGACTTGGAAACGTTGATAACCGTGGTGGAGCGCAGGTGGGCCTGGAAACCAGAGTCCGGCGAAGTGAGGCATGGATTGGGCTGTAGTTCTGTGGAGGCAGCAAGGGTTGACGACTCTTTTTAGACACGTGGCAGTGAAAGAATGAGATGGCCATTGTTCTTAAGCCACAGACAGAAAGCCCAGGAGAACTCAGAATTAGAGGCACTCCTAGCATCCTTTTTCCCCACCTGTCTTTATTTTGTTCAGGGGTCTACCCCTTCCCAACACTCGCTGACCCATCCCCACCGAGGAGCCAAAGAAAGTCCTTTCTCCTTGCTGGTTACTGGTTGACGCCCCACAGAAAAAGACTCTGGATAAGATATGAGTGGGGGAAGGCTGGGGGTGGGGGCGACAGATGGGGACAGATCTTTGGAAACATCTTTCCTCCCCCATTTCTTCGTTTGGATGTTGTCCATCTCGTGCCCGTCTTTTCTCCAAGGTACTCATGGAACACTCATCCTGCTAGGCCCTGAGGGAAGTGAGGAGGAGGGCAATCTGATAAGTCTCCAGGCTCCTGGAGCACACCTTCTAGGCAGGGGGGACCAAGAGGCAAGGGAATGGACCCTTTGTTGGATGCAGTTACACGCTGTGGAGAAGGGGATGGGGACTTGGTTATAATTTTATATAGCGTAGTCAAAGCAGACCTCACGGAGAAAGTGGTATTTAAGTAAGGACCTGAAGGAGAGATGAGGGAGCCAGGTGGACATGTATGGGAAGAGCTCTGTAGGTAGAGGGGACCGCAGGTGCAGAGGCCCCAGCGGCCGTCCAGCACATTCGCCAGCACCTGAAGGGTGCTGGGCGAGGCGGCGCGGAAGTTGAAGAAGTGCAGCGCCGCGCGCGCCGCCTGCGAGAGGAGCCGGCTCGAGGGCTCCGCGTCCTGGAGCCACGCGGAGTCCTCGGGCTCCCCGGACGCCGCCGCCCCCTGGAGGGCGAGCAGCAGTAGCAGCGGTACCGCGCGCCGCGGGCTCGCGGGGCGCGTGTCCCCCGGCCGCGGAGCGGAGAGCGGTTGCCTGCGGAGCTGCATGGACGCGGGCTGGCGCGGCGCTCGACCGGTCCGAGCTTCGGGTGGGCGGCGCCGGCGCTTGAGGAAATAGGGCCGGGCGGGCCCTCCCCCGCCGCCGGGGCGGCCCGCTGGAGGGCGTCCGGGTCCCTCTCGGCGTTTCCCGCAAGCCCGGGGCCCCTCCGCCCCGCCCCACTCCGCCCGAGCTCCAGCTGCCCCGGCTCGGTACCCGGACGCGGCGGCGCCTCCGCGGCTCGGGGCGGGGATGTCGGGCCGGGGCCGCGCGGGCAGGGGACAAGGGGCAGTGGAGACCTCTCTCTCCAGGGAGCGCGGCCAGGTCGGCGCCGCCCCGCGCCCACAGCCTAGCTCGGGAACCTGGTTTCTGGCTGCGGTTGCTGTGATTTCGAAGCCCTCAGGGTTTCACAGCAAACCTGCTTCAGTTGTTCAAGGCTTGGAGCTTATTTCCCAGAAGAAGAAATTGGAAACGGGTGGAGAACAGGACGTGACGCTGGCATTGATGGGGGTCCTTATAGCCCAATGACTTTGAAGTGAGCCAGATACCCAGAGAATTGGGGCTAGAGAGGGGGCTGCGGTGGTAAGCTGATAAGAACCTGGAGGCCCCACCGGACTTGGAAACGTTGATAACCGTGGTGGAGCGCAGGTGGGCCTGGAAACCAGAGTCCGGCGAAGTGAGGCATGGATTGGGCTGTAGTTCTGTGGAGGCAGCAAGGGTTGACGACTCTTTTTAGACACGTGGCAGTGAAAGAATGAGATGGCCATTGTTCTTAAGCCACAGACAGAAAGCCCAGGAGAACTCAGAATTAGAGGCACTCCTAGCATCCTTTTTCCCCACCTGTCTTTATTTTGTTCAGGGGTCTACCCCTTCCCAACACTCGCTGACCCATCCCCACCGAGGAGCCAAAGAAAGTCCTTTCTCCTTGCTGGTTACTGGTTGACGCCCCACAGAAAAAGACTCTGGATAAGATATGAGTGGGGAAAGGCTGGGGGTGGGGGCGACAGATGGGGACAGATCTTTGGAAACATCTTTCCTCCCCCATTCTTCGTTTGGATGTTGTCCATCTCGTGCCCGTCTTTTCTCCAAGGTACTCATGGAACACTCATCCTGCTAGGCCCTGAGGGAAGTGAGGAGGAGGGCAATCTGATAAGTCTCCAGGCTCCTGGAGCACACCTTCTAGGCAGGGGGGACCAAGAGGCAAGGGAATGGACCCTTTGTTGGATGCAGTTACATGCTGTGGAGAAGGGGATGGGGACTTGGTTATAATTTTATATAGCGTAGTCAAAGCAGACCTCACGGAGAAAGTGGTATTTAAGTAAGGACCTGAAGGAGAGATGAGGGAGCCAGGTGGACATGTATGGGAGGAGCTCTGTAGGTAGAGGGGACCGCAGGTGCAGAGGCCCCAAGGCAGGAGTCCACTGGCCTGTGTGAAGAAGCGCCAGCAGGTGCAGCTGGAGGGAGAGGACAAGGAGAAGACAACTGAACGCCGGCTCTGAGGGACAATGGGAAGACGGGCAGAGCATGTACATTGTGTCTGGGCATGCCCCATGTAAGTGCGCCCCTATCTTGCCAACAGTCTTGCGATGAAGCCCATCTGAAGAATGGCTGAACAGAGGAGAGAGGAGGAGCCTGGGTTCCTGATGACGTTGAGCACCCAAATCAGCTGATCCTGGAGCTCATTTCTTATGTTCATTGAAGCTGGAGGTTCTGTTTCTTGCTTTCAGAGGCAGCCTAACAGGTGCAGAGGCCCCGAGGCAGGAGTCCACTGGCCTGTGTGAAGAAGCGCCAGCAGGTGCAGCTGGAGGGAGAGGACAAGGAGAAGACAACTGAACGCCGGCTCTGAGGGACAATGGGAAGACGGGCAGAGCATGTACATTGTGTCTGGGCATGCCCCATGTAAGTGCGCCCCTATCTTGCCAACAGTCTTGCGATGAAGCCCATCTGAAGAATGGCTGAACAGAGGAGAGAGGAGGAGCCTGGGTTCCTGATGACGTTGAGCACCCAAATCAGCTGATCCTGGAGCTCATTTCTTATGTTCATTGAAGCTGGAGGTTCTGTTTCTTGCTTTCAGAGGCAGCCTAACACAAATAAATATCTTCCTAGAACCCAGGCATCTTCTCCTCCAAGGGGTTATCATGGTAGGTTTCTTGAGAAGTTGTTACTTCCAGGTTTTATAAAGACTAAATTTTCCTTATTTTATTTCAGTGCTTCACCCCTAGTGGGTGCTGGGCAGCTTTCAACTGCAGTAACAGGAAAACTCATCAACATTGTGGACTCTGCTGTGGTGTGGAGTGAGAGGTCTCCCGAATGGTTTGAAGGATTCAGCCTTTCTCCATCCTTCTGCACAGCTCTCCTCAGCTGTTTGGCTTTTTGTCCATAGACTCACCTCCATGATTATAGAATGGCTGTCACAGCTCCAGACACAGCTCCAGGCTTGATCCCTGCATTGGGAAGATTCCCTGGAGAAGGGAATAGCAACCCACTCTAGTATTCTTGCCTAAGAAGAAATAGTCACACAAGGGAACAAGCATAGTCACCTGAGTACAGAGAACTCTACCAAGGTCAGCTGTTTATAATAGTGGTAGTAACTACACTTGGGCCAGATTGTTGGTCAGGAACACATGTTTCAAAAGTTAATTACAGTATTCACTTTATCAACAGATTTTCTAGAACAGGAGAGATCCCCTTGATTGAAAACTGTGTGTTTGTCCTTTGTCCATTTATCTGTGAGATTGTTGAATTTCTAATTGATTTATAGAAGTTCTTTAAACACTAAGGAACGGGGCTTCCCTGGTGGCTCAGATGGTAAAGAATCTGCTTGAAATGCAAGAGACTTAGGTTTGATCCCTGGGTTGGGAATATATCCTAGAGAAGGGAATGGCTACCCACTCCAGTAGTCTTGCCTGGGGAATCTCATGGACAGAGGAGCCTGGAGGGCTACAGTCCACAGGGTGGCAAAGAGTCAGACACAATTGGGCGATTTTTTAATTGAGCGATTTTCACTTGCAGGCCAAGATGTGTCACAAGAATCATGAATATTTTTTCCCCTAAGTTCCTACACTGTGTATGTGTTGTTCCTTCTTGCCAGATGCCATGTGTGGGGCGATGTTGTTAACGGTGCACTGTGTGTGCCAAAGGGCCTGAACTTGTGTCACAGGGCTGATCCCGCCCTGGTCTCCCTAGCGTTGTGGGAGGACTGCCCTGCAGGCAGGGAGGAAAGTCTTAGCCAGTGGGACTGGCCAATCCCCCCCCCCACCTCCTGCCAAGAGTGTCCCATGCGTCATGTTTGTGTGTATGTGTTAGCTCAATCATGGCCAACTCTTTGCAACCCTAAGACGGTAGCCCTCCAGGCTTCTCTGTCCATGGAATTCTCCAGGCAAGAATATTGGAGTGGGTGGCTATTCCCTTCTTCTAGTTCCTTAATCATTGCTCAGGTGATTGTGAGCATTTTTATAATGGAGAATTTGGCTTATGTTTAAGAAATATAATGGTATAAATCATTTTATATGTACTTAGACATAATTGTATGAAAAGATTCAAAAGGAAAATTGATATAATATTTTTCTGGGCTATTTGTAATGTCTATCAAAACTAGCAATTCGTGTACCCACTGACCCAGCAATTCTGCCTCTATAGCTTATAGAAATGATACATCCACACTTGTACACAGAGATGTATGAGAATGTTTCTCTCTTATGTAGTTGTAAATTCATTTTACAAATGTCTCATTTTCTGCTTTCCACCCCAGAACAATGTCTGGCATACCATAGGCATCAGTACAAATTTTAGGAAAGAGTGAAGAGTAAAAGCTGGAAAAATCTAAGTCCCATGGCTGAATAATTATGGTACCTCCATCTAGTGGGATACTCTACCACCATTAAGGAATGAGATCCGGGCGTGTAGATACTGAGCCATCTCTAAGGTATAATGTTAACAGACAGCAAGGTGTAGGGTAGGGCAAATTGTTTGCTACTGTTTGTTTAAAAAGAAACAAACTGTATAAACATATGCATGCATGTATGCTAAGTTGCTTCAGTCATGTCCAACTCTTTGTGACCCCATGGACTATAGCCTGATAGGCTCCTCTGTCCAAGGGATTCTCCAGGCAAGAATACTGGAGTGGGTTGCCATGATTTGAGTATATACAGAAATGTGGAAACAGGCAAAGATGTCTGAACAAGTTTATAAGAAAATAGCAATAATGGGATGGGGGACAATGGTGTGAGAAACTCTTTACTATATAACCTTTTGCAGTGTTTTTTAACATGTATTACCCATTCTAAATAAATAAATGAAATGCTGTATATGAGTGCCCTTCCTATCAGTTTCTTCATCACCATTCCTACAGGGACATTACAATTCTATTAATATCACTCAGCACAGCCAGAGCAAGCGTGACCTCAGCTTATACATGCAGTTTGCACTTGTCTTCCTCCCTCTGCACCTCACCTTTCAACACTCTTCTGCCTTTGGCCTAGTCATGTTTCCCCTCATTAGACTATCCAGGACAGGAGCCAAAGAGCTAATTCATACTGTGGTGTAAATGACTGCCACAGTTCACTGCCTTGCTTCTTTCAGAGGTTTTCCCATTTTAATAGGGGCAGAGTCTTGAGCCAGGAGACCCGAGTTCTGATTGAACAGACTACAGGATGGGCAGCGTTCATTGTCCAAGTCGAGGTATTCAGCATCCCTGGGCACCTGCCCTGCCCCTTCCTGTCCCTTGAGTGGTAAGAGGCCAGAGAGCTAAGTGGGAGGGCTTTGAGAAGCATTAACTGTGGATTCCCCTCCTCTAGGAAGGAGGAGCTGGGATGTGCCTTCCCTGTGGGTGGCTAAACACAGGCTTGCTGAAATGCCTTTACAGCAGCCTGAGGGGCCTGGACCGTGATGTGCAGAGAAGAGCAAGGTGACCCTACTGCCATGGCCATCCCCAGCTCTCCCGGCTTGTAGAGGGTGTGTATGAGGACTCAGGAGCCAGTTCCATGAGCCACAGTCCCCCTCTTCTTTATCCAAGCCCCAAGAATACACCTGAGAACAGGAGGAGTCAGCTGGGCATTCAACCAGAGGAGCTGTCATCTGAGGTTACAGAAGCTGGAAGAGCTTTGTTTCTCCACAGATCCAGCCCACAATACTGTCCAGATTCTCCACCCTGGGATCCCTAGGACAATGAGGCGTTTGTAAATTAATTGTTGCTGGAATTTTCAGTTTGACTTTTGACCAGCAGTCTCTTACTGACTTATTAGTAAATACTAACATGTTTCTGTGAAAATGTCATCAAATATAATGGAGGAAAACATCTTTTCTAGCTAAGAAAAGCAAAAGGACAAAAAAGACGGGTCTCCCAGCAGGGACTGCTCTTCCTCTGGGTGATGCTGCTCTGATCTTGGTCATTCCCTGCCCTTCCCCAGTGCTGCTGAACATGCTTCACTCCACCTTCACATCCCTGGGCATTGTGGGGGTTTCGGCATAGACTCAGGGACCTATTTGGATATGTGCTGGCCTGCAAGCCTTGGAGCTGCCCAGCCATGAGACGGAAGAAAGAGCCTGAATACAGAGAGCAAGACATCAGGGGTTATCAGATAGCAGAGCTTACAAGTCTGAAGCCAAAGTTCCTGGAGAGACACCCCCTACCCCGTACAGCAAACAAGACACGCCTGTAGTCTTTGCTATGGGGAAGAGGAAAAAAAGAGGTTGATGGTTACATGGGGAATTCACATCAAGTTGGCTCATCAGTTACCAGGGAAATCGCAGCTGGGACAAGGGGCAAGCACGCAGGCAGTTATTGATTGGGCCTTATGATTAAGGGGATTAGATAGTGATGTGAGAGAAGCAGGTACTGGTCAAGCAGGGGATGGACAGAGAGCAGGAGAGCAGCCATCTTGAACAGCCTGACCACACAGAGAGTGAATCATGAGGAGCTGCTGATGGGGTCTTGGAGAGGAGCTCTTGGACTCTTCTAAGACACCATGTTCTTCCCTCTCTTGCTGTGGCTTTGAGAGGAAGCCATGGCCCCGGAAGCTGTTGGCACCATCTTGCTGTCCTCAGGAGAGTGGGTGTCGGGATGAAGGCAGAGAGGAGGCATAGAAAGAAGCCAGGTCCTTGAGATATTACTGACCTGCTGGCTCATGATCTTCCTGAAGCCTGCCCTATCCAGACCTTTCAGTTACAGGAACCAGTGAGTCAACTTTATTGTTTAAGCCAACTGAAGCATGATTTTGCTGTCCCAGTTGAAAAATTCCTAATGGATTGCTGAGGCAGGTACTACTGGCAGGAACCAAAGAGCTCTAAGGCTGCCGCGTGGGGGTCTGCTGATGCCGGGCCAGGGAACACCCCAGCTCCCTCCAACCTGAGAAGACAGTATTGGCAGATTCCACCAACACTGGGCTAAACCAGGTGGTGAAGGGAGACGCCCTCCCCCAACAACTCCCTACCTCTCTAGCCATAGAGGCCGGGCCAGGCTGTGAGCCGGGAGGAGAAGTGACTGTTCCCAGGCTGGACAGCAGTCAGCTGCACTGCCTCAGGCGCTCCTCTAAGAAGAGCAGGCTCAGGAGGAATGGGAAGGAGGAAAGACCCTTGGGAAAAGAAGGAACCCCTAAGATAGAGACTGGAATCCAGGCTGTGGCTCAGAGCAGGATCCATGAGAGCACTGCAGGGGCAGATGGGGTATCTCGAGTATCCTTAATGACAATATTTTCTTCCCCGTGGAGGCTTGGGGAGCAAAGTTGACTTCAGGGACTAGTAAAGATGAAAACCTCCAATTTATACACAATGACCCGCCTGCCAATGCAGGAAATGTAAATATATGGGTTGGATCCCTGAACTGGGAAGATCCATCCCCTGGAGTAGGAAATGGCAACCCACTCCAGTATTCTTGCCTAGGAAATCCCATGGACAGAGGAGCCTGGCAGGTTATGGGGAGCTACGGGATTGCAAAGAATTGCACATGACTGAAGCGACTTATCACACACAACACACATGATGTAAAACCCCATCTGCTCCTTTCTGGATCCTGACATTCACCCAGACCGTCTCTAGGAGGACAGTCAGAAGCTGCTAACAGTGGAAGGGAGCTTGGGGAAAGAGGGGCTTATTCAAACTGTATGTCTTTGGTTTGTTATTCCATTTGCAGACAGCACAGAGGCTCAGAGCTCAGACTTGGAGCTAGGCTGCCCGGTGTGAGGAGCATCTGCACCAGTGTGAGCTGAGGCCGGTTGTTTCACCCCCGCCCCAGGCCTTGGGGGTACTACGTCCCTCACAGGATTGTCGGTGAGGCTCCTGAGCACTAATATCTACACACACATAAGGCACTTCACAGTAATGGCCATGATTGTGATTATTATTTAAAAATTGAGGTGTAGTCTTGAAACTAATGCAATCAGCTGTGAAATTTTCACAAATGATGTAGAGAGAGAGCAGGGTCTAAAAACTGCCAGTCATTAAATAAAATCTTAGCTATTACTTTTAACCTTCTTATTCTCATCTTTTATTGAAGCTGCTGGCATTGAGTCTATAATCCTCTTTTATTCTTCTCCCTGGTTATCAGTGAATGCTGGTGGAATCAGAAGAAGAATACGGATAGTCAATCCTTGGCTACTGAAAGCTGCTTCATCATAGTTCAGTTCAATGCAGGTGTGACCGAGATGCTCCTATCTGCAGCCCTGGAACTAGGAACGCTTGTGGAGAAAGCATGCAGCTCACTTCGTTCTTTGGGTTTGCATCTTGTATGCTCCAAGTGACCGCTTCGCTTCTGTTTGGGTTCACCCTGCAAACCTCCACATTTTCCATGCTGTGCGGTGGTCCACAGTGTCTCTCCTGAGACCCCTGGAGGGAGACGCTTTGCTGGTGGTGGAAAGAACAGAGGCCTGGGTCACTCTATCTGCTGTCCTAGACTTGTGGCTTCCTCATTTTTCCCTTGAGGGTGCCAAGGACTCGTGGGGGATTCACCACGTCCTACGCAGGAGCTCATAAGCTACCTGAGGTTCATACTGGCTGCAGTGAGTCTCCAGAGAGGACATTTTGCTTTGGGAACAAGAGCAGGGTTGGAGCTTTCCATGTTGTGCCCACACCCCACTAGACTCTCAAGGACGAGGCAGAGGCTACAGTGCCCATGACCCTAGACATAGGTCTAGGCTGTGGTGGGACAGCTAATAGTTGTTTTCTGAATCTCTGAGGATAAGGAGAGAGCATTTCTAGCCTGAATCCAGTGAGGCTGAGTTCTTTGAGATACACAACTGGAGACTGGTTTTCTTCTAAAAGAGATGTAATAGGAAACACAGGGCTTGCGTTTATTCCTGTTACCAAAGGAAAGATTTCCCATAATGTAGTTTAGGTAAAGACTGATGTGGATATTTGAAAGCCTTGAAATCCAAATGAATAAACCCAACACTATCCAATAGAATTTTCCGATGAAAATGTTCTGTGTTTACACAATCCAGTATGGTAGCCACAAGCTACAGGTGACTCTTTAATGCTTGAAATGGGGTTAGTGTAGTTGAAGAACTGAATTTTCAAGCATATTTAATATTGATTGATTTAAATATGCATAGCCACTAGTGGCTGGTGATGATCACTTTAGACACACAGTTACAGACAACTGACTTTCACTACAGTAATGATTCGGGGAAAGAAAGTAGCATTTTTGAGAGCTGTATTTCAAACACAATGTTGGATGGTTTCTGTAACGGAATTATCTCATTTAATCCCCACAATTCAGAGGGATGAACTGCAGGCCAGTTCTGGCCCGTTCTTTCTCCAAGCACCATCGTGTATGCTCTATAACCAAAGAGACTCAAGATGGACTGGAGGGGGTTATCAATAGCAACAAAGTTAATTAAGGCCAGAAAACACAACTTTGTGGTTAGGGAAGTTGGGATTATCTTAAGAGAAGAATATTGAAGGAACCAATCAGTCTTTCAGTTCAGTTCAGCTGCTCAGTCATGTCTGACTCTTTGTGACCCCATGAATTGCAGCACGCCAGGCCTCCCTGTCCATCACCAACTCCCAGAGTTCACTCAAACTCACATCCATCGAGTCGGTGATGCCATCCAGCCATCTCATCCTCTGTCGTCCCCTTTTTCTCCTGTCCTCAATCCCTCCCAGCATCAGGGTCTTTTCCAATGAGTCAACTCTTCACATGAGGTGGCCAAAGTATTGGAGTTTCAGCTTTAGCATCATTCTTTCCAAAGAACACTCAGGACTGATCTCCTTTAGAATGGACTGGTTGGATCTCCTTGCAGTCCATCCTCCTGCCCTCAATCCCTCCCAGCATCAGGGTCTTTTCCAATGAGTCAACTCTTCACATGAGGTGGCCAAAGTATTGGAGTTTCAGCTTTAGCATCATTCTTTCCAAAGAACACTCAGGACTGATCTCCTTTAGAATGGACTGGTTGGATCTCCTTGCAGTCCAAGGGACTCTCAAGAGTCTTCTCCAACACCACAGTTCAAAAGCATCAATTCTTTGGCACTCAGCTTTCTTCACAATCCAACTCTCAAATCCATACATGACCACTGGAAAAACCATAGCCTTGACTAGACGGAACTTAGTTGGCAAAGTAATGTCTCTGCTTTTGAATATGCTGTCTAGGTTGGTCATAACTTTCCTTCCAAGGAGTAAGCGCCTTTTAATTTCATGGCTGCAGTCACCATCTACAGTGATTTTGGAGCCCCCAAAAATAAAGTCTGACACTGTTTCCACTGTTTCCCCATCTATTGCCCATGAAGTGATGGGACCAGATGCCATGATCTTTGTTTTCTGAATGTTGAGCTTTAAGCCAACTTTTCCACTCTCCTCTTTCACTTTCATCAAGAGGCTTTTTAGTTACTCTTCACTTTCTGCCATAAGGGTGGTGTCATCTGCATATCTGAGGTTATTGATATTTCTCCCAGCAATCTTGATTCCAGCTTGTGCTTCTTTTCAGTATTAAATTAAAAGATTTAGTTTTTGGAGGAGAATGGCAGGCTGCCTCTCTCACCACTACTGAAAGTGGCACTTAATTCTGGCTACAAAGAACACAAAGGAGAAGATTTTGAAGCCTTACCTCTGTCACAGGGGCACTTCTTTCCACATCTCAATGAGCCTGAGTGGACTTCAGGTCCCCATGGGCCAACTCTGGTCCAGGAGGAACTCAAGCCTTGGGGCACTGTGAGTAGCATTTAGACTAACCAGAAACTGGTGGCTTCTGAAGCAAAAGTCTGTATTTAGATTATCTGTAGATCTCAAAACTGATGTTAACAAAAGTATGCAGCGTGGACAGCCTCTCTGCCGACCACTCTTGATATGGAGTTATTGCCAAGCTTCAGCAGATGAATAGAATTGTGAGAAGACTCTCTGCTCCACTCACCTGTGGGCAGGAAACAATTTCTTAAAAATCACCATGAAACTAAAGGTAATTTAGATTGTATATTTTGAGAAAAAATTTCTCTTGCACAGATTTGACAAGAGAGTTTTACATGTAGTTGACAACAGATGAATTTTTTTTTAAATGAAATGAACATGGTCAGTACTGCATGTATCGGATGTTGCAGTTTTCCAAAGTAAGCCATCATTTTTGGCATGTCACTCAAATTAAGAACACAGCATCATCGTAGACCAATTATACGTATTCTGGTGAACTTGGCATGGCATTTTGTTTTTCCATCACTCACTTAAAACAGGATGTTTGCCATTCTGAGAATGAATTAAAATTCTACTTGGTGATCTGTAAACTGTGATGTGAAATAAATTATGAATTGTGACTGCTTTGATATTCCAAGCAAAAAATATATAAAACTTTAAATTATAAACTTTACATGATGCTGTATTCATTACAGAGTGAAATAAAGGATTTGGAAGTTTTTTGTTTTTTTTTTCTGGTAGCAATACTTGGAATTTTATATTCTTCCAAGAAAACCCCCAGTAGTTGTTAATATTCGTATACCATAATCTTCCTGGAGCAAGTGACCCATGAAACTCTGTTTAAAGCACTAATGTTCACCAATCAAACTTGCACAGAATATGTTATCAGGGAAATCAAGTCTGCATACCACGGAGGAAGGCCTCTGCCCACCCTTGGCAGTCTAGATAACAGGACAGTGTGTTAGAAATCTCACGTTCTGCTTTTCTTTCCCTCCTTACCATTCTTTCCATGGGTTCATTACAGGGCATGAGTCTAATAGGACAAAGCGCTGAGAAGTAAATCACCTGAGTAATACGTACAGGACCGTCTCCCAGATCGTCTGCATACACACAGAGGCTGGTGTTCTTTGGAATGTGATGAAGCAGTTTGTGAACCTTCAAGGTAGGAAACATTCAAGACAGGCTGGATCTGTGGTGGGTTTAGAAGAGTCAGCAGGTCGGGAGAACATCAAGGGGCAGGCTGTCCAGGCAGAAGAGGAGGCCTGAGCCCGCAGACAAGGGGCAGCAGTAGGGCCACTTGGGGTAAAGCAAACAGCTGGAAGACCTGGCGGCCTGGAAATGGGATTTGTTCTTGGAGGTTCCTCAGAACTTCTGTACACCTAGGCTGAAAAAAGCATACCAGTTGGATCGTATGAATATTTGTTTTGGAAACATGTTCTTTGGAAATGGTTTTCATTGGTAACAGAATTATGACCAGATTTTAGGATTAGGAGGTCCGGTTGCTGGCTAGCATGAGATTCTTATCTTTTGATTCTTACAGGACTAGTAAGTACGGTCTAGTGCACAGGGCTATGGTCTGAGAGGGAGGAGGGATGAGGTCTAGTCCCAGCTCCACCACCCAGACTGACTTCATTCTCTTCTGTGTAAAATGCCTGGTGTGGGACGAAGGAGATGATAATCAGAGAGAACTGCCAGTTTGGAACACAGGAGGTTGTACTCTAGCTGTGCCCACTCGGTGCAGGGAGACTTGCTAATTGTCTTTTCCTGGGACTAACCTCAGTGACATCTCCCCACCTTCTACAAGAAGCTTAGTGCCCTCTTACTAGCATGCATATTTTAGGTATGAAAAAAATCCAAATGTCCCCCAAATCAACAATTTAATGGCTATTCCTATCATCTGAATTAAACAAAACAACTGAATGTTTGGAATTTGGTGAGATGACTCAGATTTGAAATGGTCAGTAAGCTGATGTAGCAGTCGGGAGAGGCTAGGGTAGTCTGCAATAATGAATATGCTGTAATCTCAGGGCTTAAAATAGCAAAGGTTTATTTGTTGTTCCCATTATATAAGTCCATTACTAGTTAGCTGGGAGCCCGGCCCATATCACTGGTTCCAGGGGTGGGCTGCCATATCTGCTTCCTCAGGTGCCGGCTCCTGGATGGGGCTGATGGGGCAAGAGAGCAAGGACAACGTCCTCAGGTTCTTGAAGTTCCTGCTGGAAGTGACATTCACTTCTGCTCACCTTGTATGGGTCAAAGCACATCCCATGGCTGGGCCTAACTTCTTCAGAGGGTGGGAAGGTAGAATACCATTATGTTTCCCAGGAGATGGGAAGCATGCGTGCTTAGTCATTCAGTCGTGTCTGACTCTTTGCAACCCCATGGACTGTAGCCCTCCAGGCTCCTCTGTCCATGGAGATTCTCCAGGCAAGAATACTGGAGTCGGTGGCCATGTCCACCTCCTCCAGGGGATCTTCCCAACCCAGGGATCAAACTCAGGAATCCTGCACTGCAGGTGGATTCTTTACCATCTGAGCCACCAGGGAAGCCTGAAGTATTTGGAACAGCACGAATGCCTGCCACAACAGAAGTGCCAGGCATGGCCCAGCTTTATCACAAGTCTTTTGGCAACGTTATTGTTCTGCTATGCTGCCCTAACAAAGTGCCACAGGCTGGGTGGATGAAACAGCAAAAAATTTTCCTCCCACTTCTGAAGGCTAGATGTCTGAGATGAAGGTTTGGCAGCATTGGCTCCTTCTGCTGCCTCTCTTCTCGGTTTGTGGACGGCTGTCTTCTCCTGGTGTCCTCACGTGGTCTTTCCTCTGTGCACGTCGATGTCCTAATCTTCTCTTCTTATATAGGACTAGGGCCCATCTCAATGACTTCACTTTACCTTATTACCTCTTTAAAGTCTGGGAGTTAGGACTTAAACATATGAATTTATTGGGGGGAGCACAATTCACTCCATAACAGATACCTAAAAACTGGGGCCTATCTCATGCATTGTGGCTACGACAATACTAGGAGCATGCCAAACTTTTTCTGTTTTTGGTTGTGCTGGGTCTTCACTGCTGTGAGCAGAGGCTACTCTCTGTTGCAGTGCAAGGGTTTCTCACTGCAGGGGCTTCTCTTGTTGCAGAGCTCAGGCTCTAGAGCGCATGGACTACAGTATTTGTGGCACTGGGGCTCAGTACTCTTGGTTCTCAGGCTTTAGGCACAGACCCAGCAGCCGTGGTGCAGAGGCCTAGTGGCCTTGTGGCATGTGGGATCTTCCTGGAACAGGGATCGAGCCCCCGCCTCCTGCATTGGCAGGCAGATTCTTCACCACTGAGCCACCAGGGAAGCAAAACTTTTTGATACATCTTATTCCTATACTTGGTGCCGAAACCCTAATGAAATAAATTTCTGTAAACAAGTCATTACTTGCTATGACCTTTAAGACAGATGCTGTGATTAGGATTTAAAAGTTTAAAGAAATTTAAATTCAATGGCAGGCCTATAGAGAAAGCTTTCCTAATTCATCTCATATCCTATATTCTTTCTGAACTTAGATTTGTACAGAGTGCAGAAGACTGATTTAATTTTTTTAAGGTGTTCAATACCTTTTTTTTTTTAATGTACCTTTATTATTTTTTTTGGACTGTGCTGGATCTTTGTTGCTGCTCATGGGTTACTCTCTGGTTGTGGCATGCACCTTCTTCTTGTGGTGGCTTCTCTTGTTGCAGAGCAGGGGCTCTAGGCATGCAGGCTTCAGTATTCGTGGCGCTTGGGTTTAGTTGCTTCACAGCACGTGGGATCTTCCTGGACGAGGGATTGAACCTGTGTCCTCTGCACTGGCAGGCAGATTCTTTACTACAGGACCACCAAGGAAGCCCTGATTTAATTTTTTACTGTAATTCTCTTGTGATGTCTATATGGTAGAAAATCACAGACCCGTTAACTGTTTTTGGATATTTCCCTGCTATTAGCCATTGATCCAGGCTAGTGATTCTGAAACTTGCCCATATAGCAGAATCCCAGGAGGTCTGGGATGTACCTGAGGGTCTGCTTTTCTAACAAGTCCCCAGGTGGTGCTGTTCCAGGTCTGGGGACTAGACTTCAAGGAAGGCTGGTGTAGAAATCTGCCGCTGGGATGGTAAACACCATCTTCACTTGCTTCCTCATATGGGTGCCTGTATGGTTCATGCAGGTACACACACTGGCACCTTCCAGGCACAAGCAGGCAGGCGAGTCAGATTGTGAATCATCTGGCCAGGACGAGCTATTTTGTATTCTTAGTCTCTGTATAAACCATGTACTATTATTACTCACTCTGCACCAGGCCTGCCTCCTCTTGCCTCACTTTTCAGTCACTTTATGTTTGTTTTTAGAACACAGGGTTCTAGTAGAACATTCTTTGTAACAGTTATGTCAATTCCACCAGTTCTGAGAAAGAAAAAAAGACTTACCCAATCCTTTTCCCATTTCCAACGGGTGCTATTTTCATAAACAAAACTCCCTGGGCCCAGGGTTAACAGTGACCAGTTCTGCTTTGGGGGGTCATGGAACTTCCTGCTAAGACATGACACTCACTCTCTTCTTGACATCCTTGCCCTCCTGTTGGGCTGCAGACTCCGGCCCTGCCATTAGGAATGGTGAAGTTTTCGTTCCCCAAGGAGTGGTGACGGCCAGGAAGGTGACAAGTGTACATGCCCAGAGCAGGTGGCTGAGGCAGGCCTGTTCTTTGCCTACCCAATATCCGTTGTCCTTTTCTTCCTTACTAACTGGAGCCCAGTATTGTTCGGGATGGCAAAGTGTCCCCTAAAAACCATGGCAATGCCCTGGCAGCCAACAGTGGCTGTGTGATCAGTACTGACCACTGGCATC
Source organism: Aepyceros melampus (assembly GCA_006408695.1). Taxonomy (NCBI): domain Eukaryota; kingdom Metazoa; phylum Chordata; class Mammalia; order Artiodactyla; family Bovidae; genus Aepyceros; species Aepyceros melampus. The sequence goes on along the minus strand of SJXQ01000047.1, from coordinate 2,711 downwards.
CAAGGAGCTTCTGGGTGGGACTTCCAGGGAATGGCTTTTTAAATGGGTCTGGCTCAGTTGGGGTGCTCTTATCCCTTTCTTCTTCCTTTTTTTCCTTCCTAGCTTTTCTAACAAGTCCCCAGGTGGTGCTGTTCCAGGTCTGGGGACTAGACTTCAAGGAAGGCTGGTGTAGAAATCTGCTGCTGGGATGGTAAACACCATCTTCACTTGCTTCCTCATCTGGGTGCCTGTATGGTTCATGCAGGTACACACACTGGCATCTTCCAGGCACAAGCAGGCAGGCGAGTCAGATTTGTGAATCATCTGGCCAGGACGAGCTCTTTTGTATTCTTAGTCTCTGTATAAACCATGTACTATTATTACTCACTCTGCACCAGGCCTGCCTCCTCTTGCCTCACTTTTCAGTCACTTTATGTTTGTTTTTAGAACACAGGGTTCTAGTAGAACATTCTTTGTAACAGTTATGTCAATTCCACCAGTTCTGAGAAAGAAAAAAAGACTTACCCAATCCTTTTCCCATTTCCAACGGGTGCTATTTTCATAAACAAAACTCCCTGGGCCCAGGGTTAACAGTGACCAGTTCTGCTTTGGGGGGTCATGGAACTTCCTGCTAAGACATGACACTCACTCTCTTCTTGACATCCTTGCCCTCCTGTTGGGCTGCAGACTCCGGCCCTGCCATTAGGAATGGTGAAGTTTTCGTTCCCCAAGGAGTGGTGACGGCCAGGAAGGTGACAAGTGTACATGCCCAGAGCAGGTGGCTGAGGCAGGCCTGTTCTTTGCCTACCCAATATCCGTTGTCCTTTTCTTCCTTACTAACTGGAGCCCAGTATTGTTCGGGATGGCAAAGTGTCCCCTAAAAACCATGGCAATGCCCTGGCAGCCAACAGTGGCTATGTGATCAGTACTGACCACTGGCATCCAAGGAGCTTCTGGGTGGGACTTCCAGGGAATGGCTTTTTAAATGGGTCTGGCTCAGTTGGGGTGCTCTTATCCCTTTCTTCTTCCTTTTTTTCCTTCCTAGAATGCAGATGCAAGTCTTGGAGTTGTAGCAGCCACTTTGCTACAAGAGCTGCACACTGAGGAGACTGGAGCAGGAAGAAAGAAGGAACCTGCCTTTTTAATGACTTCCCTGCAGCTGCTGATCTCCAGACTTCCTCTTCTGTGAGAAAACAAACCCCTTGCTCAGCAGGGCCTCCGTCAGGGTTCTGGTTACTCAGTTGCCCACAAGGGCTCTGCTTCGGGCAGTGTGATATCTGGGAAGGAAAAGAAGTGGCTGAAGGAGGACAGGAGTGTGCTCCCTGCTGCTGTCACAGTAATGAGCAGTGGTGACCACCATTTCCTGAGCGCTAACTATAGCTCAGAAAACGAAGATCATGGCATCCGGTCCCATCACTTCATGGGAAATAGATGGGGAAAAAGTGGAAACAGTGTCAGACTTTATTTTGGGGGGCTCCAAAATCACTGCAGATGGTGACTGCAGCCATGAAATAAAAAGACACTTACTCCTTGGAAGAAAAGTTATGACCAACCTAGATAGCATATTCAAAAGCGGAGACATTACTTTGCCGACTAAGTTTCGTCTAGTCAAGGCTATGGTTTTTCCTGTGGTTATGTATGGATGTGAGAGTTGGACTGTGAAGAAGGCTGAGCGCCGAAGAATTAATGCTTTTGAACTGTGGTGTTGGAGAAGACTCTTGGGAGTCCCTTGGACTGCAAGGAGATCCGACCAGTCCATTCTGAAGGAGATCAGCCCTGGGATTTCTTTGGAAGGAATGATGCTAAAGCTGAAACTCCAGTACTTTGGCCACCTCATGCGAAGAGCTGACTCATTGGAAAAGACTTTGATGCTGGGAGGGGTTGGGGGCAGGAGGAGAAGGGGACAGCAGAGGATGAGATGGCTGGATGGCATCACTGATTCAATGGGCATGAGTCTGAGTGAACTCCAGAGATGGTGATGGATAGGGAGGCCTGGTGTGCTGTGTTTCATGGGGTCGCAAAGAGTCGGACATGACTGAGTGACTGAACTGAACTATAGCTCAAGCATGATGCCAAGCCCTGGACACAGAGAACCGTGGAGTTGAAAGGAATCTTGAGCATTATCCAGCCTCACCCTTTCCCCTATCCAGACTTGGAAGGAGGGTGGGGTTGGACAACTTACATGGGAGCTGGGAGCTGAGCATTCTGTATATAAAGAAAAATCATGTTGCCCACTTTCCAAATGTATTAAGACACTGTTGTGATTAATATAACAGTATAGGGACTTCCCTGGTGGTCCAGTGGTTGAGAATTTGCCTGCCAATGAGGGGACATGGGTTTGAGCCCTGGGCCAGAAAGATCCCATGTGCTGTGGAGCAACAAAGCCTGCGTGCCACAACTACTGAAATCTGTATGCCCCAGAGCCCATGCTCCACAATGAGAAGCCACAGCAATTACAAGCACCACAATGAAGAGTGGTCCCTGCTTGCTGCAACTAGGGAAAAGCCTGTGCACAGCAGCAAGGACCCACCACAGCCAATAGATAGATAATAAGAAACAACATAGACAACAGAATAATGTATATTAATATGTAAAATAATATATAATAACATGTCATATATTATGTATAATATATGCCAGCAAATTTGGAAAACTTAGCAGTAGCCACAGGACTGGAAAAGGTCAGTTTTTATTCCAATCCCAAAGAAAGGCAATGCCAATTATGCTCAAAG
>SJXQ01000046.1:245440-287660 GCA_006408695.1 Aepyceros melampus | reverse complement strand
CCACTATGGAGAACAGTGTGGAGATTCCTTAAAAATCTGGAAATAGAACTGCCTTATGACCCAGCAATCCCACTGCTGGACATACACACGGAGAAAACCAGAATTGAAAGAGACACATGTACCCCAGTGTTCATCACAGCACTGTTTATAATAGCCAGGAGATGGATGCAACCTAGATGTCCATCAGCAAATAAATGAATAAGAAAGCTGTGGTACATATACATAATGGAGTATTACTCTACTCGGCCATTAAAAAGAATACATTTGAATCAGTTCTAATAAAGTGGATGAAACTGGAGCCTCTTACAGAGTGAAGTAAGCCAGAAAGAAAAACACCAATACAGTATACTAATGCATATATATGGAATTTAGAAAGATGGTAATGATAACCCTGTATGCGAGAGAGTAAAAGAGACACAAAGGTATAGAATAGTCTTTTGGACTCTGTGGGAGAGGGACAGGGTGGGATGATTTGGGAGAATGCCATGGAAACATGTATAATATCATATAAGAAACAATAGCCAGTCAGGGTTCGATGCAGGATACAGGATGCTTGGGGCTGGTGCACTGGGATGACCCAGAGGGATGGTACGGGGAGGGAGGTGGGAGGGGGGTTCAGGATGCGGAACACGTGTACACCCATGGCAGATTCATGTTGATGTATGGAAAAACCAATACAATATTGTAAAGTAAAAATAATAATAATAAAAAATAAATGATAAATGGTAAAAAAATTCTATCTCTGATATTCTAACAAATGTGCATTATAAAAACATCTAATTTTAAGAACTACACCAGTGAATTTATTTTAGACAAAAAGAAAACAAAAAAATTAGGCTTGGATTCACTCTTTTTTTTTTTTTTTTAGTCTCTTCATTTCCTCTACTGCCATTGTTGCTAAGGTCTCTCCTGGCAACACCCTGGGCTGTGAAGCTGAGGATAAAAATTGCTGTAAACTAAAACAGAAGCAGGAAAGTTACTAAAGAGAATATTCTACAGCTGCAAAAACACCTCTAGGCCTTCTCTGACAAGATGCAACCCCTCTACACTCAGAGCCAGCTATAAGGTCATAGCATCCAAAACACTCCAGAAAAAAGTCTGGTTGCAGCTTTTTGAGGTTGCCAGTAATTAGAAAAATTCCCACTATCATAGAAAAATCATAACAGAGATTCTTCACACTGAAACTACCAAGTTCTTAGAATCAGACAGTCTAGATATTAGAGCCATACGATGCTCCCTCAGGCCCAGGAACCTGATGCCAATAAAACACAGTAAGCAAAGCTTAGATGTGTGATGTTCACAGTTTGACTCCCTGCTTTGGAAGTGTTCATGAGATAACTTCATGAAGGAATTAGGTTAAGTATGCTGGAGGTTGGTCTAGATCAGCAGCTCTTGAATTTTAGGTTTGTATCAGATGACAGAAACATTGTTAAACACAGATTTCCAGGCTTTACGCCTAGATCTTGGGATCAGAGGGTGAGGGCAGGGGCTGGATAAGTTCCACTTCTAACAAATTCCTCAGTGCTACTGCTTCTGCTGCAGTTGTGGAATCAGAAGCTACTATTGGAGAATCACTATTTAGAGATAATTGCTTGAGAAGTTAGAATTTTGTCCTAATGAAATACAAATATTTGCCCATTCAATTAACTGAATTTTATTTAATAGAGATTATAACCCTGAATGCTATAGTTACTTGTCTTAATTATAACATGTTTCTATGGAAAGCTAAATTCTAGTCTAATTTTTTCTGAATAATATCATTGTGATGGCTAACATTTATATAGTCTTGGATCTGTATGCATCATGTTTCTAACAGTTTGAAAATTATACTTTGACAGGTTTAGAGTTTCTTCCCAAGATGCCCCAGTGGGCTCATCTACTGGAGATAATCAAATAGAATTGCCAGAGTACTTCCTTTCCTGGCTTTTGGTCCCCAAACCTTGGGACCTCCAAAGCCCAGGTGCACCAGAACTTGATCTTTGATAACTCTCTGCTTCCCAGGTTACTCCCCTTCTTTTTTTAGGGAGAGGGAGGTTGTTTCTAATTTTGGCCAAGTCCATTAGTCTGTCTGTGCATTATCTAACTCATCCATGGCCAGAGGCAAGGATTTCCTGGAACCCACTCAGCCAGCCTCCTGACAGTTTTTGAAACATCCAGTGTAGACCCAAGTGAGTTGTGTGACTCAGAATCTCCACCAGATTGATAGGGTAGCCCATCTGGTGAGAGGAAACAGAAAATCTGTTTTGTTATCCTATGTTTGTTTATTTTGCTATATATGAACTCAAATCATTTAAGAAAGTATTTTTAAATATAAAATAGAACAGACCCCTGAGATTCATATTTCTTTGTTTATTCTTGACATGTTGCTAAGGTTGTGGAATTAAAACTGAAAATTGGTGTTTTTTTTTCTGGTTTACTTCACTCTGTATAATCGGCTCCAGTTTCATCCACCTCATTAGGAACATGTATAATATCGTATAAGAAATGAATCACCAGTCTAGGTTCAGTGCAGGATACAGGATGCTTGGGGCTGGTGCACTGGGATGACCCAGAGTGATGGTATGGGGAGGGAGGTGGGAGGGGTGTTCAGGATTGGGAACATGTGTACACCCATGGCAGATTCATGTTGATGTATGGCAAAAACAATACAATATTGTAAAGTAAAATAATAATAATAATAATTAAAAAAGAAAAAAAGCTGAAAATTGTCTGTCTGTAAAATAAAAAAATGTCTTTTCCTATCATTATGTGAATTTCATGTCATTATGTGAATATATCTTGCTACCTCTAGAGAATATTATTACAGTGAATTATGAGCAACAACCACAAAAATAAAAGCACCCAAATTAAAGAAGTTCTGGTTTAACTGATATTTAGAGAAAAATAAATGATTCTATACATCTAATATTTTCAGAACAATAATAAAACCAAAATTTTAATACTTTAAATATGCTAATATTTTAAGAAAAAAGTCCTCATAAAACCATTAGCAATTATCAACATTTTTACATAAAAATTTAGGTTCACTAATTTGAGGTAAATCTTTGAACAAACCAGACTGTCTTATAATTTTGCTTTAAAAAGTATATAGAATTCACTGACTTGATCAGTACATTGTACAAAAACAGGCATACATTTTAATTTTTTAAATATAAATGTATTTATTTTAATTGGAGGCTAATTACTTCACAGTATTGTATTGCTTTTGCCATACACCAACATGAATCTGCCACAGTTATACACGTGTTCCCCATCCTGAACCCCCCTCCCTCCTCCCTCTCCATACCATCCCTCTGGGTCGTGTCAGTGGATTTGGGTTTGTAATTTCATGAAGCTAGTTAATCTGGATTGCTTACATGTCTTATACTGATTCACTGTATAAAATATATTATCACTTCTAGAGACTGCTTAGGATTGTAAAAATGGAAAACTAGTGTTCTGTCAAATTTAATCTTTATCCTGCCAATATCTTCATATTTATTATATTCTGAAGTATGTCTATTTAAAGTCTGAAATTTTTGGTTAATTCCTTGGAAATTACTAATAGATAATTTTTAGTTATATGGATAATTTTTAAATAAGAGATAATACTGGAGCCTCACTACAGAGCAGATGAGGTTCTGATCATATTAAATGTGTGTTTGCTTCTGCAAGAACTTGCAGAAGTGATGTGAGTGGCTGTAAGCTTTGCTGGACTGATGAAATACACTGCATATCAGACAGTACTTAGTCACCCACTCCGTTGTCTATGAATTAGAGTGTACTTTATTTCATTAAGAGTCATTTAGACTCACCTTCCCTGGTAGCTCAGACAGTAAAGCATCTGCCTGCAATGTGGAAAACCCAGGTTCTATCCCTGGGTTGGGAAGATCCCCTGGAGATGGAAATGGCAACCCACTCCAGCACTCTTGTCTGGAAAATCCCATGGACTGAGGAACCTGGTAGGCTACAGTCCATGGGGTCGCAAAGAGTCGGACACGACTGAGCGACTTCACTTCACTTCAGAGATCACAGCGGTGAAACGTATAACTTTAGATACGTTTCTGTTTATTTGAGTAAAAAACTGAGAGTTTGTTTAAAAGTAAAGTCTTGGTTTTTCCAGAAAGAGAAAAAAAAGATGGCAAGATAAAACTTGAATAAATAACTTGCAGTAGGTTTTCAGAAAATTTATTTCATTTTTCTTAGTTTACAATAACTATAAGTAATGTGTCTGAAAAGAAGTAATGAGATGTGTTAAAATTTTGGCACATCTCTCTTAGTTGATGAGCTTAAATGATTCACGTTCATGTTTGGCAAAAACCATCACAATATTGTAAAGTAATTATCCTCCAATTAAAATAAATGAATTAATTTAATTTTAAAAAGAACTTTCAAGAAGGTGTTGTGGTTGTCTTACTACCAATTATTATTATATAACAATAATATATATTAATACCAAACCATATGTAATAATAATGTTATATTAATAGCAAACCAGAATATTTGGCTTTCTTTCTATTAAAATAAATTTATTTTGAAGTATTTAGTTTTCTCTTAAAAATAGCATTCTTTACCTTCCTTGAAATATGCTCAGACAACAGAAATTCCATATCACATTGAAATAATTTTAGGTGCTTTGCTTTGATTTTGGAATGTCTTTATTATTACAAACAAAACAAAGTAAAAAGTTTTCACAAAGAGTCGAACATGATTGAAGCGACTTAGTGCACACACACACAATATGAGGTATATGTGGCCATTCTACATTCAAGTGTTTGAAACTTCATTTTGACAGTAACTGCCCTGGTTCCTACTGGTTGTAACCACCTTACATTACAGAAAGCTTTTTATCACAGCTACTTTTGTTCCCTGGGCCTATTTTTCTCCATTCCTAAAGACCGATGGAGAAGGCAATGGCAACCCACTCTAGTACTCTTGCCTGGAAAATCCCATGGGCAGAGGAGCCTGGTAGGCTGCAGTCCATGGGGTCGCAGAGTCGGACACGACTGAAGCGACTTCACTTTCACTTTTCATTTTCATGCATTGGAGAAGGAAATGGCAACCCACTTTAGTGTTCTTGCCTGGAGAATCCCAGGGACGGGGGAGCCTAATGGGCTGCCGTCTATGGGGTATACAGAGTTGGACACGATTGAAGCGACTTAACAGCAGCAGCAGACCCATGGTTTGCTCAGCTGAGCTCTAAAAGGACAGAAATGCCATCAGTCTAAATTCCACTTTGGCCAGCTTTGATGTTTAAAGAAAATTATAAGTATTTCTTTTCAAGTGATGTGTCAAATGGCATGCCCTAACTTGACATGATATAACCAAAGACAGACATTAACGCAATAAGCTGTGAAACATTGTTAAAATTGACGAGAGAGTTTAAGAGTTTATATTTGTCACACAATGACTAACTTACTTCTCTTAATCTTTCTCTTCATTTTGGAGGATTATGACTGCTTAGATCTATACTTTTTAAACAAGGATTTTAAAGAAGATTTTTTAAATATTAAAATGTACACACACAAGTGTGTGTATGTGCATAATTTCTCAGTTTCTGAAGGATGTGAACTAACTGTTCACAGTCATTGCTTCTAGGGAGTAGAATTATGATTACAGAATTTAAGCATCTCATTGGTAGTTTCATACAAGACTTTCTCTAAGCTTATTTTTTATTGGAGTGCAGTTGACTTAGAATGTTATGTTTGTTTCAGATGTACAATGAAGGAATTCAGTTATACACACACCCACACACACACACACACACACACACACACACATATAAGTTCTTTTTCAGATTCTTTTCCCTTATGATGTTGCTGTTCAGTCACTAAGTCATGTCCAACTCTTTGCAGTCCCTTGAACGGTAGCACCCTTGGTTTCTCTGCCCTTCATTATTTCCCAGAATTTGCTAAATTCATGTCCATTGAGTCAGTGATGCCATCCAACCACCTTTGCGGCCCCTTTCTCTTGTTGCCCTCAATCTTGCCCAGCAATAGGATCTTTCCCAATGAGTCAGCTCTTTGCATCAGACGGCCAAAGTATTGGAGCTTCAGCTTCAGCATTAGTCCTTCCAACGAATATTCAAAACTGATTTCCTTTAGGACTGACTGGTTTGATCTCCTTGCTGTCCAAAGGACTCTCAAGAATCTTTCCAGTTCCACAGTTCAAAAGCATCAGTTCTTAGGTGCTCAGCCTTTTTATGCTCCAATTCTCACATCCATGTATAACCACTGGAAAAACCATAGCTTTGACTATATGGATGTTTGTTGGCAAAGTGATGTCTCTGCTTTTAATATGCTGTCTAATTTTGTCATAGCTCTTCTTCCAAGGAACCAGCATCTTTTAATTTTGTGGCTACAGTCACCATCTGTATTGATTTTGGAGCCCAAGAAAATGAAATCTGACTGTTTCCACATTTTTCCCAACTATTTGTCATGAACTGATAGGATCAGATGACATAATTTTCCCTTATAAGTTGTTATTAATACAATATATTGAATATAGTTCCCTGTGCTATAGAGTGGTTCCTTTTTGATTGTCTATTTTATATATAGTCATGTGTATATGTTAGTCCCAAACTCCTAATTTATCCCTTTCCCTTTCCCTTTTGGTAACCATGAGTTTGTGTACTATGTCTGTGGGTCTATTTCTGTTTTGTTTAGTCTATATAGTTATCGTTAATGTGGAAATTTAAATTAGTGAATTACCTTTTTAAAAAATATGTAATACACTGAAGAGGAACTAAAGAGCCTCTTGATGAAAGTGAAAGAGGAGAGTGAAAAAGTTGGCTTAAAGCTCAACATTCAGAAAACTAAGATCATGCCATCTGGTCCCATCACTTCATGGGAAATAGATGGGGAAACAGTGGAAACAGTGAGACTTTATTTTTTTGGGCTCCAAAATCACTGCATATGGTGATTGCAGCCATGAAATTAAAAGATGCTTCCTCCTTGGAAGGAAAGTTATGACAAACCTAGCTAGCATATTCAAAAGCAGAGACATTACTTTGCCAACAAAGGTCCATCTAGTCAAGGCTATGGTTTTTCCAGTGGTCATGTATGGATGGATGTGAGAGTTGGACTGTGAAGAAAGCTGAGTGCCAAAGAATTGATGCTTTTGAAGTGTGGTGTTGAAGAAGACTCTTGAGAGTCCCTTGGACTGCAAGGAGATCCACCAGACCATTCTAAAAGAGATCAGTCCTGGGTGTTCATTGGAAAGACTGATGCTGAAGCTGAAACTCCAATACTTTGGCCACCTCACGCGAAGAGTTGACTCATTGGAAAAGACCCTGATGCTGGGAGGGTTTGGGGGCAGGAGGAGAAGGGGATGACAGAGGATGAGATGGCTGAATGGCATCACTGACTCCATGGACAAAAGTCTGTGTAAACTCCGGGAGTTGGTGATGGACAGGGAGGCCTGCCATGCTGAGTTTCATAGGATCGCAAAGAGTTGGACACGACTGAGTGATGGAACTGAATTGATATAGTTTTCATCAATGTGGAAACTTAAAATGACTGAATTACCTTTTTAAAAAACATATAATACACATTCAAGTTCCAACAAAAGAAAATCAACTTTCATAGCATTTCCATGGGCTTTTACCTTTTCTCTTGACAATATGTCAGTGGAGATAACTGAGCTGTTCATGGTTCCTTCCTTGCTGTCCCTGACTGTCTGATTATTTTCTGCAATATCTGTACAATTTCCTTCCTGCAGATTCTGAGAGCAATAATGTAAAAGCAGGGCTTTGTAACCATTGCTTCATACACATTCAGTGCAATCATTGCTCAGGAGAGGGAACTCCCTTCTCTGCTGAGCCGCTGGCATGGAGGCTTTTCTGGAGAGTTCTTTCTGGCCTCCTCGATCCTTGCAAATACCAGAGCGGTAAGTGTCCTCTGAGGAGGGAAGGCAGAATCCCCTGGGAAGTACACCCTCCCTCCCCCAATTCCAGGAACTGGCCCCTTCCCTGCTGTGTCTGGGTGCTCCCTGCCACTTGCTCTGATGTGCATTGCACTCACCTAACTACTTGTGTTGGTTTTCTCATTATTTTGAACCATATATCCCAAAATAGCTTCTGGCATGCTGTCCTCAGCACAGACGCTCATAAAGAGGAATATTGGCTGCATTCTCCTCCTCCTGCATGTGACTAAAACTTTCAAAGGAAAGGAGAAAGTGCCCAAGGTAGGAAGTTGCGAAGACCTGAGGACTGAGGTCTTAAAAAAGACTGGAGGACAAACATTCTGTTTGTTTCTCTTCCTGCCCAAGAAGATACAATTCTAGGGCAGGGCTATTTAGATTAAAAAAAGGCAGAGACCTGAGAGTTGGGCCATCCTGACTACTGTCCCCCAACACGATCTGTCATCAGCCACTGAGGGAAAAGCCCCCTGTAGCCTCTTTGGATCTTCACTTATTTAAATGTCTAAAAACAGGCAATGTATTGAGAAACATGCAGGTAAAACATTTAAGTACAGAGTAGCAAAGAGTCGGACACGACTGAGCGACTGAACTGGACTGAACTGAACTAGCACATACATAGGTGTCATAAGTGCTGGTTAAGCTCATGGAGTGCTTTGTAAGGCTCCTTCTTGATGGAAAATTTAATTCTCCGTGACTTCTGAGAGAATATAAGTTGCTTTCAATGTACCTAAGGATCCAACAATAGTATCTACACACAACTCACTATTTTAATAGTGAAGCAAGATTATACATATCTGTGCTAGATTGAGACAGACCCTCAGGAAAATCAAGGAGTGGGGTTGCTCCCACTTACCTGTTTCTTGCCTGAAAACACCCCCATGCCTTCACTCTCTCTCTCTATTCCCCTGAGGGAGTGGAATCCTACCCCCACATCTACTTTCTGCTGCTTTCCTGCACAATCCTGTTTCCAAATAATGAGTATCTTCTCTCCCTGTGTGGGCTTCCCTCGTGGTTCATATGGTAAAGAATCTGCCTGCAATGCAGAAAACTCAAGTTCAGTCCCTGAGTGGAGAAGATCCCCTGGAAAAGGGAGTGTCCAAGCAACTAACACTTTCACTTTCACTCCGCTGTGAATTCCCCACAGAGGAGTCCTTAATCCTCCCATCCTTGATGCTCCCTCTGAATTCAGTTCAGCTGAGCCACTCAGTCCTGTCTGACTCTTTGCAACGCCATGGACTGCAGCACACCAGTCTTCCCTGTCCATCACCAAATCCAGGAGCTTGTTCAAACTCATGCCCACAATCAGTGATGCCATCCAACCATCTCATCCTCTGTCATCCCCTTCTCCTCCTGCCTTCAATCTTTCCCAGCGTCAGAGTCTTTTCCAATGAGTCAGCACTTCGCATCAGGAGTATTGGAGTTTCAGCTTCAACATAAGTCCTTCCAATGAATATTCAGGACTGATATCCTTTAGGATTGACTGATTTGATCTCCTTGCTGTCCAAGGGACTCTCAAGAGTCTTCTCCAACACCACAGTTCAAAAGCATCAATTCTTCGGTGCTCAAGTCCAACTCTCACATCCATACATGACTACTGGAAAAATCATATCTTTGACTAGATGGACTTTTGTTGGCAAAGTAATGTTTCTGCTTTTTAATATGCTGTCTAGGTTGGTCATAGCTTTTCTTCCAAGGAGTAAGTGTCTTTTAATTTCACGGCTGCGATCACCATCTGCAGTAATTTTGGAGCCCAAGAAAATAAAGTCTGTCACTGTTTCCATTGTTTCCCCATCTATTTCCCATGAAGTGACGAGACCAGATGCCATGATCTTAGTTTTCTGAATTTTGAGTTTTAAGCCAACTTTTTCACTCTCCTTTTTCACTTTCATCAAGAGGCTCTTTAGTTCCTCTTCACCAAAGAGTTGTCATCTTCACTAAAGGATGGTGTCATCTGTGTATCTGAGGTTATTGATATTTCTCCCAGCAATCTTGATTCCAGCTATGTTTCATCCAGTCCAGCATTCCACATGATGTACTCTGCATATAAGTTAAATAAGCAGGGTGACAATACACAGCCTTGACATACTTCTTTCCCAACTTGGAACCAGTCTGTTGTTCCATGTCCAGTTCTAACTGTTGCTTCTTGACCTGCATACAGATTTCTCAGGAGGCAGGTAAGGTGGTCTGGTATTCACGTCTCCTGAAGAATTTTCCACAGTTTATTGTGATCTACACAATAAGTCAAAAGTTTTGGTGTAATCTATAAAGCAGATGTTTTTCTGAAATTCTTTTGCTTTTTCTATGATCCAATGGATGTTGGCATTTGATCTCTGGTTCCTCTGCCTTTTCTAAATCCAACTTGAACATCTGGAAGTTTACAGTTCACATACTGTTGAAGCCTGACTTGGAGAATTTTGAGCATTACTTTGCTAGTGTGTGAGATGAGTGTAATTGTGAGGTAATTTGAACATTCTTTGATATTGTTCTTAATTAGCAACAACTTAATATCTCTCCTTCTGAGTAACTACCTCACTTTAAACTCTGCTGTCACTAAACCAATTTCTTCTTTGTTTTTGTTCTTTTTTTATTTTTTAATATAATTTTATTTATTTTAATTGGAGGTTAATTACTTTACAATATTGTACTGATTTTGCCATATATCAACATGAATCCACCACAGGTATACATGTGTTCCCCATCCTGAACCCCCCTCCCTCATCCCTCCCCATACCATCCCTCTGGGTCATCTCAGTGCACCAGCCCCAGGCATCCAGTATCATGCATCGAACCTGGACTTCCTTGTTTTTTATTAAAGATCTCTGTGCCTGAGATTGACGTTCAGGCCTAGATTTATCCTCAGTTGCTACAAATTCTTCCTGCTGTATTTCTTTTTCATGTGTTTACTTATGAGATTGTGTGTGTGTGCTTAGTCACTCAGTTGTGTCCTTTTCTTGAGACCCCATAGATTATAGCCTGCCTGGCTCCTCTGTCCATGGGATTCTCCTGAAAAGAATACTGGAGTGGGTTGCCATTTCCTTCTCTAGGGGATATTCCCCACCCAGGAATCAAACCCAGGTCTTCTAATCACACACAAGACATAAAGCTTATGTGATTATGTTCTTTCAATTAAACATTCTTATTTCCTTTTTAAATGCATATAAATACTTCAAAAATGAATTATTTTAAATCTATTGATGTGTTTAAGATTCACATAATTAAAGGGTCATTAATTTTATTACTTTGCTTACTCTTTTTCTTTTAATTCAACATTGTTTTGATATTGATTTACCCATATATCTAACACAGCTCTGTTATATACATAAATCATCAGCCACTCTGCTGCTGGAATCCCTTCTTATGTGTATATTTTTAAAATTTATTTTATTATAGTTGATTCACAATATTGCCATAATTTCTGCTGTACAGCAAAGTGACTCCATGATACCACATACACACACACATACATATTATTTCCATGATGGTTTATCATAGGATACTGAATATTGTTCCCCGTGCTATACATTTTTGTTTATGATGTATTGTTATTCAGTCACTCAGTCATGTCCGACTTTTTGTAATTCCATGGACTGTAGCCCGCCAGGCTCCTCTGTCCATTGGTTTTCTCAGGCAAGAATACTGGAGCAGGTTGCCATTCCCTTCTTCTGGGGATCTTACTGACCCAAGGATTGAACCTAAATCTCACGCATTGCAAGTGGATTCTTTACCCCTGTGCCTCCTTGTCTATCAATCCTATATATAATAGCTTATATCTAATTCCAAACTCTCCACCCAAACTCTTGTGCCTTGGCCACTACAAGTCTATTTTCTATGTCTGTGAGTCTGTTTCTGTGTCATAGATACGTTCATTTGTGTCATATTATAGATTCTAACGTGTATATTATATTTTACATAGAAAGGGAAACATTTTGCTTTCAGTGCTTTGCTACAGTCACAGGATGCACTGACCATCCTTTTCACTCTTCTCTGGCAATAATATTCCAAGGGTAGGACTATGAATCATAGGAGAAATGAGAACAGCTTTACCAATTTGAGCTAATTATTACCAGTATTTAGAGGCAAATTAGCTGATATTTCCTTGTTTGAATTTACTTTTTTTTCTATGCTTGCAAGTGACATTGAAAACTTATATATGCATTAGTCTTTCACATTTTTAATTTTGTGAATTGCCTATTGATAATCTTTGTCTAGTTTCTTATTGGATTTTAAACTTTTTCCTTGTCAACTTAAAGTAAGTCCACGTATAGTATGTACATTAATTCTTTGATGGTTTTAGGTATTTAGATATATTTCTCCAGTTGAACACCAGTCTTTAAACTTTGTGACATTCTTAATTAAACAGAAAGTTTTGTTGTGATGGAGTCAAATCTTCCCTAAACAGTTAAATTATACACAAGGCTATGTAACAAGAAACAAACAGATGCACCAAGAAAGCTTTTCCTAGACCCTTCCAGATTTCTGATACTATTTTTCATGCACAAACAAGCAGTACTCAGCCACCACTGTCTCCCCAGGGCTCCTGTGATGTTTGTGTTAGTAGTCTGACCTTTGGATTCAGCATCCCTATTGCTTCTTTCAAAATTCCAGGTATAAAATGTCAGCATTGTATGGTGATTTGCTTTCTTGTCCCTCACTTGTCTTAGGATCACAGGATTTATCAATTATTCTTTCTTTAACAGTATCTAAACTTTATACTGAAATTTCTTACCTGGAGGACATCAGCAAATTCAAAATCTCCAGACCTCCTTCAGATAGCCAACACCAAGATTGGTTGAACATTTGGTTCTTTTTGACCACCTAGCCTCTTCCTATTTAAGTGATCTACCTTTCCAGGTGCTTATGTGTCTGCTTGGGTTTGTTTTTTCTTGTTTTGTTTTGCTTTTGAACAGATATCTTTCCAAGCCCCAAATACAGGCATCACTCTAAACTTTGGTCACAAGACAATTGTTGCCTCTTTCCACTCCTTTCCCCAAGGATAGAAAACACCACTGTTTTTCATTTTCTCTGTGCATATGTCAATTTCAAATCTATACTTGTAACCCTATCCTCTTCTCTGAGCTCTAAACAAGCTTTCCACCTATTTTTCACTACCTCTGATTATATAGTCTTCTGGAAACTTAAATTTAAAATATCAAACACTTGTTTCCCTAGATTTCTTATTTCTCTGCTATGATTCTTTCTGTTAGTTAATTTTCAAATCTAGTCATCTTTTTTCTTTCTCCAGAACCCCATTAAACAGTGAGCAGCCAAGAAGGATGGACAATCTTAGTATTTTTCACCCCTTTTTTCATTGTATTTTCATTGTAAAACCCTAGAGCATCTCTTTACTTATCCAGTAGCTAATTTTTAACTTTTTCAATTGAATATTTTTCCATACAGTTGTAGATTCACATGCAGAGAGTTCCATGTACACTTTACCCAGTTTCCCCTAATGATAACATTTTGCAAAACTGTAATCTCTGTTTGTTATATTCAGTGAAACTACACTGACACATCATTATCCATCCAAGTCCTGAGTTTTCACAAAGTCTCGCTGTTTGTGGAGTGTATTCAATGAGATTACCCAAATATGCAATGACATGTATCCACCACTGCAGCATCATTGCCCTAAACCCTCTATGCTTCTCTGATTCCTCTCTCCCTCCTACCTAAGCCCTGGCAATCATTGATCCTTCTAATATCTCTGTACTTTTCCCTTTTCCAGAATATCATAAACTTGGGATCACATAGTATGACACTTTTCATATTCATGGCTTTTACTCAAAATGTATTTAAGCCGCCTCTATTGCTTTAATGGCCTGGTATCTCATTTCTTTTTAATAGTGAATAATAGTACATTAAGAAAGCCTTCCTCAGCAATCAATGCAAAGAAATAGAGGAAAACTGCAGAATGGGAAAGACTAGAGATGTCTTCAAGAAAATTAGAGATACCAAGGGAACATTTCATGCAAAGATGGGCTCAATAAAGGACAGAAATGGTATGGACCTAACAGAAGCAGAAGATATTAAGAAGAGGTGGCAAGAATACACAGAAGAACTGTACAAAAAAGAGCTTCATGACCCAGATAATCACGATGGTGTGATCACTCACCTAAAGCCAGACATCCTGGAATATGAAGTCAAGTGGGCCATAGAAAGCATCACTATGAACAAAGCTAGTGGAGGTGGTGGAATTCCAGTTGAGCTATTTCAAATCCTAGAAGACAATGGTGTTAAAGCGCTGCACTCAATATGCCAGCAAATTTGGAAAAATTCAGCAGTGGCCACAGAACTGGAAAGGTGAGTTTTCATTTCAATCCCAAAGAAAGGCAATGCAAAAGAATGCTCAAACTAACGCACAGTTGCACTCATCTCACACACTAGTAAAGTAATGCTCAAATTTCTTCAAGCCGGCTTTAGCAATACGTGAACCATGAACTTCCAGACGTTCAAGCTGGTTTTAGAAAAGGCAGGGGAACCAGAGATCAAATTGCGAACAGCTGCTAGATCATGAAAAAAGCAAGCGAGTTCCAGAAAAAAACATCTATTTCTGCTTTATTGACTATGCCAAAGCCTT
Source organism: Aepyceros melampus (assembly GCA_006408695.1). NCBI lineage: Eukaryota > Metazoa > Chordata > Mammalia > Artiodactyla > Bovidae > Aepyceros > Aepyceros melampus. The sequence goes on along the minus strand of SJXQ01000046.1, from coordinate 273,187 downwards.
TGACTGTGTGCATCATCAAAAACTGTGGAAAATTCTTCAAAAGATGAGAATACCAGACCACCTGACCTGCCTCTTGAGAAACCTGTATGCAGGTCAGGAACCAACAGTTAGAACTGGATATGGAACAACATACTGGTTCCAAATACGAAAAGGAGTATATCAAGCCTGTCTTTGTCATCCTGCTTATTTAACTTACATGCAGAGTATATCATGAGAAACGCTGGACTGGAAGAAGCACAAGCTGGAATCAAGATTGCTGGGAGAAATATCAATCACCTCAGATATGCAGATGACACCACCCTTATGGCAGAAAGTGAAGAGGAACTAAAAAGCCTCTTAATGAAAGTTTAAAGAGGAGAGTGATAAAGTTGGCTTAAAGCTCTACATTCAGAAAACGAAGATCATGGCATCTGGTCCCATCGCTTCATGGGAAATAACAGTTAGAACTGGACATGGAACAACAGACTGGTTCCAAATAGGAAAAGGAGTACGTCAAGGCTGTATTTGTCACCCTGCTTATTTAATTTCTATGCAGAGTACATCATGAGAAATGCTGGGCTGAAAGAAACACAAGCTGGAATCAAGATTGCTGGGAGAAATATCAATCACCTCAGATATGCAGATGACACCACCCTTATGGCAGAAAGTGAAGAGGAGCTAAAAACTCTTTTGACAAAAGTGAAAGAGGACAGTGAAAAAGTTGGCTTAAAGCTCAACATTCAGAAAACGAAGATCATGGCATCTGGCCCCATCACTTCATGGGAAATAGATGGGGAAACAGCAGAAACAGTGTCAGACTTTATTTTTCTGGGCTCCAAAATCACTCCAGATGGTGACTGCAGCCATGAAATTAAAAGCACTTACTCCTTGGAGGAAAAGTTATGACCAACCTAGACAGTATATTCAAAAGCAGACGTTACTTTGCCTACCAAGGTCCGTCTAGTCAAGGCTATGGTTTTTCCTGTGGTCATGTATGGATGTGAGAGTTGGACTGTGAAGAAGGCTGAGCGCCGAAGAATTGATGCTTTTGAAGTGTGGTGTTGGAGAAGACACTTGAGAGTCCCTTGGACTGCAAGGAGATACAACCCATCCATTCTGAAGGAGATCAGCCCTGGGATTTCTTTGGAAGGAATGATGCTAAATCTGAAGCTCTAGTACTTTGGCCACCTCATGTGAATAGCTGAATCATTGGAAAAGACTCCGATACTGGGAAGGATTGGGAGCAGGAGGAGAAGGGGACGACCATGGATGAGATGGCTGGATGGCATCACAGACTCAATGGACGTGAGTCTGAGTGAACTCCGGGAGTTGGTGATGGACAGGGAGGCCTGGTGTGCTGCGATTCATGAGGTTGCAAAGAGTCGGACACGACTGAGCGACTAAACTGAACTGAACAGTGGAAAGAGTGTCAGACTTTATTTTTGGGGGCTCCAAAATCACTGCGGATGGTGACTGCAGCCATGAAATTAAAAGACGCTTGCTCCTTGGAAGGAAAGTTGTGACCAACCTAGATAGCATATTCAAAAGCAGAGATATTACTTTGCCAACAAACGTCTGTCTAGTCAAGGCTATGGTTTTTCTATTGGTCATGTATGAATGTGAGAGTTGGACTGTGAAGAAGGCTGAGCACCAAAGAATTGATGCTTTTGAGCTGTGTTGTTAGAGAAGACTCTTGAGAGTCCCTTGGACTGCAGGGAGATCCAACCAGTCCATCTTAAAGGAGATCAGTCCTGGGTGTTCATTGGAAGGACTGATGCTGAAGCTGAAACTCCAATACTTTGGCCACCTCATGCAAAGAGTTGTTCATTGGAAAAGACCCTGATGCTGGGAGGGATTGAAGGCAGGAGGAGAAGGGGATGAAAGAGAATGAGATGGCTGGTGGCATCACCAACTCGATGGACATGAGTTCGGGTAAACTCTGGAAATTGATGATGTACAGGGAGGCCTGGCGTGCTGTGATTCATGGGGTCACAAGGAGTCGGACACGACTGAACTGAATAGTACATTGCCTGGATGGACCACAGATGGACCATTCATCTACTGAAGGACATCACAGTGGCTTTCAATATTGAGTAATTATAAATAAAACTGTTGGAAACATCCATGCACAAGCTTTGTGTGGACATAACTTTCCAGCACCTTTGACTAAATACCAAGGAGCATGACTGCTGGGTCATATGGTAAGAGTATGTCTGGTTTGGTAAGAAACCATCAAGCTGTCATCCCATTTTGGCTGCTCCATTTTGAATTCCTAAGAGCAAAGAATGAGAGCTCCTGTTGTTCCACATCCTCATTAGATATAGTCAAAGATTTAGATTTTGCTCATTCTAATAGGTATGTAGTTGCATCTAATTATAGTTTTAATTTACAATTTCCTAATAACATATGATGTGAAGTATCTTTTCATATGCTTATTCACCATCCATATATTTTCTTTGGTGAGGTATTATTAAACTCTGTTGATCATTTTTAATTGGGTTATTTATTTTCTTATTGATAAGCTTTAAGAGTTCCTTGTATATGTAGGAAAACAGTCCTTGATCAGATGGGTCTTTATAAATATTTTCTCCTGGTCTATGTCAGTCTTTTTGTTTTCTTGACTTTATTTTCAGCAGAGCAGATGTTTAATTTAATGAAATCCAGTTGATAATATATTTCTTTCATAGATTATGCTTTTGATGTTGTATCTAAAGTTATCATTTTACCCAAGACTATCTAAGATGTCTTCTATGTTATCTTCTAGAAGTTTTCTAGTTTTTCATTTTTTATTTAGATCAATGATCCATTTTGAGTCAATTACTGTGAAAGGTGTAAGGTTTGTGTTTTTTTAGTATTTTTGCATGTGAATGTCCAGTTCTTCCAGTACCATTTGTTGCAAAAAAAATTTTTGTTCCATTGTTGGCTTTTGCTCCTTTGCCAAAGACCAGTTGAGTATATTTATGTGTCTATTTCTGGGCTCTATTTTTTTTCCATTGATCTATTTCTCTATTCTTTTGCTCAGACCACACTGTCTTGATTATAGTAGCTTTGTGGTAAGTCTTGAAGTCTGTTAATGTCAGTTTTCTGACTCTGTTCTTCTTTATTATTAAATTGGCCTTACGGAGTGTTTTCTTTCTATGTATAAACTTTAGAATCTGTTTATCAAAATGTACAAGGTAACTTGATGGGATTTTGATTAGGACTGGATTGAATCTATAATCAAGTTAGAAAGAACTGATATCTTCACAATATTGAGTTTTTCTGCCCGTGAATCTGCAATCCCCTTTCCGTTTATTTAATTCCTTGATACTATTCATCAAAAATTTGTAGATTGCCTGATACAGATCTTGTACATATTTTGTTACATTCCTACTTAAGCATTTGATTTTGAGGGCAGTGCTAATGTAAATGGCATTATGTTTTTTAATATCAAATTCCATTTGGTCATTGATTACTTATAGGAAGACATTTATTTTTGTATATTAAACTTCTATCTATAAGTTTCCTTTGATCACTTATTAGTTCCAGGGGATATTTTATCAATTCTTTCAGGTTTTCAAGACCATAATATTGGCCAAAAAGAGACAATTTTGTTTCTTCTTTCTAATCCGGATACCAGTTATTTCCTTTTCTTGTCTTAATGCATTAGCTAGAACTTCTAGTATGATGTTGACAAACAGTAGTGAAAGGGAAAATCCTTCCTTTGTTTCTAATCTCAACAAAGAACTTCAAGTTTCTCACCATTAAGCATGATGTTGTTTGTAGGTTTTTTGTTTTTTGTTTTTTGTTTTAATCAAATTGAGGGGATTTCCCTATATCCCTTTTTTTTGTTGAAAGTTCTTATTATGAATGTGCATTGGATCTTTGTCAAATGCTTTCCATGCAGCTTTTGATATGAACTTTTTTTTTTCTTCTTTTATTTCTTAATGTGATGGACTCCATTGATTTTCAAATGCTGAACTTGCATTCTTGGGATACATCTGACTTGGCTGTTCAGTTCAGTTCAGTCACTCAGTCATGTCCAACTCCTTTCAACCCCATAGATTGCAACACGCCAGGTTTCCCTGTCCATCACCAACTCCCGGAGCTTGCTCCATCAAGTTGGTGATGCCATCCAACCATCTCTCCCTCTGTCATCTCCTTCTCCTTCGGCCTTCAATCTTTCCCAGTGTCAGGGTCATTTCTAATGAGTCAGTTCTTCGCATCAAGTAGCCAAAGTATTGAAGTTTCAGATTCAGCATCAGTCCTTCCAATGAATATTCAGGACTGATTTCCTTTAGGATGGACTGATTGGATCTCCTTGCAGTCCAAGGGACTCTCAAGAGCCTTCTCCAACATTGCAGTTCAAAAACATCAATTCTTCAGCACTCAGCTCCTTTTTATACATTGTTGGATTCAATTTGCTAATATACTATTGAGAACTTTTGCGTGTAGTCATGAGAAATATTTGTCTGTAGTTTTGCTTTGTTTTAATGCTTTTGTCTGGGTTTAGTATTAGGGTAATGCTAACCCCAGAATGAATTAGGATGTATTCCCACTGCTTCTACTTTCTGCGAGAAATTATAGAGAATTCATATAATTTTTTTCTTAAGTGTTTGATACAGTTCACTGGTGAATACATATGGACACAGTATTTTGTGTTTTGAAAGTTTAGTAATAACCAACTCAGTTTCTTTAATAAATATATCAAGATCTATTTTGATTGTATATTTCTTCTTGTATGTTTTTTGGCAGTTTTTGTTTTTCAGGAAATTGATCCATTTCATCTAAAACATCAAAATTGTGGGTATATAACTTACCCACAATTTAATATAATATATAATTAAGCATATAAGTTATATGCTTTTTTTTTTGGTTGTTGTTGTTGTTAGACTAACAATAGGTTCATTGCTTTCACTGAGCTTTTCAAAGAATTATTTTTTCAAACAAAATTCTCCATTGATTTCCTGTTTTAATTTCACTGATACGATTAATTTTTACTGATTCTTTAACTTTTGCTTACTTTGGATTTAATATGCTCTTCTTTTTATTTCCTAAGGTGAAAACTTAGATTATGGATTTTAGAGCTTTATTGTTTTCTTTTTTAAATAAATTTATTTATTTTAATTGGAGGTTAATTACTTTACAATATTGTATTGGTTTCGCCATACATCAACATGTATCCACCACAGGTATACACGTGTTCCCCATCCTGAACCCCCTTCCCTCCTCCCTCCTTGTACCATCCCTCTGGGTCATCCCAGTGCACCAGCCCCAAGCATCCAGTGTCATGCATTGAACCTGGGCTGGTGACTTGTTTCATGTAAGATATTACACATGTTTCAATGCCATTCTCCCAAATCATCCCACCCTCTCCCTCTCCCACAGAGTCCAAAAGACTATTCTATGCATCTGTGTCTCTTTTGCTCTCTTGCATATAGGGTTTTCATTACCATCTTTCTAAATTCCATATATATGCATTAGTATACTGTATTGGTGTTTTTCTTTCTGGCTTACTTCTGTGGTCAATGCTATACATTTTCCCTCTTTTCAGTTTTTTTATTGAATCTCTGCTTTGTCTTTCACTCCAGTTTGGGAGGCAATGGATTACATGGTGGGTTCACTTTTCTCATAGAGTCAAGAAGAGTTATTGATTTTTTCATTTGTTCAGTTTTTTACATGTTGTTAATACATAATGAACACTTCTAAACTTCTGACGTGCCAGTTTCATGGTGTCTGGTCCCAATACTTCATGGCAAATAGATGGGGGAAAAGTGGAAACAGTGACAGATTTTATTCTCTTGGGCTCCAAAATCACTGTGGATTGTGACTGCAACCACGAAATTAAAAGACCCTTGCTACCTGGAAGAAGAGCTATGACAAACCTACTGCTACTGCTGCTAAGTCGCTTCAGTCGTGTCCGACCCTGTGCGACCCCATAGACGGCAGCCCACCAGGCTCCCCCGTCCCTGGGACTCTCCAGGCAAGAACACTGGAGTGGGGTGCCATTCCTTCTCCAATGCATAAAAGTGAAAAGTGAAAGTGAAGTTGCTCAGTCATGTCCGACTCTCAGCGATCCCATGGACTGCAGCCCCCCAGGCTTCTCTGTCCATGGGATTTTCCAGGCAAGAGTACTGGAGTGGGGTGCCATTGCCTTCTCCGATGACAAACCTAGACAGGGTATTAAAAAGCAGAGACATCACTTTGCCAACAAAGTTCTATATAGTCAAAGCTATGGTTTTTTCACTAGTCATGCATGGATGTGAAAGTTGGTCCGTAAAGAAGGCTGAGCACCAAAGAACTGATGCATTCAAATTGTGGTATTGGAGAAGACTCCTGAGAGTCCCTTGGACTGCTGAAGCTCCAATATTTTGGCCACCTGATGTGAAGAGCTGACTCACTGGAAAAGATCCTAATGCTGGGAAAGATTGAAGGCAGGAAGAGAAGGGGACAACAGAGGATGAAATAGTTGAATGGCATCACCGACTCAATGGACATGAGTTTGAGCAAACTCTGGGAGATAGTGAAGGACAGGGAAGTCTGGCATGCTACAGTTCATGGGGCCACAAAGAGTCAGATGTGACTTAGCGACTGAATAACAACAAGGACGACTTCATAGTAGAAGTGGGTTTGAACTGATTCTGAAGAATAGGTCAAAAACTAACTAAATGACCTACTGCAATCAAGTAGACTTTTTCAGTGCTTTGAGGATCCTGTATTCAAAATGCAATTCTGAGGGACTTTCCCAGTGGTCCAGTGGCCAAGACTCCAAGATCCCAATGCAGGAGGCCTGAGTTTGATCTTTGGTCAAGGAATTAGATCCTGCATGCCACAACTAAGGCCTGGCATAGCCAAATAAGTAAATTAATAAAATATTTTAAAAATACAAATTTGAATAAGTCTTCTCTTATTATCATCATACTTTTAACAGTTATCAACAAACTATGGCCAATGGACTGATCTGGTTGCCACCAATTTTTGTGAATAAAGTTTAATTGAATTATAACCAGTTCTGTTAGTTTACATATTTTACTTAACAATGGCAGAATTGAGTAGTTGGACTACAGAGATGATAGACCTGTAACTTGAAAATATTTACTATCTGGCCTTTTGTAGAAAAATCTTGAAGACCTCAGCTTTAAAAGTAAAAATGAAATACAAATGGAGAGCTCTTTGGAATAAAAAGAAAAACAGAATAATACAAATTCCAGATTTTTATTAGCTTTTTCACTTACATTAACCTGAATACATTAAGAACTTCATACTCAAAGCAATGGTTCACTGAACAGCAGCATTGAAATTACCTATGAACTTATTAAAATACAAAATCTGAAGCTCCATGCCAGAGCTACTGACTTAGAATCTGCACCTTAACATTCAATTCATATGGACATATACTGTTGTTTTAAAAATTGTGCTTTAACTTGTTGAAGATTTCCAATGCATACTTAAGCCATTTGCAATCACAACAAAAAGGATAAAATGTTCAGAAATAAATTTAACCAATGAGGTGAAAGTTCTGTACATTGAAAACTGAAAGACATTATTGGAAGAAATTAAAGAAGTAACAAATACATGGAATGATATTCCATGTCCATGGATTGGAATAAATAGCCTTTCTAAAATGTACATATTACCTAAAGCAATCTACAGATTTCATGCAATCCCTGTAAAAATCTGAAGGGCATTTTTCATGGGAATAGAAAAGTCCTAAATATGTATATGGAACCACAAAAGAATCCAAATAGTCAATGCACTCTTGAGGGGGGAAAAATTAACAAAGCTGGAGATATCATACTTACTGATCTTAAACCATATTGCAAAGGTATTGTGATCAAAATAGTATGATATTGGAAGAAAAATACAGACACATAGATCAATTTAACAGAATTGAGAGCCCTGGAAATAACTCACACATATATAGACAACTAATTTGTGACAGAGGAGCAAAGGACATATAATGGATTAAAGACAGTCTCTTCAATAAGCATTGTTGGGCAACTGGACAGCCACATTTTTAAAAAAAAAGAAACTAGACCACTGTCTCACACCAACATAAATATCAACTCAAAGTGGATTAAAGACTTTAATGTAATGTGGGAAACCATAAAACTCCTAAAAGAAAACATATACTGTATGTTCTTTGATCAGTCTTAGCAATATCTTTCTAGATCTCTCTTCTCAAACAAGGAAAACAAAAGCAAAAATAAGCAAATCAGACTACATCAAAGTAAAAACTTCTGCACAGCAAAAGCAAACAATCAATAATAGAGAAATACAACCTAACAAGTGGCAGAATATCTTTGCAAATCATATATTTGATAGGGTTAATACCGAAATACACAAAGAACTCATACAACTCAATAACAAAAAAATAGACAATCTGTCCATTTTTAAAATGGACAGAAGAGTTAGACTTTTCAAAAGAGGACATACAGATGTCCAACAGACACATGAAAAGAGAATCAGCATCAATAATCATCAGGGAAAGGCAAATTAAAGCCATAATAAGATATCACCTCATGCCTTGTTAGAATGGCTATCACCTAAAAGGACAGAAATAAACAATGTTGGCAAGGAGGTGGATAAAAAAGAGGACCCTTCCACATCACTGATGAGAATATAAATTGGTTGGTGCAGTCACTATGGAGAACAGTATGGGAATTTCTCAAAAAACTAAGAATCTGATCCTGCTATTCCATTTCTGAGTATTTACCCCGAAGAATATGAAAACACTAATTCAAAACCTTAACTGCAGATATATGTTCATGCAGCCTTATTTACAACAGCCAACATACAGAAACAACCTAATTGCCCATCAATGTATAGATAAATATATACACAATGGAATACTACTCAGCCAGAAAATAGATGGAAAAACCAAAAAAAATCAAACACATAGATACAGAGAGGGTTATGAGAGGGGAAGGGATGGGAGAGCAAAATGGGCAAAGGTGGTCAACTGTATGGTGATAGATAGAAACTAAATTCTTGGTGGTGAGCACACTGCAGTGCATACAGGAATAGGAATGTAATGTCATTCACATGAAATTTATAAATTTATGAACCAATGTTCCTCAATTAAAATAAATAAAAATAAATGTCATTGGAAAGCCAATTGGCTTAGATCAATTAGCAAAAGTGAAGTGAAATGAAATGTTAGTCACTCAGTAGTGTTAGACTCTTTGCAACCCCATGGACTGTAGCCCACCAGGCTCCTCTGCCCATGGAATTCTCCAGGCAAGAGTACTGGAGTGGGTTGGCATTACCTTCTCAAGGGGATCTTCTTGACCCAGAGATCAAACCTAGGTTTCAGTTAGCAAACTACTTGCTAATTAGTAACAGTGCTTCAGATCCTTGTAGATGCAATAATAAATCAAAGCCCTTTTCCCAGCAATAACCAATCAGCATGATTTTTCTTTAGGTTTCTCAGAAACTTTCAGTATTTTCTTCAGTTTTTCCAAAAGCTTATATATGAGTTTAAATGGCTGAACAATATGATACCAAAACTTACTTCATTTTGACAAGAAAGAGCATTTCCAGAGTGTCTGCTACTTGACTGCTTTTCTGGAATACACTGACATCTAAAATCACCTTGACTGATTATGAAATAGTCCATACCTGAATTAAGACTCTCATGGACAATGCCTTAGAGCTACCACTTCTGGAAATTTCTAGAAGAACATGTGTTTAGTTTACTTATGGGTTGAGAGGTTATTTCATGGGCACCTGTAGATGCTTAAAAGGATAGTAATTCAATCAGAATTCATTTCAAATATAAGCCCATTCATTGATTGGGGATTTGGATGAATCCTTACATCTGGAAGGAAGGATGAAAAATAGGACTTGTTTTTGTGTATGAAATAAATCAGCCTTTAAATCTGAGATCAGCGAGGAATTTGCTAGATAGGATAGTGCTAGCTAATGCTCTTTTCTTAAAACTGTCATCTTCAAATATGTTATATATTTGAGTAATGTTCAGGTTATGTTTCTAAAGGTGAGGTCTTTTTTAAAAAACATAAACATTTAAAGTGTAATATCTGAAGGAGAGTTTTTTTCAAGTGTGTTGATGGGCAGTGGGAAGGGTAGATCTGGGGGGGTGACCCTTGAAAGACTCAAGGGAAGATTCTAGAATCATGTTGATCAGTATGATAGGAACTAGTTACATGTGAATGGGCTAAAAATTATAATTAAATTAAAATTTTGTTTCTCAGGCACACTACACACATTCAAGTCATAGATAACCTCAATCCAGCTAATGGCTTAATTTCAGAACAAAACAGAAATATTTCCATTATTTAAAATGTTTCATTGGACAGCACTGCTCTTGGAATACAACAAAGAATATAAAGGAACAAACTTAGAATAATTTGACTTGGAATATGAAAGTTATCTAAGATTCATTAGAATTTACTCTAAAAGCATCCATTCTATTTTATAGAAGGCTAAATACTAGGATGTTCTTTCAAACTAAGTTCACTGAATCAGTGTATGATTTCAAGTTCTGTGGAATCTGATAGTTGACTTTTTTTTTCCTTTCTTATTCCTTTATCATTTCCTTTATTTATTTAAAAGCTTCTTTAGATTTTGACAGGGAATCTGGAGGCTTCTGGTTTAATAATGAACCTTATAAAAGAAGCACCATAGGTATCATTATGAGGGATTCAGCAGCTCGGTGTAAGTAGCTGAGCAATAATCTAGACTTGATTTCTGCAATTTGATTTGGAAATTTTGTTCTTGTGAAGGTAATTTAACACAATTAAAACTAGAACTGTCTCATTAGGGAAACACGTATTGAAATCGAATTTGATTTTTCAAATGCTCATTTAGTAATCAAAATAGAATAAAAGCAAACTCTGAGAGAAAGTGAAGAACAGGTAAGCCTGGTGTGCTGCAGTCCATGGAACTTCAGAGTCAGACATGACTTACTGACTGAACAACAACAAAGATAAATCAGATCACATCTGGACTCAATTTTGGAGCAAACCTGTTTCATTTGAATCTTCTGGGAAAGGACCAGGATCAGACAGGTGAGAGAAAATGAGAACCTCTTTCATCCACTCTGCTCCATCATGTTCCTACCTTGTCTGTACTGTGATACACCCGAGACACACTGAGAACTTTGAGATCAGGGCATTGGGAAACCAGGTTTTGGTATCAAGCTGTTTTTTGAAAGCAAACATTATGTCTACATTGGAGTTTCATGATATCACACAGCACCTAAGAATTCTTGTTTTTAATAATACACTGTCTTCAATAAATGTCATTTTATTGCAAGCAAATACTCAAATTCTTCCATAGTTTGGCAAGTTATGACAATATATTAGCCATATTAATTACCTTTATGACTGCCCCCACCCATATTACAAAATGCATAATGTTACACTGCAGTGTACTAGTGATTCAACGTATAGTATGTTATAGCTTACAAAATCCTTCCAGAATTGAAAGAGACACATGTACCCCAACATTTATGGCAGCACTGTTTACAATAGCTAGGACATGGAAGCAACCTAGATGTCCATCAGCAGATGAATGGATAAGGAATTTGTGGTACATATGCACAAAGGAATATTACTCAGCTATAAAAATAAAAAGAACACATTTGAGTCAGTTCTAATGAGGTGGATGAAACTGGAGCCTATTATACACAGTGAAGTAACCCAGAAAGAGAACCACCAATACAGTATATTAATGTATATACATGGAATTTAGAAAGACAGTAACAACAACTCTATATCCAAAACAGCAACAAAGACATAGATGGAAAGAACAGGCTTTTGGATTATGTGGGAGTAGGTAAGGGTGGGACGATGTCAGTGAATAGCATTGAAACATGTATATTACCATGCGTAAAATAGAAGTGCAAGTTCGATGCATGAAGCAGGGCACTCAAAGCTGGTACTCTGGAACAACCCGGGGGGGTGGGTGCGAAGAGAGGTGGGAGAGGGGTTCAGGATGGTGGAACACATGCACACCCATGGCTGATTCATGTCAATGTATGGCAAAAACCACCACAATATTTTAAAGTAATCAGCCTCCAATTAAAATAAATAATATTAAAAATCTTTTCAGTTAAGACATTTCTCTTTATCTAAAAAAAGAGGGGGGGGTGGGAGGATGGATAAGAAAACTATGCAGCCTCATTACAAAAGTGAATATTCTCTGAAATAAGAGCATCTGAAAGCTGCTCATTAAGAATTTTCCAGCAGCTAAGAATATTCACAAAAATCATGGCAAATAGACATCTTGTATGGTGTTTATACTTTTTGAGTGGAAATTGCATTATATATGCAATATTTACAAATCAATAAAATAAGAATATGAAAACTCATAAACTTTCTTTATTCTCACATGGTTTGATCTTGATTTAATCTGATGAAATTAGCTTTATCATGCTTAATTTCCTTCTGCTGATGTTTTTTAACTGGGCTGCTGCTACTGCTTGTAGTTATTGATAAGACTATTTCTATTTTGTCCCAAAAAAGAAAAAAAAAATCCTATGATGTCAGAATTTAATGCATCTAGGATTACATCATTAATCTGGAAATCTGCCAGAATTGTCTGAAATAACCCTGTTTGGCCAACAGAATACACGTACACAACACAGTGACTTCAACTACTTTATGTGCATTTGTACACTCTTCACTCAGGCAGCTAAACCAAAAGATGTTCCATGCCAAATACCCAGGAAGAGCAGGGCAGCTTGAGTGGGCACTAGAGTGACAGATGAGGACAGCCAGAGCCACCTGCCTCTGTCCCTTTACCATAGCCACCGTTTTCTAGAGTAAGAGAGGAGAAGAGGGAAAAGGGTCATTTCTGTCGATTCCTATTTAAAAGAGCAGAAACTTTCCCTCTGAATTATGAAAAATTTCTAGAATAAAGCAAAAGTCCTGCTAGTCCTTTTCTCTTCTGAAAATATAACAGCTCCACCTTGAGGCAAAATGATTTTATTATACTACAAGAGTTTCCATGTTAAGAAGACAATATTTGTGGTGATTTATGACTAGTAAACCTTCATGGAAAAATAAATAAAAGAACTCCAAAATTATACAATGAATTTGGTGTACAAAGAACCTATGCTTCCACTTTTGGTCAAAAATAATAAACATTAGTTACCAAGGAAGACAAATTATTGTAAAGTGAATGACCATTTTTAGACTGAATATCATTTGGCCAAATCCATGTTGATGAAATTTTATTCAAAGTTGCTCAAAAGGCAAAAAAAAGTTAATATATTTTTATCTCTGTTGGTAAATAAATGTCTAATAGTAGGTAGCCAAGAAAACACCAAGTGAAACTTTTTCTAGAGCCACCCATTTGTATCTTACTTTTGGCAAAATGTTACTGCTTGAACGTGAGAGAAATGGTGAAAGCTCGCAGATAAAATTCCATATTTCACTTGCTTTCTGCAACTTAGGCTTAAAGCTGGTCTTTACTTTTTTTTTTTTTTTTTTTTTTGGTTCACCTAGCAAGGATCAGAATGGAAGCTGCAGTAAAAGAAATGTGGAGGAATTGAAATCTGTCCCAGGCAAAGCTTAGAATAATTGTCATCATCTTCCCTGTGTTCTTCTGGTTACAAATATGCTAGGAAGCATACTTGTCATTAAAAAATGTATTTTCTTCTGATTCTTCTGCAATTTCATATTGCTTGTTTAACTATTTAGTCTTCTTTGAATTTGTGTGTGTGTGTTCATAAATGATACTGCAGGCTAATTTTCTAGATTAATAACATTGTGCCCACACCATGTGTCTCTGAGTGATCGGTTCAGATATAAGGGGAAATTACTTTTTATTTATGCTAATTATGTATTGCTAAACCCTCTTATTAATTTGATTAGTTTTTAACTAGGTTCTCTTTTTTTTATTTTAATTTTTTTTTAATTTTTCATTTTTAATTGAAGGATAATTGCTTTACAGAGTTTTGTTGTTTTCTGTCAAACATCAACATGAATCAGCCACAGGTGAACATATATCCCCTCCATCTTGAACCTCCCTCCCATCTTCTTCCCCTTGCCATTCCTAGATTTTTGATAGTTGGGCTTATCTACAAATAATGCTACCTTCTTTTTTTAAATTGAAGTATAGTTTACTTAGAATGCTGTGTTAATTTCTGCTATACAGCAAAGTGACTCAGTTATACATACATGTATATTCTTTTTCATATTCTTTTCCATTATTAGGTTCACATGATATTAAATATAGTTCCCTATATTCCCTATATGAAGTGCTATACAGTACGACCTTGTTGCTTAATTATCCTATGTATAATAGTTTGCATCTGTTAACCCCAAACTCCTAGTCCATCCCTCCCCTCCCCACAGTGCTATTTCTCTTGAATCAATATAGTAATTGCTTTTTCCTAAGAAAATTTTGCATTTACTATCCAACCAGTCCATCCTAAAGGAGATTAGTCCTGGGTGTTCATTGGAAAGACTGATGCTGAAGCTTAAACTCCAATACTTTGGCCACCTCATGCGAAGAGTTGACTCATTGGAAAAGACCCTGATACTGGGAGGGATTGGGGGCAGAAGGAGAAGGGGACAACAGAGGATGAGATGGCTGGATGGCATCACCAACTCGATGGACATGAGTTTAGGTAAACTCCGGGAGTTGGTGATGGACAAGGAGGTCTGGTGTGCTGTGATTCATGGGGTTCCAAAGAATCAGACATGACTGAGTGACTGAACTGAACTGATTGTTTATTAATCTAATAAATTATTTTATTACTATTTTTATATCTCTCGTATGTGTTAGAGTTTAATATTTACTTTATTTTGGATTTGTGAATTGAACAAGGAGATACAAGTGGCACGGGCCCATGTCCTGAGGTTAGTGTCCCCTGATAGAGGAGGATGTCACAGTCTTGGGTGAACTAGCTGAGTGCCATTTACTGCAGTGTGTTCCTCACCAAGTGTGGCATCTGGCCACCATCTGAGAGGCCTGGAAGGGAAGGGAGGAAGATGGGGAGAAGAAGCTGAGCATGGCTGGGTCAGAATCTCTCACTGACTTTTTCGCCAAGTGCAGTGAGGAAAGCAGCTGGGTGCTGATGGAGAAATGCATTAGAAAATCAAGCCCTTATAAATGTGCCCACTCTCCAGCTGTTAAATCCTATTAAAATGCCCTTATTCTCACGGTCCATCCCTAACACCTTCCCCTGACAGCTGTGGATGCTTCGTCTGAGCTTGAGTGGGTAAAGAATGTCTGGGGAGAAAAAAAAATCATATTTTTGATGAACATTCTCAAAGTAAGGGAAGAAGAAATATTTAAACAAACATGGCAAATATGCTGTAATAATTAATAGAACTGAAATAAAACATTTTGGTAACTGAAACCCAATTCTTACACTATATCATAATACAAGTGTTCTCCTTGGATATTAAATGCATTTAAATATATGGTGCATTCAGTGGGAGGAAATATGTACTTTTTAAAAAATTTAGAAGTCCTTTCCATAAAGACTTTTAGAGATCACCTTATAAGGATGACTTTCTTTGGAAATTGGGAATAAAAACCATAATTTTTGGTACTGCAAAAAAAAAATGAGCAAGCCTACAATTTGTTGATTTGTTTAGAGACAAGAATGTAAATTAGCCAGTAAGTACTAGCTATTTTTACAGATTAAAAATGAATGTCACTTCAAGGAAGAAATTCCTGTGTCTCATGCTTTCTAGATGCAAAAGAGAGATGATCATACCCATCAGGTGACTAACAATCCAGGGTTGAAAGAGACTGTTAAGGAAAGCATGGATCAAGCCCCCAAATCTCACAGTAGCCTTTAAGTCTTCTTGATGGAAATACATACATTTCGTCTTTCTGCTTGATGCCAAAGTAATATGTTTTATAAAACCTGAAAAAAAATTGCCTTTAAGCAAAAATTCTTGAAAGGTCTCTTTTGCTATTTGTTAGCTCCAAAATAAACAGATCTCCAAGCCCCTTCCCTGAAATCCAGTAACTACTTGGGTGGTATTTTTTTATAAAAGAAGAAAAAAGTACAAGTTTTGTACTTTCTAGAAGAAATGTAGGATGTTTGATCTCCACATGGATGTCTCTCTAAGGGGGTTGAGGGGTCAGGTAGACCAGGTGAGGAAAACCTGGTCCCTGCTTTGCTTAGTCTCTGGCACTTATGCTACCAGACAGACAGGGGTCAAAGGGGTCCAGGAAACAGACATCATGAGTGACAATAAGAACACTGAGGAAGGTTCTATGGGAGCCTGGCAGCTCTCCCTGCTCCATGACTAAAGTCAATGTGTTGCCACCAAAAGCCCCTGCATCTGAGGCTGCTCGTGGCTCTTCTACTGGGGTCCCTTCACAGGCAGTGAAAAGCCTTGCATTCTGATCCTTGCTTCATCATGTACTTTATGTATTAATCATGCTTTTGGTTTTCTTTATTTCCTGATGCTTTAATACCTTGGGCCTTGCTTATTCTAGGACTGCCCCTCCCAGTATTTGCTAATTCCTAAAGAGAACAAGCACATGCCAGGAAGCTCATCTTCTTATGCAAAACAAGCAGCCAGAGCACAACCTCTAAACCACCACCTTGACCAAGCTCCTGCACTCCTGGTCACTCTCCCTACCGTGGTGACCCAGAACTGGAAACTATGGCACAACCACTGTGCCCCAGAGCCTCCCAAACTGTGCAACTAGCCCAGCCTAAGCCCAGGTAACCTGTTTTCCCCAGTCCAATCCATTCCATCCCTTTGCTCAAGAACCACAGCGAATGTCCTTGCACCCCTTGCTTTGCCTCACACCTAGCTGATGGCCAGAGTGTCCCTGACTTGGGAACCACCTCCTCATCTGCTGGCTTCACCATAAATGAATAATAGCAAACCTACATTTTACAGCACCTTGTCCCTCCCATTCTGCCCACTCTAAACACACACGCATACACACACATGTATGCACAGAAGAACCTTCTCTTGCTGAGCATCTTTTGTTTTACAATCCATTCTGCTGACAATTGTACTCTTTTCTGGATTTACAAGTATATATCTTCCTCAACTTTGAAACAATCCCTGGCTTCCCCAGGCAGAGCTGGAGTTTCCCTTTGAAAGCCCAGCAGGACAATTTGAGTGTCTTAGTCATAGCATTTGGCACATTGCTCTGTAATTGTTTACTTCTCTGATACTTCTTGCTCAAGAACATTGTGTTATTTAACTTTGGAATTCCTAATGTCTGGGCCATCTGCTCACTGTTGATATAGCTCAAGAGATACTTACTTTGTGAATTAGGTTTTTTGAACAAGTAAATTTTTTGCTGAAAATGGCATTTTCTTTTTCCTAACTCATTATCCGTACCATTTCTTTGCCAACTTCTCACTACAATGGATGATGTCTGATGTGTATATTTCAGGTCCCAAACTAGATTGCAAATTACTAAGGTTAAAACACCTTGTGCTTTCTGTACCCTTAAAATCAAGCCCAATGTTTGCACGTCAATAGCTAATTAAGGACTGCTAGCATAGATACAACGAGCAATCCAAACTTATTCAAAGACTTTTTAGAACAGAACAAGAAATGAGCAATCACTCTATGAACATATCTTAAAGTATAAAATCTTTGACTACCTGTAAGAGACTATTGAAATTCTTGGTTCATTAAGACACCTCACTGTTAGCTCTTCAAATGTGTGCTGGATTGCTCAAATATTAATTCTGTCCTCATCAAAGCACACAAAATAATAGAATTGTCTGACATAAAACATGTGAATTAGTATAAATGTAAATAAATCATACTGTCTTGTTTAGGAAAAATTAGTCTGCAAGGATTATAAAGTCCTCAGAAATTTTTCAAGGGGAAAAAAAAAAAAGATCTTCTTAAAGAATTTACTACTGTCTTCTGGATCCCAAGAAGGGATGCTAAAGATGAGCTGGAACTGAGACATAATTATTATCCGAAGTAGAAGAAAGGTACCATCTCTGTCGCTAACCATCTCTTTCTCTCTCTCCCAATCTTTTCTTCTTTATTTTCTATCTCACTCTTCTGGTTTTCCTTGTGGTTGTCCCTATGTTCCTTGGGGTTCTTGTCCCTAAAGCATCACGCTGGTCCCAAAGGGCACAACATCGTTCAGGGAACTAAGCATACCAACACTGCTTTGTGTCTCCATATTTGTGTCCAGGGAAAAAACTGAGTCAGATACTTTAATGGGGCCCTTTATTTGGAGTAGGGAGTAGAATCCAGAATACATAGGAGGTTGTCCTCTGGATTTCTAGGGAGGAGGATTCATTTTGAAGACTCACCTCCAGATTCATTTTTGATTTCTCTCCTGTCTTCTTATCCCTAACACATCATTCTAAATGTCTGTATGTTAACTTCCTAAAAGTATCATTTGATTCATCTTAATGAAAAGTGATGATCTGTGAGTCATGGTTTCTAAAACTTCAGATTAAGCATGCCCCTTTGAGGCTCCATTTCAGAATTACTTTGGACTCTTCTTCCCTTCAGTTCAGTTCAGTAGCTCCATCATGTCCAACTCTTTGCAACCCCGTGGACTACATGCAGCATGCCAGGCCTCCCTGTCCATCACCAACTCCAGAGCTTGCCCAAACTCATGTCCACTGAGTCGGTGATGCCACTCAACCATCTCATCCTCTGTCAGCCCCTTCTCCTCCCGCCTTCAATCTTTTCTCAGCATCAAGGTCTTTTCCAATGCATCAGTTCTTTGCATCAGATGGCCAATGTATTGGAGTTCCAGCTTCAGCATCAGTCCTTCCAATGAATATTCAGGACTGATTTCCTTTAGGATGGACTGGTTGGATCTCCTAGCAGCCCAAGGGACTCCCAAGAATATTCTCCAACACCACAGTTCAAAACCATCAATTCTTCGGTACTCAGCTTTCTTTAAAGTCCAAATCTCACATCCATACATGATCACTGGAAAAACCATAGCCTTGACTAGACAGACTTTTGTTGACAAAGTAATGTTTCTGCCTTTTAATATGCTGTCTAGGTTGGTCAAAACTTTCCTTCCAAAGAGTACACATCATTTAATTTTATGGCTGCAGTCACCACTGCAGTGATTTTTGAGCCCCCCAAAAATAAAGTCTCTGTTTCCTCTGTTTCCCCATCTATTTGCCATAAAGTGATGGGACCAGATGCTATGATCTTAGCTTTCTGAATGTTGAATTTTAAGCCAACTTTTTCACTATCTTCTTTCACTTTCATCAAGAGGTTCTCTAGTTCTTCTTCACTTTCTTCCATAAGGATGGTGTTATCTGCATATCTGAGGTTATTGATATTTCTCCCAGCAATCTTGATTCCAGCTTGTGCTTTATCCACCCCAGAATTTTGCATGATTACTCTGTATATAAGTTAAGTAAGCAAGGTGACAATATACAGCCTTGATGTACTCCTTTCTCAATTTGGAACCAGTCTGTTGTTTCATGTCCAGTTCTGACTGTTGCTTTCTGACCTGCATACAGATTTCTCAGAGGCAGGTCAGGTGGTCTGGTATTCCCATCTCTTAAAGAATTTCCACAGTTTGTTGTGATCCACACAGTCAAAGGCTTTGGTGTAGTCAATAAAGCAGAAGTAGATGTTTTTCTGGAAGTCTCTTGCTTTTTTGATGATCCAACGGATGTTGACAGTTTGATCTCTGATTCCTCTGCCTTTTCTAAATCCAGCTTGAACATCTGGAATTTCATGGTTCACGTAGTGTTGAAGCCTGGCTTGGAGAATTTTGAGCATTACTTTGCCAGCCTGTGAGATGAGTGTAATTTTTAATCCACAGTAGCATTGCTCCTTATCACATTTGCAAACTGCACAGGTTTTTCTTCTCTGAAACCTCAATGTCCTCGTTATAAAAGAAAAGTTTCTCTCACATAGCTGAAATTTTTTGCTGTTTAGTTGCTAAGTCATGTCCAACTTTTTTGCAACCCCATGAACTGCAGCCTGCCAGACTCCTCTGTCTATGGGAATTCCCAGGCAAGAATACTGGAGTGGGTTTCCATTTCATTCTCCAGAGTATCTTCCTGGAGGGATCCCCTCCTGACCTAGGATTGAACCTATATCCCCTGCTTTGGCAGATGGATTCTTTACCTGTGAACCACCAGGGAAACCATATTTTTGTGCCAATGGTTTTCACCATGTATGGTGTCTAATGAGTGGCTTGAAACCTTAAATGTGGCTCCATAATTATCAAAGAATAAAGAGATTTGACAAGTGATACAATGTTGCCTGTAATGTACACAGATTTTAGAAAGTGAATAATAGGTTTTCATTTAAAAATAATATCCCAGTAGTATTAAAAGGAAATAGATCAGGCTATACACCTTGTAAAATAACTAGAATCCAAAACATGGGAAATGCCAAACTCGGGTAGGAGGCAGAGTATCAGGAACCCCCGCTCACTGCTGCTGGGAATACAAAATGGAGCAGTCCATTTTGGAAAGTGGTTTTCTGGGTATTCACAAAGCTGAACATTTTCTTACCATAGGATCCAGCAATCTTTCTCCTTGGTATTTATCAGAGGAGTTGATAATTTATGCCCACACAAAAATTTGCACAGTTCAGTTCAGTTCAGTCACTCAGTCGTGTCCAACTCTTTGCAACCCCATGAATCGCAGTACGCCAGGCCGTCCTGTCCATCAACAGCTCCTGGAGTTCACTCAGACTCACATCCATTGAGTCCGTGATGCCATCCAGCCATCTCGTCCTCTATTGTCCCCTTCTCCTCCTGCCCCCAATACCTCCCAGCATCAGAGTCTTTTCAAATGAGTCAACTCTTCGCGTGAGGTGGCCAAAGTATTGGAGTTTCAGCTTTAGCATCATTCCTTCCAAAGAAGACCCAGGACTGATCTCCTTTGGAATGTACAGGTTGGATCTCCTTGCAGTCCAAGGGACTCTAAACAGTCTTCTCCAACACCACAGTTCAAAAGCATCAATTTTTCAGCACTCAGCTTTCTTCACAGTTAAACTCTGATATCCATACACGACTACTGGAAAAACCATAGCCTTGACTAGATGGACCTTTGTTGGCAAAGTAATGTCTCTGCTTTTCAATATGCTATCTAGGTTGGTCATAACTTTCCTTCCAAGGAGGAAGCATCTTTTAATTTCATGGCTGCAGTCACCATCTGTGGTGATTTTAGAGCCCAAATAAAGTCTGACACTGGTATTCTAATGTTCCCTTGGTATCTCTAATTTTCTCAAAGAGATCTCTGGTCTTTCCCATTCTGTTATTTTCCTCTGTTGTTTCCACTGTTTCCCCATCTATTTCCCATGAAGTGATGGGACCAGATGCCATGATCTTTGTTTTCTGAATGTTGAGCTTTAAGCCAACTTTTTTACTCTCCACTTTCACTTTCATCAAGAGGCTTTTTGTTCCTTTTCACTTTCTGCCTAAGGGTGGTGTCATCTGCATATCTGAGGTTATTGATATTTCTCCTGGCAATCTTGATTTCAGCTTGTGCTTCTTCCAGCCTAGCATTTCTCATGATGTACTCTGTGTATAAGTTAAATAAGCAGGGTGACAATAGACAGCCTTTTCTGACATACTCCTTTTCCTATTTGGAACCAATCTGTTATTCTATGTCCAGTTCTAACCGTTGCTTCCTCACCTGCATATAGGTTTC
This sequence comes from Aepyceros melampus, assembly GCA_006408695.1. Classification (NCBI taxonomy): domain Eukaryota; kingdom Metazoa; phylum Chordata; class Mammalia; order Artiodactyla; family Bovidae; genus Aepyceros; species Aepyceros melampus. The sequence goes on along the minus strand of SJXQ01000046.1, from coordinate 251,658 downwards.
TCAAGAGGCAGTTCAGGTGGTCTGGTATTCCCATCTCTCTCAGAATTTTCCACACTTTATGGTGATCCACACAGTCAAAGACTTTGGCATAGTCAATAAAACAGGAATAGATGTTTTTCGGGAACTCTCTTGCTTTGTCCATGGTCCAGCAGATGTTGGCAATTTGATCTCTGGTTCCTCTGTCTTTTCTAAAACTAGCTTGAACATCTGGGAGTTCATGGTTCACATATTGCTGAATCCTTCCTTAGAGAATTTTGAGCATTACTTTGCTAACATGTGAGATGAATGCAATTGTGCAGTAGTTTGAGCATTCTTTAGCATTGCCTTTCTTTGGGATTGGAATGAAAACTGACCTTTTCCAGTCCTGTGGCCACTGCCAAGTTTTCCAAATTTGCTGGCATATTGAGTGCAGCACTTTCACAGCATCATCTTTCAGGATGTGAAATAGCTCAAGTGGAATTCCATCACCTCCCCTAGCTCTGTTCGTAGTGATGCTTTCTAAGGCACAGTTGACTTCACATTCCAGGATGTCTGGCTCTAGATGAGTGATCATATCATGATTATCTGGGTCATGAAGATCTTTTTTGTACAGTTCTTCTGTGTATTCTTGCCACCTCTTTCTAATATCTTCTGTTTCTGTTAGGTCCATACCATTTCTGTCCTTTATTGAGCCCATCTTTGCATGAAATGTTCCCTTGGTATCTCTAATTTTCTTGAAGAGATCTCTAGTCTTTCCCATTCTGTTATTTTCCTCTATTTATTTTCATTGATCACTGAGGAAGGCTTTCTTTCTCTTCTTGCTATTCCTTGGAACTCTACATTCAGATGCTTATATCCTTCCTTTTCTCCTTTGCTTTTCACTTCTCTTCTTTCCACAGCTATTTATAAGGCCTCCTCAGACAGCCATTTTGCTTTTTTGCAGTTCTTTTCCATGCGAATTGTCTTGATCCCTGTCTCCTGTACAATGTCACATAGTTCATCAGTCACTCTATCTATCAGATCTAGTCCCTTAAATCTATTTCTCACTTCCACTGTATAATCATAAGGGATTACATTTAGGTCATACCTGAATGATCTAGTGGTTTTCCCTACTTTCTTCAATATAAGTCTGAATTTGGTGATAAGGAGTCCATGATATGAGCCACAGTCATCTCCTGGTCTTGTTTTTGTAGGCTGTATAGAGCTCCATCTTTGGCAAAGAATATAATCAATCTGATTTCGTTGTTGACTATCTGGTGATGTCCATGTGTAGAATCTTCTCTTGTGTTGTTGGAAAAGGGTGCTTGCTATGACCAGTGCATTTTCTTGGCAACACTCTATAAGTCTTTGCCCTGCTTCATTCCGTATTCCAAGGCCAAATTTACCTGTTACTCCAGGTGTTTCTTGACTTCCTACTTTTGCATTCCAGTCCCCTATAATGAAAAGGACATGTTTTTTGGGTGTTCTTTCTAAAAGGTCTTGTAGGTCTTCATAGAACCATTCAACTTCAACTTCTTCAGTGTTACTGGTTGGGACATAGACTTGAATTACTGTGATATTGAATGATTTGCCTTGGAAACAAACAGAGATCATTCTATCGTTTTTGAGATTGCATCCAAGTACTGCATTTCAGACTCTTTTGTTGACCATCATGGCTACTCCATTTCTTCTAAGGGATTCCTGCCCACAGTCATAGATATAATGGTCATCTGAGTTAAATTCACCCATTCCAGTCCATTTTAGTTTGCTGATTCCTAGAATGTTGACTCTTGCCGTCTCCTGTTTTGTCGACGTTCACTCTTGCCATCTCCTGTTTGATCACTTCCAATTTGTTTGATTCATGGACATGACATTCCAGGTTCCTATGCAATAAAGAGGAGAGTGAAAACGTTGGCTTAAAGCTCAACATTCAGAAAATGAAGATCATGGCATCCGATCCCATCACTTCATGGGAAATAGATGGGGAAACAGTAGAAAGTGTCAGACTTATTTTTGGGGGCTCCAAAATCACTGCAGATGGTGACTACAGCCATGAAATTAAAAGACGCTTACTCCTTGGAAGAAAAAGTTATGACCAACCTAGATAGTATATTCAAAAGCAGAGACATTACTTTACCAACTAAGGTCCATCTAGTCAAGGCTATGGTTTTTCCTGTGATCATGTATGGATGTGAGAGTTGGACTGTGAAGAAGGCTGAGCGCCGAAGAACTGATGCTTTTGAACTGTGGTGTTGGAGAAGACTCTTGAGAGTCCTTTGGACTGCAAGGAGATCCAACCAGTCCATTCTGAAGGAGATCAACCCTGGGATGTCTTTGGAAGGGATGATGCTAAAGCTGAAGCTCCAGTACTTTGGCCACCTCATGTGAAGAGTTGACTCATTGGAAAAGACCTTGGTGTTGGGAGGGATTGGGGGCAGGAGGAGAAGGGGATGACCGAGGATGAGATGGCTGGATGGCATCACAGACTCAATGGACGTGACTCTGAGTGAACTCCGGGAGTTGGTGATGGACAGGGAGGCCTGGGGTGCTGTGATTCATGGGGTTGCAAAGAGTTGGACACGACTGAGCAACTGAACTGAACTGATGCAATATTCCTCTTTACAGAATCGGACCTTTCTTCTATCACCAGTCACATCCACAACTGGGTATTGTTTTGCTTTGGCTCTGTCCCTTCATTCTTTCCCATTCATCATTTCTCCCCTCATCTCCAGTAGCATATTGGGTACCTACTGACCTGGGGAGTTCCTCTTTCAGTATCCTATCATTTTGCCTTTTCATACTGTTCACGGGATTCTGAAGGCAAGAATACTGAAGTGGTTTGCCATTCCTTTCTCCAGTGAACCACATTCTGTCAGCCTCTCCACCATGACCTGTCCATCTTGGGTGGCCCCACTGGGCATGGCTTAGTTTCATTTAGACAAGGCTGTGGTCCTAGTGTGATTAGATTGACTAGTTTTCTATGATTATGGTTTCAGTGTGTTTGCCCTCTGATGCCCTGTTTCAACACCTACCATCTTACTTGGGTTTCTCATACCTTGGACATGGGGTATCTCCTCACTGCCACCCCTCCTGACCTTGATCATGAAATAGCTCCTCTAGGACCTCCTGTGCAGCCATCACTCCTTGGAGGTGTGGTAGCTCCTCCCAGCCGCTGCCCCTGACCTCAGACATGGGGTAACTCCTCTTGGCTGCTGTCCCTCACACATGGGATCCTCCTGGCTTCTGCCCCTGACCTCGGACGTGGGGCAGCTCCTCTCGGCTGTGCTATGTGATTGCAGCCCTGTTCATAATTGCCAAAACTTGGAAGCAACCAACGTATCCTTTAGTAGGTGATGGATACATAGTAGTACATTCAGCTAATGGAATATTATCCAGCACAAAAAGAAATGAATTATAAATCCATTAAAGGACATGGAAGAAAAGTTGCCTATCATTGAATAAAAGAAACAAATCTGAAAATGTTACATATTGCATGATTCCAGCTATACAACACTCTGAAGAAGATAAAGCTATGCAGGCACTAAAAAGAACAGGGATTTCTTGGGATGGTGCTGGGGGAGATGAATAGGTAGAGCACAGAGGATTTTTATGACAGTGAAAATACCTTGTATATTACAGTAATAGATACATGTCATCATAAATTTGTTCAAATTCATAGATTGTTCAACACCAAGAGTAAATCCTAACGTAAACTATGGGCTGTGGATAATTATGATGTGTCAACATAGGTTCATCCTTGGTTAAAAAAAAAAATACCATTCTGATGAACGATTTTGATAACACAGAGGCTAAGCATGTGTGAAGGTAAAACCTCAACACCTTCCTCAGAATTTTGTTGTATACCTAAAACTACCCTAAAATAATAAAGTCTTTTCAAAGAATTTAATTATAATTGTTGCCAGGGCTAAAATTTGATTGCCAACTATCTAGATAAAGCCTGAATTATCTTCTTAGTTTTGGTAAGTGTTACGGAATCAATAGTCAGGTTCCTCTTCCACTTACAAAAGGTTTTAAATTGATAATTCAAGTTTTTAAACTTCCATTTATTTTAGCTTCATTGTACAATAAAGATACCTTTTACTGAAAGATGTCTTTAACCAAAAAATAATGAATTGAGTTTGGCCCTAAATTCAGTGTCTATACTGGAAAAGCCCAGCAATACAACCTTTGTACTGAAGTGTGTGTGACTTTACCTCTGCTGTAACAAGTCAAGTGTACCAAGGATTGTTAACAGTCCATCAGAAACTCTCCTTTAAATCCAATTTCTAAAGTATCCTGTCTTTTCCTGGGCATAAATCCGTTTATGAAACTAAAACATTTGTCAGTGTAAAGGTAAAACCACCAAGACTGTTTATGGGCATACATCTAATTATTAAAAGCCTGCAATGATTCATTAATCATAACTGAATTTAAAGCAAGGCTTTATGTTGATTTCAGTGAGAGACATCTATATAACTTGTGGTATAATCCATTTCACAGTTTATTATGAGGTATTAATGAAAACTTATCTTAATTCTATACAGCTGAATTGTCTCACATCAGTTTATGAGTTAAACAGATGTTTTTTTCTGGCACATTCAGACCATTTCCTGAACATTTTCCTCTGCTGATGAGCTGCTGTTTCCACTACAAGGAACACTTAAACATAATTGTAGTACAGCTGTACCATAAATGGTTTTGACGATATTTAAGCTCCACGGTATCTTAAGTGGCTTCTCAAGCTTCAATCAACATGGATTTATGTGATTAAGTCAGTGTTTTGTAGATACTGATTTGTGTCTTAGACATAATAGTCAGGGACCACCATATTGTACCTTTAAAAAATGTAAAATTTTGTATCACAGCGTAATGCTGTTTTACTACTGAAAACAAAAACAGGAGATTTCTTGAATTCAAAATAGCAATTAAGAATGAGAAAAATAAATTTTTTTATTTTCCCTTTACTTATTACCTCTTTAATGCTCTTCCTTTCTTCTGGTAAATCTGAATTTCTGACCTATATTTTTAGTCTTTCCTCTGGAAAGGAAAATAGTTTTTACAAGGCAGGTCTACTGACAACAAATTCCTCCAGTTTTTTGTGTACCAGAAAAAAGTCTTTATTTCTTTTTCACTTAAAAGATAATTTTTCAGGCTACAGAATTCTGAGTTTTTGAGTTTTCCCCCTTAAGCACTTTCTTAATTCCATTCTCCTCCTGCTTGCTGGTGTCTGAAGAGAAACCAGATGTGATTCAGATTGTTGATCCTCTATAGGTAAGGTAATTTTTTGTCTGGCTTCTTTCAGGAGTTTTCCTTTATTTTCATTTTCTGTAGTTCAAAAATGATAAGCTTAGGTGCATTTTTGCCATTTAACCTGCTTGGTTTTTCTCTAAGCTCCTGCATTTGAACTTTGGTGTCTGATTTTAAGTTGGGGATATTTTCCACGATTATTATTTCAAAGATTCATCTGTCCTTTCTCTTTCTTCTCCTTCTGGTTTTCCCATGATGCGCATTTACATCTTCTGTAGTTGTCCCAAAGTCCTTGGATGTAGTCTTCTGTTTCTTTCAGTCTTTTTTCTCTTTGCTTTCAGTTTTGGAGTTTTTTTTTTTTTTTTTTTTTTTTTAGATATTCAGGCTCAGATTTTTTTTCAACTATGTCCAGTCTACTATTGAGTCACCAAAGTCATTCTTCATTTCTGTCACAGTGTTGTGACCTCTAGAATCCCTTTTTTGTTTACGATTTACATCTCTGTCTGTGTTGCCTGTCTATCCTTACATACTATCTACTTTATTCATTACAGCCCTCAGCATATTGATCATAGTGTTTTAAACTCCAGCATCCTTGCTAAGTCTGGTTGTGATACTTGCTCTGTATCCTCCAACCTCATGTTTGCCTTTTAATTTGATTGCTGGACACTGTGCCTCATAATTAAATTGGTAAATAGATAAACAAGCCTCTCATAACATAGTGGTGAGTTGTTGGGGATACATGCATTCTGAGGTCCTGTGAGTACGTCTGAATGTTCTAATGAGTCTCTATTCCAGACTGTGGACTTCCCAGTGTGCCCCAGGTTTGTTCTGTCTTCTTAGGTGAGACAGGAAAGCTAGAGGGGCAGGAGCCATGTACCTCCCTCCTGTGTGGCAGATGGGCTCTGATAATGCCACAGCAGTGTGGATTCTGGGTAACTAGCTTCTCCTGAGGGTCAGCTTTGTTAAGAACAGAGAGCTTCTGTGCATTTTTAGATGGCCCCACCCCCCCCCCC
>SJXQ01000046.1:162113-242921 GCA_006408695.1 Aepyceros melampus | reverse complement strand
TCTAATTTCATTCTTTTACAAGTGGTTGACCAGTTTTCCCAGCACCACTTGTTAAAGAGTGTCTTTTCTCCATTGTATATTCTTGCCTCCATTGTCAAAGATAAGGTGTCCATGGGTGCATGGATTTATCTCTGGCTTTCTATTTTGTTCCATTGATCTATATTTCTGTCTTTGTGCCAGTACCATACTGTCTTGATGACTGTGGCTTTGTAGTAAAGCCTGAAGTCAGGCAGGTTGATTCCTCCAGTTCCATTCTTCTTTCTCAAGATTGCTTTGGCTATTCGAGGTTTTTTATATTTCCATACAAATTGTTAAATTATTTGTTCTAGCTCTATGAAAAATACCATTGGTAGCTCAATAAGGATTGCATTGAATCTGTAGATTGTTTTGGATAGTATACTCATTTTCACTATATTGATTCTTCTGATCCATGAATATGGTATATTTCTCCATTTATTAGTGTCCTCTTTGATTTCTTTCACCAGTGTTTTATAGTTTTCTATATATAGGTCTTTAGTTCTTTAGGTAGATATATTTCTAAGTATTTTATTCTTTTTGTTGCAATCTTGAAAGGAATTGTTTCCTTAATTTCTCTTTCTATTTTCTCATTATTAATGTATAGGAATGCAATGGATTTCTGTGTGTTGATTTTATATACCTTTGACTCTTTAATGAGCATATAGACGGTGGCAAACAGTTGAGAGTGGTCTGAGGTCCTAGAAAGGGATCAGAGTTGGAGCAGGGAGTCCAGGGTGAATCCCTTCTCCTCACTTCCTGTTGCCTGGGTCCTTTGATCCTCATTCACATCTTCTTCTGAGCACAAAGGCAGGAAGAGACACATTGGGGGAGGCCTTGGGATAATTAAATGAACTAATACCTTTGCAGTATCTCACACAGTGACCAGACACTTGATAAATATTAATTCTCTCCTCTAGTTTTTTTTTTTTTGTTTGTTTTTTGAGGCCCAAGTGGAAGGTCTTCTCCAAAGTTGACTCATATGGAAGAAATCTGGATCACTAATTCAGAGGCTTAAATATGTCAATGCTAAAATGAGGAGACCTGGAGGCTCCTAATCATTAAGAGTAGGAGAAGCTTTTTTATAAATGAGTCTGTGAGAGGTTTTATTTGTTGATAAGTAAATATTCCTCAGGACTTTGGAGCAGTAAGCTTCTGTGTCCTGCAGAGTATAGCTGAGAATCACAAAACAGAACTCATTGGAAATCTACACTCCAAGCTTCATGAGCCAATCTTGCTGGAACACTTACAAGGATTCACTTCCCCCAGAGCCAGCCCTCTGCTTTCATCACAGATCAAAACAACCACCCCACCATAAGGCAAACAAACAGAACCCTTCTGCCAAAGAGTGTCCATGCCCACTCCATAGTTTTTGGCTACAGACTCACATAAAAATTCCTTTACATTTTAGTACCTAGAAAATCAATCTCTTTTAAAATATCAGCAAGTCTCCTTTTATCCAATAATGATTATTACACAATCTATATTTCTCTTATCATCTGTGGCTGCTGGAAACCTTAAGACTCTGTTTGCAAGTTATAACATGCATTTACCAGCATTAGCCAGACCAGTGAGATGTTCACTTTGTCATTATTATATACTTTTTAAAAAGTACATATTCTTTCCTATATTGTACATAAACATTTGACACTTTCTTTTTCTAAGAATGAAAATAAAATACTGGAAGCTGGTTCTTTGGCTGAATTTTGGACTGATTTTCTAGTTATTAAATGTTACATTCCCAAGAGGGCATGACTCAGACTGTCATATGAAGTGTTCAATCTTGTACTGACAAGTATTGACAACACTGACAGCTGATAAAGTCAGATCATTATTTTATGGCTCAGGGAAAGTAATTTAATATTTTCATAACTGCTCACCTTGCAATGCTAAGCTTCTATCAACAAGTATCTATAAGTTGTAGAAGCTGTAAGCACATATGAAGCATTGGCCAGAATCAGTCACTTTCTGCTTCCCAAAACAGAATCCCAGGATAGAGAAAAGGTTGGATTGAAAAAACTTTAAGATATATTTCCCTAAGAAAAATGTAAGGATGACCTTTAAAAAATCAAAATATAATTTTAAAGCAACTTTAACCACAAGTTCTACATCATGGGACTTTAGATAAAATATGTCTTCTTACCATTACTCTTTCCAGAATTTGTATTAAAAAAAAAAAAAAGGAAGAATTTTTTAAAAAGCTACAAACCAAATGTTCAGCAAAGCTAAGAAAAAGACACATTTTCAGATTCAAAAATATGTAAGGTTTACAAAAGCAGGTGAGCCGGGAGGAAAAAAGAAAAATGTTGTGGCCCCTGGCTCAAGGCAGCAGATCAGCTTGTCTCAGCAAAGGCATTCATTTCTTAAAAGTGAGAAGGTTATCCAATAGAGCAAAATCGTATCTATTCTTGACAATAATGAATGAAGGAGCTATTGGCTCAGCAGGATGGGAGGAGGACTTCTCATCACAGCTTTTATTCAAACAAACAAGAAAAGCAGAGCTGCAGGAAGAATTACCAAGAGATTCCTTATGTGTGAAGCCACAGCCCAGTGGGTCCTCAGGGGGCATTTCACTGTGTCTGGTTGGCTGCACAGGCCCTGATTCTAGAAAATGTGACTTATACAGTGGTGAATTTTAAAACAGCATCCAAAATGTATACCAAAATGGGAAAAAAAATTTTAAAAAGAGCAGGAAAATAAACAATGGATGAAAATTTATTAAAAACACAATATTGCCATGGAGCAGTTAAAAAAAAACTATGTCCAAATAGTTTGGTATGAATCAAAATATCTTAATAGATTAAAAGCACTTATTAAAGAAAATCACTGATCAGAAAGTCAAGAACTGCAAAAACTGGTGTCAAGATAACAGAAGGAAATAATGAGAGCTGGAAGCTACAATACAGAGGAAAAAAAAATCAAAGAAAATATAACAAAAATAAAATTGATATTGCAAGAACACAAAAGAAAATAGACTTCATGGAAAACACAGTAAAGGAAATCTAATCAAGAAATTAAAATAATGACATGAAGAGAGGAAAATGTAGACTATTTAAAAAGAAAATAATGTTTATAAAAGATAGGCAAAGTATAAATAAATTTATTTTTATAAATAAATATAATTTAAGCACCAGCATAAACATAATTTAAGCACTAAAGAAAATATAGCAATAGAACAGAACACAGAGTCAAAAACTAAGAAAAGCAACATTATTTATCAAAATAGTATAGTCATTATAAAAAGAGAAAAAAGAATAAAAAAGAAATAAGCCATTTTAGCATGGTTCATAGTAAGGAAGAGATTTTCTTTAAAAACTTGACATCGAAGATAAAGATATAACTTTATTAAGAATAAGAATTTTAAAAATCTTAGAATCATAAATTTTAAAAATCATAACCTATCAAAATAGCACAAAAACTTTTCAAAACAAAAAGAAACACATACACACACATGAACACAGAGCAAAACAATGGCCCACAAAACAAAATTTTTTCAGTAACTATTATATAAAGTTAAAACACAAAATAACACAAAAGACCAATATGATTCATTTTAAATGTATGTAGCTTATTCTCCTCTTAAGACAAAAAAGAATTTTTTGATCTATTCACAAAATAAAATCTAAATCTATACTGTAACACAACAGTTTTAAGAAAATTAACCATAAATTTACTCACAAAGAAAATCTAAATTAATATTAAAAGAAATCAAAAATAATATAGAAAATACTAATCAAAACTCAATAAACCAAAAATCTACTAACAGAAATATAACATGCCTCTTCTAATGCAAAACTTTAAAACTCTTTTTTAAACAAATCTTGGTTCAGAGAGGAAATATGAAATGAAATTCAGAATATGATAACAAAATATAAAAACCTATCAGATGTAACTAAAAAAGCACTTTTATTGGAAAGTTCATAATTCATATATTTTCATCAATTGAAAACATATTGAACATAAATTATTTAAACACTTTCAAAAAGCTAGCAAAAGGTGAAGAAAATAAAGGAAAAGGAAAGGGAACATTTCATGCAAAGATGAGCTCAGTAAAGGACAGAAATGGTAGGGACCTAACAGAAGCAGAAGATATTAAGAAGAGGAGGCAAGAATACACAGAAAAACTAGACAAAAAAATCTTCATGACCCAGATAATCACGATAGTGTGATCACTCACCTAGAGCCAGACATCCTGGAATATGAAGTCAAGTGGGACTTAGGAAGCATCACTATGAACAAAGCTAGTGGAGGTGAAGGAATTCCAGTTGAAGCTATTACAAATCCTGAAAGATGATGCTGTGAAAATGTTGCACTCAATATGCCAGCAAATTTGGAAAACTCAGCAGTGGCCACAGGACTAGAAAAAGGTCAGTTTTTCAGTCCAATCCCTAAGAAAGGCAATGCCTAAGAATGTTCAAGCTACTGCATAATTGCACTCATCTCACACACTAGTAAAGTAATGCTCAAAATTCTCCAAGCCAGGCTTGAGCAATACATGAACCATGATCTTCCAGATGTTCAACCTGGTTTTAGAAAAGGCAGAGGAACCAGAGATCTGCTGGATCACAGAAAAAGCAAGCGAGTTCCAGAAAACATCTATTTCTGCTTTATTGACTATGCCAAAGCCTTTGACTGTGTAGATAACAATAAACTGGAAAATTCTGAAAGAGATGGGAATGCCAGACCACCTGACCTGCCTCTTGAGAAACCTATATGCAAGTCAGGAAGCAACAGTCAGAACTGGACATGGAACAACAGACTGGTTCCAAATAGGAAAAGGAGTATGTCAAGGCTGGATACTGTCACCCTGCTTTTTTAACTTCTATGCAGAGTACATCATGAGAAACGCTGGACTGGAAGAAGCACAAGCTGGAATCCAGATTGCCGGGAGAAATATCAATAACCTCAGATATGCAGATGACACCACCCTTATGGCAGAAAGTGAAGAGGAAGCCTCTTGATGAAAGTGAAAGTGGAGAGTGAAAAAGCTGGCTTAAAGCTCAACATTCAGAAAACAAAGATCATGGCATCTGGTCCCATCACTTCATGGGAAATAGATGGGGAAACAGTGGAAACAGTGTCAGACTTTATTTTGGGGAGCTCCAAAATCACTGCAGACGGTGACTGCACCCATGAAATTAAAAGACACTTACTCCTTGAAAGGAAAGTTATGACTAACCTAGACAGCATATTAAAAAGCAGAGACATTACTTTGTCCACAAAGGTCCGTCTAGTCAAGGCTATGGTTTTTCCAGTGGTTATTTATGGATGTGAGGGTTGGACTATAAAGAAAGCTGAGCTTTGAAGAATTGATGCTTTTGAACTGTGGTGTTGAGGGAAGACTCTTGAGAGTCCCTTTTACTGCAAGGAGATCCAAGCAGTCCATCCTAAAGATCAGTCCTGGGTGTTCATTGAAAGGACTGATGTTGAAGCTGAAACTCCAATCCTTTGGCCACCTCATGTGAAGCGCTGACTCATTTGAAAAGACCCTGATGCTGGGAAAGATTGAGGGCAGGAGGATAAGAGGGTGACAGAGGATGAGATGGTTGGATGGCATCACAGACTCAATGGACATGGGTTGTGTGGACTCCAGGAGTTGATGATGGACAGGGAGCCTGGCATGCTGCAGTTCATTGGGTCGCAAATAGTCAGACACGACTGAGCAACTGACCTGAACTGAGTAGAAGTACAAATATAAGTATAAATCCATAAGAGTACATGAGAGCAGAAAAACTGGAATGAATAAATAAACATAAATCAAGAAGTATTAAGATTGTGAAATAATCTAATCATGAAAAAAAGGAGCAGCACAAATAGATGCAATAAATAGTGATAAACAAAATGTACAGAAATTTTCACAAAATTGAAAGAATAATCCTAGATTATTGTCCCTCTATCCACATAAGTGGTATACTTAATGATTAATTCCAACTTTAAATGAAGCATATGTGAATTATTGAAACAAAGGATAATTTCATCATTGTAATAATTATTAAAATAATATTCATTCTCCAAAGTCTTGAAAAGATTAGTCCCTTTATAATTTCACAAGCACAGAATTCACCTGGGAATCTTTGGACACTGACATTCCTAAGCACATCACAGACAGACATTATTTTGAGATGGTTGTTCACAATAATGTCAATATAAAATTGGACTTATGTAATTGATTATGAATGAGTTTGTTCCTTATTCTCAATTTCATATCCCTAGTTCTGTATATTAATATCACTTTCTAAGGAAAGAGCATTAAAATAATGAGAAAGCTTCATAGTCATTTTTGTATATAGGCTGAGAACTCCAAACAAGTATCTGAAGTCTAGTTCCTTGCAGTTGTCTCTAAGGCTCTGTGTGGGTTGTATAGCCTCTGGGCCCCCATCCCTCACACAACATCCTCTCCTACTCTCTTAGGGTTCACTAGTCTCCTATGGCAGATGTGCTCCTACCACTGGCCCTTTGCACTTACTGGTTTTACTGCCTGCAATATCTTCATGGGTCATATATTAATGCCTTCAGATTTCAGTTATTACTTTTTTTAAGACCCTGCTTACTTAACTTATATGAGAGTACATCTTGTGAAATGCCAGACTGGATGAAGTACAAGCTGGAATCAATATTGCTGGGAGAAATATCAAAACCTCAGATATTCAGACGATAAGGGCAGAAGCAAACAGGAACTAAAGAGCCTCTTAATGAAGGTGAAAAGAGAGTGAAAAAGCTGGCTTAAAACTCAACAGTCAAAAAACGAAGAACATGGCATTAGGTCCCATCACTTCATGGCAAATAGATGGGAAACATGGAAACAGTGACAGATTTTATCATCTTGGACTCCACAATCACTGCAGAGAGTGACTGTAGCCATGAAATTAAAAGACTCTTGCTCCTTGGAAGGAAAGCTATGACAAACTTAGTGTGTTAAAAAGCATAGACATCACTTTCTAAACAAAACCCCATTTAGTCAAAGCTGTGGGTTTTTGTTGTTGTTGTTGTTCCAGTAGTCATGTATGGATGTGAGTTGGACCACAAAGAAGATTGAGAGCTGAAGAATTGATGCTTTGAAACTGTAGTGTTGGAGAAGACTCTCAGGAATCCTTTAGATGCAAGGAGAACAAACCAGTCAATCTGAAAGAAAATCAACCCTGAATATTCATTGGAAGGACTGAAGCTGAAGCTCCACTACTTTGGCCACCTGATGTGATGAGCCTAATCATTGGAAAAGACCCTGATGGTGGGAAAGATTGAGGGCAGGAGGAGAAGGGGACGACAGAAGATGAGATGGTTGGATGGCTTCACTAACTCAATGGACATGAGTTTGTGCAAGCTCTGAGAGCTGGTGATGGATGGGGAAGCTTGGTGTGCTGCAGTCCATGGGGTCGCAAAGAGTAGAAAATGACTGAACGATTGAACTGAACCAAACTGAAGTTCTCCTCTTAAACTTTTAAATTTCTGATCATGAAAAATTGCAAGAATATACAATGCATATCCATGTTACTCACCAAAATTCATTACTTTTTAATATTTGCTACATTCTTTTTCCCTCTCTCTCTCTCTTTCTCCCTCTGAATATGTGTGTGTGAGTGTACGTATGTCCATCCAACCATAAACTGAAGACTGATCCATTTGAAAACGTAAAGACACATGAAACTTTACCTCCAAAATCTGGCAGGGTATTTTCCTTAATAAAATACTATATAATTATCACACTCAGGAAATTTAATCTGACAATATTATCTAGTACACTAATTTCCCTATTCAAGTTTTTATAATTGCCCAAACAGTGACCTTTATGGTTACTTTTTATGTCAATCAAGAATGCAATCAAAAATTTACCCATTGATTACATTAAGAAATCATGTCTATTCCATAGCCTTTAATGTAAAAAAGTCCAGCTTTTTTGTTTTTAATGACATTGTTATTCTTGAAGAGTATAAGGCAGTGCTTCTTCAGGGTTTTTCATAATTTTGATTCTTCTGGTTATTTACTTAATAAGAGATTCACGTTAAACATGTGATCAGGATTACTACACAGGTGACACAAGCCCAGTTTACATCAACACAGCTGATGACAGAGATCACTGAGCAACTTCTCTTCAAAGACTGAGTGCTGTAAGAAATTTCTGTGATGCTGGTCAGGCCTCCAGCAGCCTGCAGTGACCCTAATCTGTGCTAAGATGGAGCAACTATGCACAGCCCTGCTTTGGATGAATTTACCATCTGCACAGAGACAAGAAGGAAGACCCTTGACTACACAGCATGGTAAAATGTGTTAAGTAGCAGCAGGCACAAAGTTGTCATGGTCAAGGACAACCACTTGGAAAAGACACTGGCCCTATGTGAGTGGGCTCTCTGCAGATGGTGGACATGACAGAAAGGCCTTAAATGGGGAGAACTCTGAATGTGCAAGAGCCTAAAGGAAGAAAACTATGTGTATAGGTATATATATATACACACACACACACACACACACACACACACACACACATAACTTAATACATTTTTATATATGTTTTCATATTGTATTATATATTAGGCTGGATCTCCATTATTTGAAAACTGGAACATTGCATGGTTTCTATAAGCTAAAGAATTTAAATAGCATCTTGAGAATGACAAAGATTGATAGGATGATTAAGAAGTTTTAGCAAAAATGTCATGATTTCATTTGTATTTGAAAATAATGAGAATTGGTGATGGATTTGAGGGTAATTAAAGTGGTTTTGTGCACAGATTTTGATGCCTTACTGAGTGTGTGAGATGAGAGGCAGAGGTCCAAGAACAATGGTTCGGAGTGTGGGCAGTTTTGGGGTGTCAAGGAGGCAGAGTAGAAGCAGGTATGGAAGATAAAAGATAATTAAGAGTAATCTCTTCTTTTCTACAGGTTTCCTTGATAGCTCAGTTGGTAAAGTACCTGCTTGCAAAGCAGGAGACCCTGGTTTGATTCCTGGGTTAGGAAGATACTCTGGAGAGGGGATAGCCTATCCATTTCAGTATTCTTGGCTTAGCTGGTAAAGAATCCATCTGCAATGTGGGAGACCTGGGTTCCACCTGGTTCAATCCCTGGCTGGGAAGATCCCCTGGAGAAGGGAAAGGTTACCCACTGCAGTATTCTTGCCCCTAGAATTCCATGGACTGTATAGTTGTCCAACAAAGAGTTGGACAAGACTAAGCAACTTTCACTTCTTTTCTACTCTTATTCCTATCTTTGGAATTTAAAACTTTATAGAATTTCTCTCCTTGTTGTTAGTGGTGACACATTACCATGTGTCAAACTATACACTTACTTCTATTTCCAAATAATACTCTGGAAAAGAAAAAAAAAAGATGCTAAGAAGGTGTTTCCAGGTAACGGTGCTTCTCCAGGTTGTGGGTCTGAGAAATGACAGGACTCTGGAAAATTATGCTCACTTTCTGAAAATGAAAGTGTGAGTTGCTCAGTCTTGTCCAATTCTTTGCAACCCTGTGGATGGTAGCCCACCAGTCTCCTCCGTCCATGGAATTCTCTAGGGAAGAACACTGGAGTGGGTAGCCATTTCCTTCTGCAAGGGATCTTCCCAACCCAGGGAAAGAACCCAGTCTTCAGCATTGTAGGCAGATTCTTCACTGTCTAAGCCACCAGGGAAGTCCTGAACTTCAGTGTAAACACACTTGTCATAAAAGAGTTTGAGGGAGATCTCACAAAGTCTTCATCCATCCTTGGTTTGTATGTATGAGAGTTACAGTCTTGTTGTAGCTGAATCAAGTGTTAAACAAAATCCTGAGAACAGATTGAAAATCACAAACAGCTTATGGCTGGGAGCTTTGAGGTTTGGGGCCGAGAGAAGCCAGGTTGCAGGGTCCCAGGGCTTTGAGTAGACAGGGTCGGGATCCTGGTCATCCAGAACAAGAAGTTTTGCCCAGGGGTATTGGGCTTCCCTGGTGGCTCAACAGCAAAGAATCCACCTGCAGTACGGTAGATGCAGGATCGCTCTCTGGGTTGGGAAGATCCCTTGGAAGCAGAAATGACAACTTACTCCAGTATTCTTACCTGAAGAATCCCATAGACAGAGAAGCCTGGCAGGCTACAGTCTATGGGGTCACAAAGAGTCTGACACAACTGAAGCAACTTAGCAGCAGCTATCATCAAAAAAGAAATAAAACAGTGAACAGAACTACACATTTAAAAAATACTGAAGCATGTCTGCAGCCCTTCTTGGGCCACCTGCCAGAGCCCTGGGCTGCTTGCTTTCAGAAGGGCCAGGGGAACATAGAACACAGCTTGAATGAGGTGTGAATGGATGAGTCCTGTACAACTTAAAGTCTGATGTTGTAGTTTCACACACACACACACACAAAAAAAAAAAAAAAAACAGGTAAAATCAAGGTGAATATGAACTCTACGCACCTATTATGTTTTCTCTCCATGGGGAGACAAGGAGTAGGACATGATGGGAGTGGCTTCATTCAGGACATAGGACTACATGTCCCACCCCTTTGTTTAGGGCAACCTCCCTTCCCTCTGGATCTACCCTGAACTTTCATTCCAGGATACTCTTGGGGATGGAGGAAAAGCACCCGTTTTGGAGGATCTGGAGCACTAAGGTGTAATCAAATTTTCTTAAGATGGTGCTACTGGCCTTTCTCTCTATTAGTTTAAAAATCACTCACTTGATTTTTAACTAAGAGGACTCAGCCAAATGGTGCTGAGCTTAATTTTTGTTCCTTTAAATAGTTTAGAATTAAAGGTCCCTCTTGGGGTTCATGATGAGCCACATTAATAGAAGGAAGTCATAATATTTAAATTTAATTAGAAGCTTGAACTTAACAGAAAGCCCATTTTATGAGGGTAAGTCTCATTTCATGGCACATGTCATCTAGGTTAGGGAAGAGCAAGGAGATCTTTGGACATTAATTTTAGGTGATGAATTCAACAGGTGATCATGCAACCAGCTGACTTCTTGTTGTCTCTGAAAGAGTTAAAATCCCAGGTCCCTAAATCAAAGCTGAGGTGGATTTTATTCTTAGTTAAATTATAAGAAAGAAGGAAAGCTTCAGCGTTCTGTGAAAAAACTCCTTGTGTGGGCAAAGCATATTGTAGGATGTCAGGCAGTATAAACACCCCAGGGAGATGCATCCTTGAGCCATTCCACTAATGGCAGGTGACAAAAATCCTCTTTCAGCAGCATAATTATAGGATTATGAATAATATGCACCTGCTGACTAGACTCTAGGATTTTAAAAGTTCATTTACTCTGTGAAAACAGAATCTTTCTTCTTCAAAATGAAAATTGTAGAGATGAACACACACTTCAACATGTGTTTGAAAACAGTCAAAATAAAAGCCACTCAGTCATGTCCTACTCTTTGCAACCCCATGGGCTATACAGTCCATGGAATTCTCCGGGTCAGAATACAGGAGTGGGTAGCCATTCCCTTCTCCAGGGGATCTTCCCAACCCAGGGATCAAACCCAGGTCTCCACATTGCAGGAGAATTCTTTACCAGCGGAGCCATCAGGGAAGCCCAAGAACACAGAGTGGGTAGCCTATCCCTTCTCCAGCAGATCCTCCCTACCCAAGAGTCAAACCAGGGACTCTTGCATTGCAGGCAGATTCTTTACCAGCTGAGCTACCAGGGAAGCCAGTCAAGTTTGCTATTAATAACTTCATCAGAGGAAAAGCATCATGACCATGTAATGAATGCTGTGAATTGAAGTATCTGAAAGGAAAGCTCAAAAATGGAGAGAAAAGGGTAATTGAATGATCACAATTAATTAATAGTTTAATTTACTTGAATAGCCAGAGGTTATAATTTCATGATCCTGTAGAAAAAGTACACACACATTTGCTTATTCTTCCTTCTCTTATTTGTATTCAGATCACAAAGGTGACTGACTATTTCGGCTTTTACTTAGAATGTTTTAACCTAATGTCTCTGAAAGGGTAACTACAAAAGACAATTTCTCATCAAATACTGATATTTATACATTAGCCAGCATATATTAAAGAGAAGAGTCCTTTCCAAGCAGGATAATTTTCTGTGTAGCTGTGTTACACAGATTCATTGTCTCCAGGGAAGGATATACAGGAAAAGACTGGGTGATTATGCTGAAATAAATTCCATCATTCAGTACAGTCTATGAGGCCACAGTTGCTATGGTAACTGCTTTCTTACAAAACCCCTTATACATAGTAATTTCCATGCTTTTTCCATTCCAATCAATGTAGCACCCATGTGTCCTTGTTGAATGACATGCTTTCTCCCTTGGTGTTCTTGGAAAGGGAAAGATCCACTATTTGCAAGTAACTGCAGGTCCTTGGCTTCCCCTTATTTTGTAACTTCCCTAATGCACGGTTTTAATGAGCAGCCACCTTGAGACTACTGAAGAAGAGGCAACAACTTAGAAGCGATCTTCTTTATCAAGCAGGGTAAAGCAACTCAGTGAAGCCTTATCATTTTTGCCATATATTTTATGCACATTTTTTGTTTAGTGATTCTTTAAACATTGTCTCATTTTAAGAAATAGCCTCAGGGCAAAAAATAGGGGCAAATCAGCAACTTGTGTCAAAAGCGTTGACAGAAAATATGTATGCAAATGATGACTATCATCCCACAAAGTGAAATTTAGAAGTAAATTAAAGAATGAGATGTGTTGATTTTTTAAATAATCGTTTAAAGGACGCCTAAAATGTGTGTAAGGGAGAAGGCATGAAGTAAACCAAGGTCTGTGTTCATTGACTCTTCAGGCCACGTGGGTACACGAGCAGTGGGCAGAGGCCCCCACTCTTCCTGCGGTCCTCAGAGTAGCAGGCAATGACTTTGAAAAGGAACACAATTTAGGAATGCTTCCTTTACCTCTTCCTTGTGGGATTTTGAGCAGTTTACCTCTCTGACTCCTTCTCTCCCACCCCCATTTGTAAAATCAGTCATGTGTTCACATAATTTTACTGAGTAGATAAGGTACAGTAAGATATCTAAGGAACAGAGAATGTGGCTGTTTCCTAGCAACTGTTTCTGGAATTTGCTTCTTTCTGTAAAAAGTAAGATTCTGTAAAAACTTTCCTGCACCTATCCAAGAATTCAGAACATCAGACAAAGAGGAAAAAAAGAACATTTCCTGGGTAAGAGATCACACGACAGACATTTAAAAGGAAATTAAAGAAGGTATTACTAGTAGTTTCTTGGTTTTTTAAACAACGCTTTGAAATAACTTAGGTATGAGAGTCATGAACTTGCGTGTGTGTATGCTATATCTCTTTAGTCATGTCCAATTCTGTGCGACCATATGGATGATAGCCCTCCAGGGTCCTCTATCCATGGGATTCTCCAGGCAAGAATAGACCCAGGGGTCAAACTCACATCTCTTATATTTTCTGCATTGGCAGTCAGGTTCTTTACCACTAGCACCACCTAGGAAGCCCATTCACGAACTTGATGGACCCCAAATGACAATAACAATCAGAGTTCTAGTTCTAATAGGTAGAAAAGTAGCCCCCAGATATATAGGATACATGATGATTCAACAAAGTTTTTCTCATTTATTTGTATATCAGAATATAAATCATGTTTGAGCCTTATAAAGACACAGAAGTTATCAAGTTCATTTAAAATGCATTACATCTCCTCAGACTTTTTCACTTTACACTTAAAAGTAACCTAATATAGAAAGCAAACAGCATGAGTCTATTATCCAGTGAATTTTCTTTAAAGAACCAACTTCAGTTCAGTTCAGTCACTCAGTCATGTCTGACTCTTTGTGATCCAATGAACTGCAGCATGCCAGGCCTCCCTGTCCATCACCAACTCCTGGAGTTCCCCAAACTCATGTCCATTGAGCCATCCAACCGTCTCATCCTCTATTGTCTCCTTCTCCTCCTGCCTTCAATCTTTCCCAGCATCAGGGTCTTTTCAGATGAGTCAGCTCTTCACATCAGATGGCCAAAGTATTGGAGTTTCAGCTTCAACATCAGTCCTTCCAATGAACACCCAGGACTGATCTCTTTAGGATGAACTCGTTGGATCTCCTTGCAGTCCAAGGGACCTTCAAGATTCTTCTCCAACACCACAGTTAAAAAGCATCAATTCTTCAGCGCTCAGCTTTCCTTATAGTCCAACTCTCATATCCATACATACCTACTGGAAAAACCAGAGCCTTGACTAGATGGACTTTCGTTGGCAAAGTAATGTCTGCTTTTTAAGATGCTGTCTAGGTTGGACATAACTTTCTTTCTAAAGAGTAAGCTTCTTTTAATTTTATGGCTGCAGACACCATCTGCAGTGATTTTGGAGCCCCCCCCAAAAAAGTCAACCACTGTTTCCACTATTTCCCCATTTGCCATGAAGTAATGGGACCTGATGCCATGATCTTAGTTTTCTGATTATTGAGCTTTAAGCCAACTTTTTCACTCTCTTCTTTCACTTTCATCAAGAGGCTCTTTAGTTCTTCTTTACTTTCTGCCATAAGGGTGGTGTCATCTGCATATCTGAGGTTATTGATATTTCTCCCAGCAACTCCAATCTTGATTCCAGCTTGTGCTTCCTCCAGCTCAGCATTTTTCATGATGTACTCTGTGTATAAGTTAAATAAGCAGGGTGACAATATACAGCCTTGACGTACTCCTTTTCCTATTTGGAACCAGTCTGTTGTTCCATGTCTGGTTCTGACTGTTGCTTCCTGACCTGCATATAGGTTTCTCAAGAGGCAGGTCAGGTGGTCTGGTATTCCCATCTCTTTCAGAATTTTCCAGTTTATTGTGATCCCCACAGTCAAAGGCTTTGGCATAGTCAATAAAGCAGAAATAGATGTTTTTCTGGAACTCTCTTGCTTTTTCCATGATCAGCGGATGTTGGCAATTTGATCTCTGGTTCCTCTGCCTTTTCTAAAACCAGCTTGAGCATCAGGGAGTTCACGGTTCACATATTGCTGAACCCTGGCTTGCAGAATTTTGAGCATTACTTTACTAGTGCATGAGATGAGTGCAATTATGCGGTAGTTTGTGCATTCTTTGGCATTGCCTTTCTTTGGAATTGGAATGAAAACTGACCTTTTCCAGTCCTGTGGCCACTGCTGAGTTTTCCAGATTTGCTGGCATATTGAGTGCAGCACTTTCACAGCATCATCTTTCAGGATTTGAAATAGCTCCACTGGAATTCCATCACCTCCACTAGCTTTGTTCATAGTGATGCTTTCTAAGGCCCACTTGACTTCATATTCTAGGATGTCTGGCTCTAGGTGAGTGATCACACCATCATGATTATCTTGGTCACGAAGCTCTTTTTTGTACAGTTCTCCTGTGTATTCTTGCCACTTCTTCTTAATATCTTCTACTTCTGTTAGGTCCATACCATTTCTTTATCGAGCCTATCTTTGCATGAAATGTTTCCTTGGCATCTCTAATTTTCTTGGAGCTTCCTTAACATGTCTTTTTTTTTGTCCCATCTCTCTTGTAATCCTGTTTTACCTTTTTCTCCTTTAATTCAGCAGCTACTACAGATATGGAAGCTAAATAATAAGAAGGCTCAAAGATAGGAGAGATGTTCAACCTGAGTGATCAATGTAATATTTCAGAGAGAGTGCATCTGCCCCAAAAGACTCAAAATATGTTACACATGTAGAAACAAATCTTGGAATAAGAGACTGAAAATCTACTGTGCATGATTCTCATATATTGATGTAATTTTCATCAACTATTTGTCATTTCTTTCTTAGAAGATACAGATAAATAGACATTTATGTCTATTTAGACATTATGTCTAAACATGACATTGCCTAAAGATTGTATTTGTCCATATGTCTCTGTGAAATGCATGATATTTCCTAGAATCATACTTATTAGAAATAGTCTAGACACAGAGTAAAGAAAAGATTTTTGCTCACTAGGCCAGCAAGTCATGTCATTCAACTTTCTAAGGCCACATGTAGACATCAGTTTCTAATTCTATAAATGAAACTCAGAGGGACACAAGGACACATGGCTACTTCATATCAGAATAAGAAGTTGTATGTTCTCTTTTTAACTTAATATTTTTATAACAGCATTATTAAGACACAATTCATATGTCATAGTTTTCTCAATGACCGAAAAAATTATTTGTCTCATTTACAAAACTGATACTCTTTTCTACTACACAATCTTGCTTTTCTTTGGGTGAAATATGACAGCAAGGGAAAAAAACGTATCCTTACTATTGTGCCAAGGACAAGTTTAAAAGTAGAGTGCACAGCTTAGATGGTAATCCTCATGTCAAAGAAAATCTGCAGATAAGCCTGATTCTCTAAATTGGAACATTAAAGTGTTAAGTCATTATGGGTGAGGATAAAGGAGTTTCCAACCCAAGCCCTGGGAACCACACCCCACGTTACCCCTGGGATAAGTTTACTTCCAATTCCAGATCTAATTTAGCAGCTATGTGACTTTGGGCTTAACATTTCAAAGAATCTATTTCCTTATAGAATTGATGCAAGATTTTGATAAAGTGTTTATAAAGTATTTTTTCTTTGTGTTACATACATTTTGAGGTCTCATCAAGGGCACATTCCTTTCCTCTGTTCTTATTTCCTTTGTCCTCTTTAAAATATGAGTGTTCTGGAAAGCAAAGAGCATTAAACACATTTTAATAAGATCTTGAATTCTCATATATATTATTTGTCAGCAATGAGGGAAGGGCCCTAGTTCCCTAAGTGGTTGGGTGAGATGGGAAGGCAGATAGTGAGAGGGATGAAGAATTATATAGCAGAAAGGAAGGGCAAGCAGACTAAGGAATATTTCAATGTAGTTTGCACTGTATCTGGAGATGCTGCTTCTTCTAGTGACAGTTGCTCAGTCATGCCTGACTCTTTGCAACCCCATGGACTGTAGCCTGCCAGGTTCCTCTGTCCATGAATTCTCCAGGCAACATTACTGGAGTGGGTTGCCACTGGAGTGGTAGCCTTCTTCTAAAGCTAATTTAAAAGTGAAGATCATGCTTTCAAGACCTCATGAAGTCTTTGCTTCCTCTTACAAAACAGGGACTAATGATTACTCTGAAAACCTCAAGATCAGATTCTATACCCTACCTAAAGTATTCAAATTCAATATAAATGCATAACAATAACTATGCTGGTCAAAGAAACAGGTTTTTGCTGGATAAAGGGAAAGGCATTGTGTCTTCTGGCTCTGATACATGCATGTACTCCAGACTGTTCAGCCTCCAATGAGACAGTCATCCACCACTCTTTGCAGCCTGACAAACCCATTCACTCTCATCCATCCTCTCACGGGTAACTAACCACCTGTTCAGTGTGAAGCCTGAGCTAGGCTGGGAGTAGCGGAAATGGTGGAAGTTAAAGACACTCATAAATGTTGTCCTTGTCTTTAAAAACTAAACATGCCTTATTACAATCTCTTTATGACAATTACTAAGACTAGTAGTACAGAGCTGACTGATTTTAAACTGAACAATATAATTATGAAATACAACCACATTTGTGTAATTCCTCATGGTCACATATAAATTCTGTGACCAGATACCTACTGCAGGATTTTGGAGACCACTATTTCTGTTTGGTATCAAGTTGCCTGCCTTTTTATATTTAGCAAAATTATTTTCTTAAATTAAAAAAAAAGGAAACTGAAAATATGATTTTACCACTACAATATTGTAAATAATTAGCCTCCAATTAAAATAAATAAATTATTAAAAAAAAAAAAGAACATGACAGAGTTCATACATCTCACTAGAAGAGTTAAAACCTCTTTCCTGTAGTTAATAAAAGGCCTCCCCCAGAATCAGTGAGTAGTAACACCAAACAGAGTTGATAAAGAAATAATATCACACATAACATGTTGATTCAGAAACTATAGACCAAAGGAACTTGCTCCAGAAGGAAATCTGAAAGTATTAATGTAAAAACAAGCAAATAAGAACAACTACAAAACATAAACAACAAAACTCTCCCTGAGAACTCTAGGGATTTAGACAGAAATGATTTGACCTGACTGTTAGCATCCACATTTTATGACTACCCTCATCTTTTATCACAATAAGTTTTCCAAAATAAAGACCTTTTTCTCTCTCTTTGGATAAAATACAAAATCAGAAGCAAAGTTAAGTTGTAAATATAAATATTACTAAAGAAATCCTTCCATAAAATCTACTGGATTCTTCAAAATGATCTGAAGATTATTTTAGGTGACAATTTCAGAGAACAAAGTTTTATAGTTTTTTCAATCTGAAAAACAAAAAAAACAACTTTGGTTGACTATGATTTCTTAAGTTAAACTGTCAGCTATCCTCAAATGAGTTTGCTACCTTTAAATTTCACTACTTTTTGGTGATAATATTTGTTATTATGCAGTTCCATGAAAGAGAGATGATAGACTTTTTTTTTAAATAATATGTTGCTTTTTAAATATAAATTTATTTTTTTTAATTGGAAGTTAACTACTTTACAATACTGTAGTGGTTTTGCCATACATTGACATGAATCCACAACGGGTGTATATGTGTTCCCCATCCTGAACCCCCCTCCCACCTCCCTTCCCATCCCATCCCTCTGGTCATCCCAGTGCACCAGTCCCGAGCACCCTGTCTCATGCATCAAACCTGGACTGGAGATTCATTTCACATATGATAATATACATGTTTCAATGCCATTCTCCCAAATTATCCCACTCTCGCCCTCTTCATATATTGCAAAATTAAAGAACTCGGTAAGAGAAATACAATAGAAAGAAACAAAGCAAAATAAAACAGTGTACAAAGGACATGATTCACCAGCCCTTAACTGGAGATTAGTACATACCTCAGGGAACTGTTTTCAGATAAGGCTTCTCTATGATTAAATATTAATTTTTATAGAATTTGTGAAAGAATTTCATTTCTCATTAAGACTAATATTCCATTGTATGCGTTTACCACATTTTGTTTACTCACTCATCCCTTGAGGATGTTTGGATTGTGTTCGATTGTAAACAAGAAAAGCTTATCATCCATCATTCTATAATGGCTGATAGCCCTCCCCCCACCTTTAACAAGGGACCTGGAGGAAACAAAATCCCCTGACCCTCCCCAGCAGACAGAATAATAGTTCCTTTCATGTGGGGTCGATTCTATGAAAATAAGCAACACAAGTACCACATCACCTGTCTGCCTCATTTCCTCTTCCTCTCACCAGTGGTGTGGACACCTACTTCCTACTTCCAGCCTGCTTCTCACCAAGGTCCTTCAGCAGATTCAACTTATATTTTGTGTCTTTCATCCAACTTTCACTCACTAAGGGTCAAACTTTTATTTAATTCCCTTTCAATAGAAGAAAGAGTGTTAGATAACTTTTGACCTTTAATAAAATAGAAAAATAGAGTTTGCTATTCGCTGGTTAATTGCATTTGCACAATCTCCATCCAATTGCTGATCAAAAGAAACTGAAGTTCTATATTTTGCTTTATGTGAATTGCAACATAAGTAATGAGAATTATCTTCCCCTATTTCAGCATGTAAATGAAGGCTTAGAAATTTTCTTTTTAACTTATGCTTCCCACCAAAAGACTCGCTTCTTTAATACATTTTTAGATGTAGGGTTTCCAAATGACATCAGCTGTAACCCTGAATAGTAACATTTCAAAGTATGCCTGCCCAAATTAGCACCGTGGCCTTAAACTTGAACCCTGTGCAGAGGTAAGTTTGTTCAAGGGATGGAAGATATATTGTTCAAGGCCTGAAATTTGTAATAAGAATCAGCACCTTGGGCCTTGGTCAAATGATTGCCTAAACTTCTCTTAAAAACAAATATTTTTCATGCTTCATAATCTGTAATGGTACTTCAAACTAATTGACTAAATAGAGCTCATAAATACGTGTGAATTATACTCACAGTTCTAAAAAAATCTTTCTGAATCCATGATGTCTTGAGTTACCACGATTTATAGCACAGTTGTCATACAATTACTCAATTCATTTATTTCTATGGAATTTTAGAAAGCAATTTCTTAGATGCTATCATATGTAAATTGTATAAAATAATATATACATCTTTTAACTTGGATAACCTCATTTGATGGTTACCAAAAGCCAAAGAAGTTGCCACTGTTCCCATTTCTACTGCTGGGAAAACAAGCTCAGATGGTTTTTAAAAAATAATAATAATAATAACCTTGTCAAGTTAATTAGTAGAATCTGTATCACAATCCAGGTAGGACAGGAGTGACTCTGATGTACGTACCTTTTCCAACTAAGCTCCCTGCCATCTTCATTCAGTTGGAGTATTTTCAGACTTTTATTACTGATTCTAGGATCACAGTCACCCCATTGGTTAAGTAACAGGTATCAAGAATTGATGCATTTGAACTGTGATGTTGGAGAAGACTCTTGAGAGTCCCTTGGACTGCAAGGAGATCCAATCAGTCCATTCTGAAGGAGATCAACCCTGGGAATTCTTTGGAAGGAATGATGCTAAAGCTGAAACTCCAGTACTTTGGCCACCTCATGCGAAGAGTTGACTCACTGAAAAAGACTCTGATGCTGGGAGGGATTGGGGGCAGGAGAAGGGGACGGCAGAGGATGAGATGGCTGGATGGCATCACTGACTCGACGGACGCGAGTCTGAGTGAACTCCGGGAGTTGGTGATGGACAAGGAGGCCTGGTGTGCTTCGATTCATGGGGTCGCAAAGAGTTGGACATGACTGAGCGACTGAACTGAACTGAACTGAACTGATCAGCACAGAGACCCTGGCCTCCCTAGAGCATCATCACACCACCCCCACCTCCAGCCACGCCCATGAATCGAGCGCAAACAGTGCAAGTGAAGTGAAGTGAAAGTCGCTCAGTCGTGTCCAACTATTCGCGACCCCATGGACTACACAATGCATGGAATTCTCAAGGCCAGAATAGTGGCGTGTGTAGCTGTTTCCTTCTCCAAGGGATCTTCCCAATCCAGGGGTGGAACCCAAGTCTCCCACATTTTAGACGGATTCTTTACCAGCTCAGCCAAAGGAAAGCCCACAAACAGCACAAAGCCCTTAGTAATATGTACCCTTTATATTTTCCTGAGAATTAATTCTTAAACTATCTTTAAAGCTACTATGATTATTTTTTTCCTTGGATTTGGTGATACTTTTGCTCCTAAGATTCTAAACTCCTTCTTCTGTTTTTGAGGACTGAGATTTGGGGAAAGACAGACCCCTTCCTTCCCTTCCAAAAAAACCCCAGTTACTTGCTTTTCCTGAGTAATAGGAATAAGGCATATAAAATAATCATAATCCTAACCAATCAGATGGTACTTTCCTAGGTGGGTGACCCCACCTGGAAAAAACAATCCAGGAAAGGTTTAGATCTGCTTTTGTAGGATGGTGCCTGGCATCCAGTCATGGGGCTGGTAGCCGCCACAGGTGCGTCCACTGATCAGAAGTCATGTCAATGCCAAAGCCAACATAGGGTGACCTTGGAGGTTTTTTGCCCTATCAATAGCCTTGCCTCTTGCCTATTTTCGAGTCTTCATGATAAATTATTTTTCTGCTCAAGAAAATCAGAATCAGTTTTTGCTGTTTGCAAAAAGAATCATGACTGCAGAGATCAGTACCTATAAGCATATCAATCAAAATTGTCTTCCTCAGTCCCTCAAACCAAAGCCTGTCTGGTAAAGCCCAACTTTCCCATAAAGTCTTTATAATCACCCCTCTTCATAATGTATCCTGAGGGCCCATGACTGCCACAGTGTCCATTGTGAAAAGCTGTTCTATCAGTTGTGCAGGGGGCATCTTTATCTTACTAATCAAGACCTTAAAAGACTGGCATTTTGACAATTAAGATAACATAACAGGGACAACTAGAATAAGATCATGTATTAGTTAAGATTCTCCAAAGGACTGCTATATACTTATTTACTATAAAACTTATTATAAGAAATTTTCTAACATGACAGAGGCAGAGAAGTTCCAAGGATGTCTTTGGCACGTGGAGCCCTGGGAGGCTGGGTCCCAAGGCCTGAGACAAGGGTGCTGACACAGTTCAGGTTGAAAGCCACAGGCTGAGGAGCCAAGCAAAGCCAAGAGACCAGTTTCCCAGCTCCAACAGACAGAACAAGGAGCCTGCCTTCCTCACAGAAGGTCAACCTTGCTGTCTGTGGAAACCTTCAAATAGCTAGAATGCTAACTATCCATACTGGGCAGATAATCTGCTTTACTCAGCATGTGTATCTCACCAATACGCCATCAGAGAAACACCCAAAATATTGTCCACCAGGTTATCTGGGAACCCTGTGGCCCCGACTAGTTGACACAAAACTGACCATCACAGACCAAGCATGTTAAACATGCAGGCTCTTTAAAGGGACAGTTAGCACACAGTGTCAGAGAAGGCAATGGCTCCTCACTCCAATACTCTTGCCTGGAAAATCCCATGGATGGAGGAGCCTGGTAGGCTGCAGTCCATGGGGTAGCGAAGAGTCGGACACGACTGAGCAACTTCACTTTCACTTTTCACTCTCATGCATTGGAGAAGGAAATGGAAACTCACTCCAGTGTTCTTGCCTGGAGAATCCCAGGGACGGGGGAGCCTGGTGGGCTTCCGTCTATGGGGTCGCACAGAGTCAGACATGACTGAAGCGACTTAGCAGCAGCAGCAACACACAGTGTGTCCTAGAAACAAGGAAGACGATAGGAAGTAGTGAGTCCTGCCAACCTGAGACGCAGGTGCCAGGAATCAGTGCTGGGGAAGGGGACGCTTAATTCTTTGTCCTTAAAATATCCACCAGTCCAGGTTCTATGCAGGATACAGGATGCTTGGGGCTGGTGCACTGGGATAACCCAGAGGGATGGTACGAGAAGGAGGTGGGAGGGGGGTTCAGGGTGGGGAACATGTGTACACCTGTGGCAGATTCATATTGATGTATGGCAAAACCAATACAATATTGTAAAGTAATTAGCCTTCAATTAAAATAAATTTAAATTAAAAAAAAATATATCCTTTTTGCTAGAGCAAAAAGATGAAGGGTGAATGAAATCAAATCCTATAAAAGATTACCAAAAGCCAGATGTTGGTGTTCAATGTCATTCATATGGCATAAGAATAGAAGCAAAGAAAATCAAAAGAAGTCATAAACAACACAAAACTGAATTCAAGTTGGAAATAAGGCCAAGCTGTATATATGTTCACATTTTATTATCTGCATATGTGTTCTTATTATACTTTAGGTCCACCTTAAATAAAATAGCTTACCTATTCACAATGTGTCTTCCCCAAAATACAATAAATATGGCTCATAAATAAAGCAGAAGGCAAGACTGCGTTAGCATGAGACTAATGGAATCACAGCCATGAACTTGAATAACAGGTAAATGAGGAAGCCTGGGGCTCATGTTCTGACTGTCTCCTGCTTTGAAACAGGGATTCTCTACTCTTTCTTGCCCGGGGCTTCCCGCTGACTCTAAATCTCTCCTTCAGACAACTGCCCATTATCCAAAAGACAAGAACTTTAGCCTTTTGACATTTGAGAACACAGGGGATCAGCATTACATTCAAATTTGCATTATTTCTGAGTATGTAATGCTAGATTTCCTGTTGTAAATAAATGCTACACACACTAATGTATTTATTTAAAACCAGGAAAATATTATTTTTGTCTTTTATACTCAAGGTTGTTTAAATCCTGAACTGAATTCACATATCAATACCCATTCTTCCCTTTTTTAAAATCAGGATTTCTTAAATCGATCATTTCAAAGTTGCCATGGCCCAAACATTCCTGAAGAAAATGCTTTAGCAATTACTTTAGTCAATATTCATGGCAATGATCAGCGACTTCATTTTCTTTAAAAGAAGCCATAGTGAATAGAATATTATGTATGATTGACATTCAGAAATAGTTACTGAATTATTTAAAAGTGAGTGCAAGGCTTCTATTAAGAAAAGCTGCAATATTTCCAAGCAGCCCTATGGCTTCATAGCGATAATCATGGATGTGTGTGATTCCTTGTGGAATATGGTGCTGCTGCTGCTGCTGCTAAGTCGCTTCAGTCGTGTCTGACTCTGTGTGACCCCATAGACGGAAGCCCACCAGCTCCCCCGTCCCTGGGATTCTCCAGGCAAGAACACTGGGGTGGGTTGCCATTTCCTTCTCCAATGCATGAGAGTGAAAAGTGAAAGTGAAGTTGCTCAGTCGTGTCCGACTCTTCGTGACCCCATGGACTGCAGCCTACCAGGCTCCTCCATCCATGGGATTTTCCAGGCAAGGGTACTAGAGTGGGATGCCATTGCCTTCTCCTATGGAATATGGTAGTTTAAACAATTTCATTACAGTCAGAAGGTTCCCTCTTTAAAAAGCAGTAGAATATGGCGGTTAGGTGTTCTAGACTCTATAACAAGAGTAGGTTCTAATCTCACGTTCTTGGCATCAAATTCCTCAACTGGAAAATGTGGGTAATAGCAGTTCCTGCCTTGAGGGATGTTGCAATTGTCCAAGGAGCAAACAGATGTATCAGTTCAGTTCAGTCCCTCAGTTGCGTCTCTTTGCAACCCCATGAACTGAAGCACGCTGGGCTTCCCTGCCGCTGCTGCTAAGTCGCTTCAGTCGTGGCTGACTCTGTATGACCCCATAGATGGCAGCCCACCAGGCTCCCCTGTCCCTGGGATTCTCCAGGCAAGAACACTGGAGCAGGTTGCCATTTCCTTCTCCAATGCATGAAAGTGAAAAGTGAAAGGGAAGTTGCTCAGTCATGTCCGACTTAGCGACCCCATGGACTGCAGCCTACCAGGCTCCTCTGTCCATGGGATTTTCCAGGCAAGAGTACTGGAGTGGGGTGCCATTGCCTTCTCCACCAGGCTTCCCTGTCTATCATCAAATCTTGGAGCTTGAACTTATGTCCATCAAGTCAGTGATGCCATTCAACCATCTTATCCTCTGTTGTCCCCTTCTCCTCCTGCCTTCAATCTTTCCCAGCATCAGAGTCTTTTCCAGTGAGTCAGTTCTTCATATCAGGTGGCCAAAAGTATTGGCGTTTCAGCTTCAGCATCAGTCCTTCTAATGAATATTCAGGACTGAATTCTGTTACAATTGACTGGTTGGATCTCCTTGCAGTCCAAGGACTCCCAACAGTCTTCTCCAACAACACAGTTCAAAAGCATCAATTCTTTGGCGCTCAGTTTTCTTCACAGTCCAACTCTCACATCCATACATGACCACTGGAAAAACCATAACTTTGACTAGATGGACTTTTGTCAGCAAAGTAATGTCTCTGCTTTTCAATATATTGTCTATGTTGGTCACGGCTTTTCTTTCAAGGAGCAAGCATCTTTTAATTTCATGGCTGCAGTCACCATCTGCAGTGATTTGGGAGTCCAAGAAAATTACATCTGTCACTGTTGTCATTGTTTCCTCATCTATTTGCCGTGAAATTATGAGACCGGATGCCATGAACTTCACTTTTTGAATGTTGAGTTTTAAGCCAACTTTTTCACTCTCCTCTTTCACTTCCATAAAGAGGCTCTTTAGTTCCTTTTCACTCTCAGTGATAAGGGTGGTATCATCTGCATATCTGAACTTATTGATATTTCTCCCGGCAATCTTGATTCCAGCTTGTGTTTCATCCAGCCTGGTATTTCACATGATGTGCTCTGCATATAAGGTAAATAAGCAGGGTGACAATATACAACCTTGATGTACTCCTTTCCCTATTTTGAACCAATCTATTGTTCCATGTTTGGTTCTAACTGTTGCTTCTTGACCTGCATTACAGGGTTCTCATGAGGCAGGTAAGGTGGTCTGGTAGTCCCATCTCTTGAAGAATTTTCCACAGTTTGTAGTGATCTACACAATTAAAGACTTTGGCATAATCAATAAGGCAGAAATAGATATTTTTTTGGAACTCTCTTGCTTTTTCTATGATCCAGCAGATGTCGGCAATTTGACCTCTGGTTCCTCTGCCTTTTCTAAATCTATCTAGCTTGAACATCTGGAAGTTCACAGTTTATGTACTTTTGAAGCCTGGCTTGGAGAATTTTGAGCATTACATATACAGATATATAGATATACATATACAGATACATGCATATATGAGAGTATTTTTATATATAATACAGTATATTTTTATATATACAGACATGGAGCCTGGCGTGCTGCGATTCATGGGGTCGCAGAGTTGGACACAACTGAGTGACTGAACTGAACTGAACCAGGAAAAACCATAGCCTTGAGAACTGATATGTATATATCTTATATACAATGTAGCACAAAATAGCTCTTCAGGTATCTCCACTACCACTTTTCTATATTTTTATACATTGTTGTTGTTGCTCAGTCACAAAGTCATATCCAACTCTTTGCAATCTGATAGACTGCAGTATGCCAGACTTTCCTGTCCTTCACCATCCCCTAGAGTTTGCTCATACATATATATGCTGAAATTTACCAAAACTAACTGCAGTTAACAACGCAAGCCTTCCTCTGGAGGTTTCAAGCATGCAATGGACTCCATAGTTCCAGATATTTACATGAGAGCGTGCAATTGTTGCTTCCAGTGCAATTGTGGGGAAGATAGTGGGGAAGATAGATTCCTGATGCTTCCTACTAAGCTCTTCCCTACTTCATACAAAATAATCATGAAATTATTTATATCTTTTTCTTGCTCTCTCTTTTTCTTCACAGGGAATAATTATTGTGTAGAACATAGCTTATAAGGAAGCTAATGGCAACCCACTCCAGTACCCTTGCCTGCAAAACCCCATGGATGGAGGAGCCTGGTAGGCTGCAGTCCACGGGGTCGCTAAGAGTTGGACACGACTGAGTGACTTCACTTTCATTTTTCACTTTCATGCATTGGAGAAGGAAATGGCGACCCACTCCAGTGTTCTTGCCTGGAAAATTCCAGTGAGAGGGGAGCCTGGTGGGCTTCCATCTATGGGGTTGCACAGGGTCAGACACAACTAAAGTGACTTAGCCTAATAATAATACATATATTTATCAATATCTGTATTTATCTATAGTTAGATATGCTTGTTTTTAAACTTCTGTATAGAGGCTTAATACTTCCTAACAATAGAACACAATTGTTGGGTCTAAGGAGAGTACATTTAACAATCTTTTAATTTCTAATAAAATTATTTAACATACATGATAGTATGAATGATTTTGAGTAATATATAATGACCCATATTATATGAATGTCTGAACTGTACAGAATTAGTAGTACTAAGTAATAGAAAAATTCAGCAGAGTATTCTATTTATCTTCATATTTACTCTTATTTTTGCCATGTTTCCTTCTGAGAGGCAGGGTACAGTATTTCATGGTGCTCATCTGTCTAAAATGCAGTGTCTGATCCTGTCTGTGTGACATGAGAACAACCAAAGTTCATGTAGGTTTATAGTTTATGTGTGGCTCTAGAAGTTAACTCCTGCTTAATGGCTCACAGAGGGTTTCCCGGTAACCAAAGGAATAAACTTCACACAGAAACATAGGTTTGCACTGTTCAATGGATAGCCTAGGCTTTTTTTTTTTTTTTTGCTAAATGGCTATTACAATGGAAAAAAAGAAAAATTATGTATCTTTTCATTGCAGATGTGGGGAAAATTATGAGAAAGAAATCTTTCTTGAAGAGAGAAACAGCAAATAAATGGAGAGATATACAAGCACAAAAAGAAGAACAACAAAAGGATCCTTCTTCACATTTAGCTAAGAGGAAACCTTATAAAACCATGAAATACTAGTCTATTTCTGAGCTCTTCCCTACTATATGCAAAATAATCATGAAAATGTTTCTTTTTTCTTTTTTCTTCAAAGAGATATGACTATTGCCATAGACCATAGCATAGAGGAACCTATTTCTTCCTCGAAAATATACACTAGTTAGTCAATGTCTCAAAAGTAATAAACTTTGGAGTAATACAAAAATAAAGAATATAGTAAATTATCTGGATTTGAAACAGCAATGTTTTACCAGGCTTTATCAGTTCAGTTCAGTTCAGTCGCTCAGTCGTGTCCGACTCTTTGTGACCCCATGAATCACAGCACCCCAGGCCTCCCTGTCCATCACCAACTCCCAGAGTTCACTCAGACTCACGTCCATCGAGTCTGTGATGCCATCCAGCCATCTCATCCTCGGTCATCCCCTTCTCCTCCTGCCCCGAATCCCTCCCAGCATCAGGGTCTTTCCAATGAGTCAGCTCTTCGCATGAGGTGCCCAAAGTACTGGAGTTTCAGTTTTAGCATCATTCCTTCCAAAGAAATCCCAGGGTTGATCTCCTTCAGAATGGACTGGTTGGATCTCCTTGCAATCCAAGGGACTCTCAAGAGTCTTCTCCAACACCACAGTTCAAAAGTATCAATTCTTCGGTGCTCAGCCTTCTTCACAGTCCAACTCTCACATCCGTACATGACCACAGGAAAAGCCATAGCCTTGACTAGACGGACTTTAGTCGGCAAAGTAATGTCTCTGCTTTTGAATATACTATCTAGGTTGGTCATAACTTTTCTTCCAAGGAGTAAGCGCCTTTTAATTTCTTGGCTGCAGTCACCATCTGCAGTGATTTTGGAGCCCCAAAAAATAAAGTCTGACTGTTTCTACTGTTTCCCCATCTCTGGAAACTAAAAATTAGGCTTTACAAACCTTACTTTTTAGTTTCCTTAATGATTGCCTCACATCATGTAATTACACGACTGAGTGACTGAACTTGAACTGAACTGACTGATATATATATATATATATATATATGTATAAAACTGAATCACTTTGCTGTACACATGAAAGTAATCAAATATTGGGAAAAAAACCCAGACTTTCTATTTTATCTGTCACTTTCCTGATAAAGAGTCTTACTAAAACATGCTTCTAATAAAATCATTTATCTTCATCATTAGTGAATCTAGTGGATAGCTTCTGTAACCATTACAATTAATATTTCTAATAGAAAAGCACTGTGGATGAACCTCTTGTGAAAGCATGTCACCACTATAGAAGCATGTCCAAGAAAACCTCCACTGACGGTGGTGATGCTCCTCACTGTACTGTCCATGTGTGGCCATCAAGAGTCTTAAAATGTAGCTAATGGGAGAGAGGAACCGCATTTTGAAGCTTACTTTACTTTTATTTTAAATTTAGGAACATGTGGTTAGAGCCTACCTCACTGGGCAGTAGAGCTTGAGAGAGTTGTTTAGAAAGGAAAACTGCTGAGGGAAACATTATGTGTAATAAATTATTCAGAGAGTGATTAAACTGTTCTCTGGGATGGACAATGGATGCACAAGTATGGCCAATGTCAGCCTGAAAACTGAGATTCAGAATTTTCACCCATGTTCATGACTTTTACTGTTGACAAAAATTTTCTAAAATGCTATGAGGAAAGTAATTAGGAATTAGTACAGCTAAGCTATTTCTGAAAAACCAAAATGTTAAATTATAGCCTCAATGTACTGATTTTGCTAAAATATATGTTCAAGCATTTTTAAAACCCAGTTACAGATAATGAAGAAACCCCAGGAATAAGGAATTATGCTTTCCTGGAGACTTCTTTCAATCTTCATAATGCTTCCTAACTGCCTTTCTCTATTTTAATATCTAAAAGAAAATCTATTCTTATACCATGCTATTATAAATAAGAAATTAGGGAAAACTGGCTGAGAAAACCTAGTGATTTTCTAAGCTGGAGATTAATATAATTCCATCACTAAATACCACTTGAAGTGTGACAACAGTGTTTTTCTTTTATTACTTGATGAAAAATTATAGATCATAATATTTTAGGCAATTATTTTAAATAAAGAGTACACTGTAGAAAAGTAGGATAGCTAATAACAGAAATTAACTAATACAGGAATTGAGAGCTTAGGGCCTATAGACTGAGAAATATTTACATACAGTCCACAAGTTAGGGCTTGCTTTTTATTACCCATGGTTAATTTTAACATGGCACAGATTTAAGAATACTACAGTCCTTTTTTCCTTTCCTACCCAGCTTTTACTACAGAATAAACAACCAGTAGAAAAACTAGTCATCTCAAAAGGCAAGTATATGGGAGTTCTAAAAAGTTTTGACCTTTTATTAATATAATAAGTAATTGTGTTTGTTTGAATAATTATTTTTGAGTTTTGACTGACATGATGTTGGTCACATTTTTTTTTACAATTTAATATATATGCCATAAATAGTAATCACTTTTCACTACTCAGCCTGTAACAAATGAGCACAGCCCATCAAATATGGAGTGTCCCCTAAAAGCAATCATTGAGAAAAAGAGAGATTATCTATAAAGTAATATAGATTTCTGTGATAGAGGACTACTCAACAACAATGGAATCCAGAAGAGTGCTACATCTTTGAAGTGCTGAAAACAAATGATACTCTATGGTTTTACACCAACTTCAATTATCATTCAAAAGTGTTAATAAATTGTTTTCAATCAAAAAGAAAAGATGGAAATTTTTTTCTTAAAACAATCTCTCACACTGGAATTTGAGAAGACAATTTTGATAGTTAAAAAATTGAACACAAATTAAAACATTGACACTCAATACTTCTATTGTTTCAAGAAAACATTATTTTCAATCAACCATAAAAATTTATGAACATTAACCATGCAAAAGTTATTCTATAATATTTATTCTATAAATATTTAGAGTTAGAGTGAATCTAACAAGTTACAAACAGTGAAGATCATACAGGCTATATTTCCTTATTACAATGCAAATCTGTTGGAAATCAATTTAAAAAGATAAATTTAAATTTAATCTGTTTAAAATTTTATGAAACAAATTTCTAGATGAACTAGAAAAAATAATATGTCAATTGGTAAATACTTAAAATTGAAAAGAATAATAAAGCATATTTTTAAAGTACTAAGAGCAAAGTATTAAACACTTATTTTTGAAAATTTGGCCTGAAGATTGATTTAAGCACATAATCAAAGTTAAGAAAAGAACTTAGGAAATCACCAATAACTTGTTAAAAGGTAAGTTATAAGGCTAAAGATACTAACTAAGGCAAAAACAGAAGGGCATAGATGACAAAGAGAAATTCAAGAAGCCGAAAAGGACTTTTGAAAACACTAAACAGAAAAACCTCTGGCAAGATCCTCAGATCACCTACTTGATAACCTCATATTATTTTATTTGTATTGAGACTAGATCAATACTATATTTAAAAAGGAAATTGAATTTAGTCTTATTGATAAAGATACATGCAAAAATCCTAAAAATGTTTTAGTAGATTAAATCCAGTGATAATTCACTAGAAAACTTATGAGTTTTAAGTAATTCTTGGAATTCAAGAATTCTTAATATTAGAGTCAAATTGAATTCTTATTGACTAGGGAAGAAATATTATATGATCATTTCCATACAAGCAAAAAAAAAAAAAAAAGCATGCAATAACCTAATAAAGAGTATTAGAGTTATGTTGTTTGTGTACCTAAAAGTATGCTTTTTTCTTTCCTCCATAGAAACAAAATTAAAGCTGATCACAATAGTTTCCCTGTAATATTATTCCCAGATATGTTTCCCAGAAATATCCCTGGTGATATATCTTAATCATCCTCAAAGTTAGTGGTAATCATATAACCGAGTTCTCACCATGAAAATGTGACCAAAAGTCACAGTTCCACTTTCCAGTAGAGTGGTTAGGCAATGTGGATGCACCTTCTGAGAGATGTAATCTGATCTTTGTCACATAGAAGTCTAGATCCAGAAAAGCCACTTAATGCACATTTAAAGAGATATGATGAAGTTGAAGGGGATATAGATGAATAGAATAAAATAGTGAAAAATAGTTTTAAGAAAATAGAGAAATATGGACTTCTTCAGAGAGAAAAGTGAAAAAATCAGTGTCAAACAATAGTCACTGTCAAGTTACATCAATTCTGGTAATGAAATAGTGGATTAGATTCCTCTAAACTTACAAATAACCAAAATAGAGAAAATTAATTTAAATTAAAGCAAGAATGATTAAGGTTAGAAGCAATTATTATATCATCATTATTATTCATTGAACACCTATTATGTCAGAGCCTACTGAAGCAGATCTTAAAACACAAATAGAAATAGGAGACATAGTCCATGAGCTAAAATATGCCTCAATAGGCACTATTGCTTGTCTGCTTGTGGCTTCATAACAGAAAATCCTGTATTACGTGAGAAGGTAAATGAAGAACAATAAATACCTCTGAATTCTAGCATACTTGCTTTTTCTCTCTCACGTACATGTAACCTACAATTTGAAAGCCAAGGTTCTAAAACGATATTTGTATTGAATCAATAGGAAAGTTGCTTAAAATGCAGATCTTTTAGCCCCACCCTCAGAGATTTTGATTCAAACTCAGATTTGGCAGTGGTGTTGGAGAATGAATGGTAAACAACAAGGAATTACCAAATCATAGCTCAGACACTAGAAATAATTCTTTAGCATCTGTGTCATAAAGATCACTATCTATGAGTGTTTATTAAAGATCCACCTGCTTATTATTCTATCTACTTTTGCACAAACATTTTGAATTTGATATGAAAATTACAGCATATCTATATGTATGTGTGCTTTGTCACTCAGTCATGTCCGACTCTTCGCTACACCACAGACTGTAGCCCACCAGGCTCCTCTCTCCATGGGAATTCTCTAGGCAAGAATACTTGGAGTGGGTTACCATGCCCAACTCCAATGGCTCTTTCCCAACCCAGGGATCAAACCCAGGTCTTCAACATTGCAGGCAGATTCTTTACCATCTGAGCCACCAGGGAAGCCCATATGTGTGTGTGTGTGTGTGTGTGTGTGTGTGTGTGTGTGTGTGACTTTAAAAAGGCAGTTAACTTCTTTTCCCAAACAGTTCTAGGGATTTGGAAAAGAGTACTTTGGAGAATTGTTTTCTAATGATTTTTTCTTACCAGAAAGAAATTGGGATATTCTGGGCTTGAATTTTAAACAATTTGAAGTGCTTATATGCTTAATTTTGAATGATTTTTGATGTTGCTGTTCAGTCACTAAGTCGTATCTGACTCTCTGCAATCCCATGTCCTTCATGCCAGGCTTCCCTGTCCTTCACCTTCTCTTGGAGTTTCCTCAAATTCATGTCCATTGATTTGGTGATATTATCTAAACCATCTCATCCTCTACTGCCCCCTTCTTTTGCCTTCAATCTTTCCAAGCATCAACATCTTTTCCAATGAGTTGGTGGCCAAGGTATTGGAGCTTCAGCTTTAGCATCAGTCATTCCAATGAATATTCAGCATTGATTTTCTTCTGGATTGACTGGTTTGATCTCCTTTCTGTCCAAGGGACTTCGAGTCTTTTCCAGCATCACAATTCAAAAGCATCAATTACTTGGTATTCAGCCTTCTTTATGGTCCAACTCTCACATCAGTACATGACTAATAGAAAAATTATAGCTTTGAATGATTTTGGTCACTCATATTTCCTAGATGAGATGACATATAAATTTTATTTAAAATCACAGAACAACATTGCTGCCTTTGGTAGGGTCATTGTCACCCTTTACTTCTTTCTCCCTGAGGGACTCGGCAGCCTAGTCTGAGCATCACATGCTTTTTCTCACCTAAGGATCCTGTTCACACTGCTTTCACTATCTCAGCCATCTCTCCCATATTGCCATGTTCTTGTTTATCTTTTACTTATTTTGCAAGACTCATCCTGATTGATTTCATCAAATGTTTGCCTGTTTAACAAAATCCTCCACATTCTATCATAATGACCATCCTTTTAGTAATATACCTCACTAGTTAACTTGAGGGTTTCTCAAAGACAGGGACTGTGTAATGTTAATGTTTTTGACCCCAAAATTTAGCTTAGTATATGATCAGTACTTATTAAATGAATGAGCTGGAAGGAAACAGTGATTCTATTTAAACACTACAGTGTATCCTCCATCTATCCATCCATACATCTGTTTCATCCACTATAAAAATGAAAGTGAAAGTTACTCACTTAGTCATGTCCAATTCTTTGTGGCCCCATGCACTGTAGCCCAGCAGGCTCCTTTGTCCATGGAGTTCTTCAGGCAAGAATACTGGAGGGGCTTTCCCATGCTCTTCTCCAGGGGATCTTCCCATGAGAGAAGGGATCTCTTCCCAGAGATTGAATTGGGTCTCCCACATTGTAGGCAGGTTCATACGCTATACACATATTAATATTTACTAAGCAACATTATATGCCAGGTTTTCTATATTCTAACCACTGTGCTGGTCTAATACTAATAATAAACCTAGTTTCCTGGAATCCACTTTTCAGTGAAAGAGACAAACAATAAATAAATCAAGAAGTAAAATATGTACAGCTGACCTTAAACCACCCCAGTGTGATGGAAAATCCTCCTGTTGCCCCTTCATATTTGCAGCTTATATATCTGTGGATTCAACAAACCATGTATCATGTGGTACTGTAACACTATGTATTTATTGAAAAATAATCCATGTCAGTAGACCCACGTAGTTCTAGCATGTGTTGCTCCAGGGTCCACTGTAATATCTTAGATGGGAATTAGTGCCATGGAAAAATAAAGCAGGGAAGAGCAATGGGAAGCTTAGTGATAAAGTGATCAGAGATGCCTCAACAGAAGAATTACACTTAAGCGGAAAGTGTAAGGAATAGTCAAAACACATATCTAGATAAAAAGTTTTAAGCATTTGAAACAGCAAGTACAAAGACCCAAATCAGGAGTGACACTAGTCATTTTGATGGTCAGCAAGGAAGCTGGTGATCTGAAACAGGGTGAACATGAAAAAATGATACAGAAGATGACTTCAGAGGTACTGTGCAGAAATTTGTGAGGCTTTAAGTTTTATTCCGACTGAGATGAAAAGCTCTGAAAGAGTTTTGAGCAGAAGAATAATGTGAGCTAACTTTTTACCATTCTGTCTTTTACACTGAGGAAAGATCAACAAGAGAAATGCCATGGAGCAGAGCAGGCAAGAAAACTATTATAAATATCCAAGAAAAAGAAGCTGATGACTGAGGGGAAAACGACTAAGGTATAACCAGATTCTGGATGCATTTTTATTTACTTCTGGACTGGATATGGGGAGTGAAAGAAAGATGAATTTAGT
Source organism: Aepyceros melampus (assembly GCA_006408695.1). Taxonomy (NCBI): domain Eukaryota; kingdom Metazoa; phylum Chordata; class Mammalia; order Artiodactyla; family Bovidae; genus Aepyceros; species Aepyceros melampus. The sequence continues at coordinate 207,919 of SJXQ01000046.1, read as the reverse complement.
TCTGTACTGAGCAGCTCTAAAAATGGTGTTGACATTTACTAAGTTGGAAAGGCATAGTGGCAAGCAGTTTTAAGGGAAGATTAGGGTGGGATGTGTTGAGACTGGATGCCTAATAAATAGTCAGCACTCTTGACTAGCAGGATTTATTTGGGGGTCATTGGCATACAAACATTACTCACAAACATGGGGTCAACATTTAGGAGATGAGTTTGAATAGAATGAGAAATCCAAAGACTCAACCTTCCCTGATAGCTCAGTTGGTAATAATCTGCCTGCAATGCAGGGGACCCTGGTTTGATTCCTGGATTGGGAAGATCTGCTGTAGAAGGGATAGGACACCCACTCCAGTACTCTTGGGCTTCCCTTGTAGCTCAGCTGGTAAGGAATTCACCTGCGATGCAGGAGACCTGGGTTCGACCCCCTGGAGAAGGGAAATACTCCAGTATTCTGGCCTAGAAAATTCCATGGACTATTTAGGTGATGGGGTTACAATGAGTTGGACATGACTAAGCAACTTTCACTTTCGATCCTGTGACCAACACTGGTAGATTTGGTAGATGAGGACACAGCAGCCAGCGTGACCTGAACAGAAAGATAGGGGGTCCACTGTGTCCAGAGACGCTGATCAAGTATGACAAGATTTGTGTGAGCAGTGAACAGTAATTGACAGTCTAGACAAGAGTAGTTATCATAGAAAGGCAAGAATAAGAAATAGAGGTAAATGAGAATCCAAAGAAAACAGGAGGAGAGAGATTGGAGCCAAAAGGTAGACATTACTCTGGAAAGGGTTTGCAGTGAATGGAATACAGAGAGGTAGTCAGAACAGATAATGAATGAACACTTCTGCTTTCATTGTTTTGCTTTGATTTAATAAGGGAGAAAAGTAGCATATGTGTATTATGAGAAAGACAAAGTACAGAAAGAAAAATGATGATGCATCTGAGTAAAGGAACAGTGACTGCTATCATGCCCTTTATAGCAGATGGATGGGGTTTGACTCACAGATGGAGTTGTTGTCCTAAGTCAGAAATGCAAATAGTACATTTTGCTTCAAAAGAGGGAAGAGCAAAGATACCCAGATGCAGTAAATGAGAAGATGCAACAGAATGAGCTTGTGTATAGTCTGTGATTGCATCCTGTTTCTCAGTGAAAATAAAATTAAGCTCATCAGCTGAGAGTAAGGATGATGAAAGAGGCATTGAAGATTTCAGAAGAGAGGCTATAAAAGAGCTGATTAGGAAAGTTGAAGAGTGAATATACAGAAATATAGCATGGCAGTTGAACATGGTTCACAGAAGACTAGTGATCATAAATTTAAATTGAGGGCAGTTGGCATCAATGCCTGTTTTCTTCCAACTGTGGTCACCTGTGTAGATGGAAGTACAAGCTAGATGAGAGTTGAATTTAACCCCAAAGTGATTACAAAGAAGTAAAAGATAGGCAAAGAAGTTGCATGTGTATGCAAGTGAGATCACACTTTGCCTCAGGCATTCAACATTCTGGCTGGATCCTACAAAGCTTGTTGAAAAATATGGATTTAGAAACTGTATTCACCCTTTAACATCTTTATTTAAAATACATTCTAAATAGCTATCATTTATTGTGGGCTTCCTTGGTGGATGAAATGGTAAAGAATCTACCTGCAATGCAAGAAACCTGGGTCCAATCCTTAGATTGGGAAGATCCCTTGGAAAAAAGAAAAGCTGCCCACTCCAGTATTGTTGCCTTTAAAATTCCATGGACAGAGAAGCCAGGCAGGCTACAAGAAGTTCATGGGGTCACAAAGAGTTCGGACATGACCGAAAGGCTTTCACTTTCACTTTATTGTTCACCAAACATACAAAGGAGATCGTATACAGATCCTTCTCAAACTGGCAAAGATCAAAGAAGAGTGGAGACTTCCAAATTCATTCTATGAGATCACTGTAACCTTGATACCAAAGCCAGGAAAAAAAAAGAAAAAGAAAATTAAAGGCTAATAACTTTGATGAATATAAACACAAAAACCCTCAACAAAATTTTAGCAAACCAAATCCAACATACATAAAAAAAAATCATACACCATGATCAAGTTGGATTCATTCCAGGGTCACCAAGATTTTTCAACCTATGCAAATCAATCAGTGTGATACACCACATCAGCAAAAGGAAAGATAAAAGCCACATGGCTATTTCAATAGATGCAGAAAAAGCATTTGATAAGATTCAACATCCATTCATGACAAAAATCTTGCCAAAATGGGTAAAGAGAGAACGTATCTCAACAAAATAAAAGCCACTCATAACAAACCCACAACCAATATAATACCAAATCTGAAAGCCTTCCTGCCAAATTCTGGCACAAGGCCAAGAATGTCCACTCTCATCACTTCTCTCCAACTTGACATTGAAAGTTCTAGCCAAAACAATTAGATAGAAAAAGAAATAAAAGATATCCAAGTTGGAAGGGAAGAGGTAAAGTTGTCATTATGTGCAAATGACATGAGACTGTATATATAAAATCCTAAAGACTCCACACAAAAATGACTAGAACTGATAAATGAATTCAGGAAGGTAGCACGATAAAAGATTAATATACAGAAATATGTTACATATCTTTACACTAACAATGAAATATCAGAAAGAGAAAGTAAGAAATCATCTTGCTTAAAATTGTGTCAAAATTAATAAAATGGCTAGAAATAAACCTAACCAAGGAGGTGAAAGACCTAATGTTATAAAACATTATTAAAGTAAACTGAAGATGATTCAAAGAAATGAAATGATATCCCATGCTCTTGGATTGAAGAATTAATATTGTTAAAATGGCCATACTATTGAAAACAGGCTACAGATTTAGCAATCCCTATCAAATTACCCATGACATTTTTCCAGAACTAGAATAATCTCAAAAGGTATACAGAACTATAAAAACCCAGAACTGCCAAAGCAATCCTGAGTAAAAGAACAAAGCTGGAGGTATAACCCTCCTACACCTCAGACAATACTGTAAAGCTACAGTACTCAACACAGAATGGTACTGCCACAAAAACAGCCACATAGATCAAAGGGACAGATAGAGAGACCAAGGAAAAACCCCTACACCTATGATCAATTAATCTTCCACAAAGAGGCAAGAATATTTAATGAAAGAAAGACAGTCTTTTCAGCAAGTGCTGTTGAGAAAGCTAGACAGTCTTACATAAATCAATAAAGTAGAAAACTCCCTTATAACATGTATAAAAATAAAATGGTTTAAAGACTAAATATGACAAGACACCATAAACATCCTAGAAGAGAACATAGGCAAAGATTTCTCTGACATAAATCATAGCAATATTTCCTTAGATAGTCTCCCAAGGTAATAGAAATAAAAGAAAAAATAAATGGGACATAATGAAACTTAAAACCCTTTGTACAACAAAGAAAACCATCAACAAAACTAAAAGACAACCTATGGAATGGGAGAAAATATTTGTAAGTAATGTGAATGATGAGGGATTAATTTCCAAAATATACAAATAGCTCATACAGCTCAATATCCAAAAAAACCCAAAACCCCCCAATTTAAAAAATGGCAACAAACCTAAGTAGACATTTCTCCAAAAGAGATATACAGATAGCCAGTAAGCACATGAAAAGATGCTCAACATCACTAATTATTAAAGAAATATAATACAAATCACACCACTTCCCACTGGTCAGAATGTCCACCATTAAAATGTATACAAATAATAAATTTTGGAGAGGATGTGGAGAAAAGGGAACTTTCCCATTGCTTATGGGAATGTGAATTGGTGCACCTATTATGGAGAACAGTATGGAGGCTCCTTTAAAAACTAAAAATAAAGCTACCATGTTGGGATGTGGGATCTAACAATCCCGCTCCTGAGTATATATCTGGAAAAGGTGAAAACTCATTTAATTTGAAAAGATACATGCACTCTAATGTTCATAGCAGTACTATTTACAATAGTCAAAACCAAGGAAATAACCTAAATATTCATCAACAGATGAATGGATAAAAAAATGTGAGGGGTGTGTGTGTGTGTGTATATATATATATATATGAATATTACTTATCCATAGAAAAGAATAAAATAATGCCATTTGCACAATGTGGATGGACCTAAAGATTATCACACTAAGTGGAGTAAGTTAGAGAAAGACAAATAATATTTAATATCACTTATAAATGGAATCTAAAAAATAATACAAATGAATCTATTTACAAAACAGGAGCCAACTCATAGACATAGAGGACAAACTTACAGAAAAAGGGAGAAGGGGTGCGGGAGATAAATTAGGAGATTAGGATTAGAAGACACACATTAATATATACAAAATAGATAAACAACAAAGACATATTGCATAGGATATATATTCAATATTTTACAATAATCTATACTGGCATATATATATGTGTGTGTGTGTATATATATATATATATACACACACACATGTATCTTCTAATCCTGATCTCCTTATTTATCTCCCACACCCCTTCTCCCTTTTGGTAACTATAAGTTTGTCCTCTATGTCTATGAGTTGGCTCCTGTTTTGTAAATAGATTCATTTGTATTATTTTTTAGATTCCATTTATAAGTGATATTATATACTATTTGTCTTTCTCTAACTTACTCCACTTAGTGTGATAATCTTTAGGTCCATCTATGTTGCATAAATGGCATTATTTCATTCCTTTTTATGGATAAGTAATATTCCACTATATATATACTGAAAGGGATGTTTTTAAAATTTTTATTTGGAAACGAGTTTTCAAGTAGAGGGACAGTTGCTTACATATTGTCTTGTATACACACATCCTAAAATGTTCCATTTGTGAGACGTGTGTATATGGTTCAGCCCTGAGTTTACTGTGCTGATTAACAGGTACTTATAAAAGTAGCTGAAATAGAAAATTGCTGATCATTTGTGCTCGAAGAACATGGTAGGAGAGAAAAACCAACTATTTCTTCATATTGCCAATTATACAGAGTGAAGTAAGCCAGAAAGAAAAACACCAATACAGTATACTTACACATATATATGGAATTTAGAATGATGGTAATGATAAACCTGTACGCAAGATAGCAAAAGAGACAAGGATGTATAGAACAGCCTTTTGGACTCTGTGGGAGAGGGAGAGGGTGGGATGATTTGGCAGAGTGGCAGTGTAACATGTATGATATCATAAGTGAAACGAATCGCTGGTCTAGGTTCGATGCAGGATGCAGGATGCTTGGGACTGATGCATGGGGATAATCCAGAGAGAAGGTGTGGGGTGTGAGGGGGGAGGTGGGGGTCAGGATTGGGAGTTCATGTACACTCATGGCTGATTCATGTCAATGTATAGCAAAACGAATAGAGTATTGTAAAGCAAAGCAAACTAAAAATAAAAATTAATTAAAAAAAATAAAAATGAATATAATATGAACACTGCAAAAGAGACCAAACCCACATTTTGTAACTTTTTACAAGAGCAAAAATTCACAAACTAGTTTTCAACTTCCTTTAGACTTCAAAATTGAACAGTTTTGTCTTTAAATTGGACCAATTGTAGATTGTTATAGGCTTCCTGGGATTTAGCATTCCTATTTTCTCTACCAAAGTTTTTTTTGGAATCACCTTAACTTTCCTTTGGAGAAGGCAATGGCAACCCATTCCAGTACTCTTGACGGGCAAATCCCATGGACAGAGGAGCCTGGTAGGCTGCAGTCCATGGGGTCACTAGGAGTTGGACATGACTGAAGCAACTTAGCAGCAGCAGCATATATTATATACCTATATATGTATAATATGCCGGTTCAGTCAATCAGTCATGTCTGACTCTCTGTGACCCCATGGACTGCAGCACGCCAGGCTTCCCTGTCCATACCTATTCCCAGAGCTTGCTCAAACTCATATCCATCGAGTCAGTGATGCCATTAGACCATCTCATCTTCTGTTGTCCCCTTCTCCTGCCTTCAATCTTTCCTAGCCTCAGGGTCTTTGCAAATGAGGCAATTCTTGTATCAGGTGGCCAAAGTATTGGAGCTAGAGCATCAGTCCTTCCAATGAATATTCAGGACTGATTTCCTTTAGGATTGACTGGTTTGATCTCCTTGCAGTCCAAAGGACTCTCAAGAGTCTTCTCCAGCACCACAGTTCAAAAGCATCAATTCTTCAGCACTCAGCTTTCTTTATTGTCCAATACTCACAACCACACATGACTACTGGGAAAACCATGGCTTTGGTTAGAAGGAAATTTGTTGGCAAAGTAAAGTTTCTGCTTTGTAATATGCAGTCTAGGTTTGTCATATATCCAAGTAGCAAGTGTCTTTTAGTTTCATGGCTGCAGTCACCAACAGCAGTGAATTGGGAGCCCAAGAAAATAAAGTCTGCCACTGTTGCCATTGTTTTCCCATCTATTTGCCAGAAGTGATGGGACCAGAGGCCATGATCTCAGTTTTTTGAATGTTAAGTTTTCAGCCATCTTTTTTACTCTCCTCTTTTACTTTCATCAAGAGGCTCTTCAGTTTGTCTTCACTTTCTGCCATAAGGGGGTGTCATCTGTGTATGTGAGGTTATTGGCATTTCTCCCAGGAATCTTGATTCCAGCTTGTGCTTCATCCAGCCCAGCATTTCACATGATGTACTCTGCATTAAGTTAAATAAGCAGGGAGACAATATACAGCCTTGACCTACTCCTTTTCCAATTTCAAACCAGTCCATTGTTCCATGTCCAGTTCTAACTGCTGCTTCTTGATCTATATGCGCTTCTCTTGTGGCTCAGCTGGTAATGAATCTGCCTTCAATGTGGGAGACCTGGGTTCGATCCTTGGGTTAGGAAGATTCCCCAGAGAAGGGAAAGGCCACCCACTCCAGTATTCTGGCCTGGAGAATTCCATGGCTGTACAGTCCATGTGGTCACAAAGAACCGGACACGATTGAATGACTTTCACTTTCACGTTCTTGACCTGTACGCAGATTTCTCAGGATGCAGGTAAGGTGGTCTGGTATTCCCATCACCTTAAGAATTTTCCACAGTTTGTTGTGATCTACACAGTCAAAGGCTTTGGTGTAGTCAATAAAGCAGAAGTAAATGTTTTTCTGGAACTCTCTTGCTTTTCTATGATCGAATGGTTGTTGGCAATTTGATCTCTGGTTCCTCTGCCTTTTCTAAATCCAGCTTGAACATCTGGAGTTTCTCGGTTCATATACTGTTAAAGCCTCTCTTGAAGAATATTGAGCACTACTTTGCTAACGTGTGAGATGAGTGCAATTGTGTGGTAGTTTGAACATTCTTTGCCATTGCCTTATTTTGGGATTGTGCGTGTATATATATACACATATATATGTCACTGAATCATTTTGCTACATACCTGCAATTAACACAATATTATAAACCAATGATGCTTAAATCTTTAAAAGTACATGCAAATAAAATAAACTATTTTAGGCCACTTTGTAGGAAAAAATTTATTCTTGTCAGGAAGAACTGGTTTCAGTTCAGTTCAGTCACTCAGTCGTGTCCGACTCTTTGCAACCCCATGAACTGCAGCACGCCAGACCTCCCTGTTCATCACCAACTCCCGGAGTTCACTCAAACTCACATCCATTGAGTCAGTGATGCCATCCAGCCATCTCATCCCCTGCCATCCCCTTTTCCTCCTGCCCCCAATCCCTCCCAGCATCAGAGTCTTTTCCAGTGAGTCAACTCTTCACATGAGGTGGCCAAAGTACTGGAGTTACAGCTTTAGCATCATTCCTTCCAAAGAACGCCCAAGGCTGATCTCCTTTGGAATGGACTGGTTGGATCTCCTTGCAGTCCAAGGGATTCTCAACAGTCTTCTCCAACACCACAGTTCAAAAGCATCAATTCTTCGGCACTCAGCTTTCTTCACAGATCAGCTCTCACATCCATACATGACTACTGGAAAAACCATAGCCTTGACTAGACAGACCTTAATCGGCAAGTAATGTCTCTGCTTTTGAATATGTTATCTAGCTTGGTCATAACTTTCTTTCCAAAGAGTAAGCATCTTTTAATTTCATAGCTGCAATCATTATGGTAAAAAGTAATGCCTTTTTAGAATCTATACTCTTCCCAAAGAGACTTAAACAACTTTTTAAAGTATTTACATGAATAATAACTGCTACTGTGTCTGTAGTTGATGGAAATGATTATTCCATAATAAAATTAAAGCAAATTCTAAATCACAGTCTTTTATAACATTGGTCCAATTTATCTCCATACACTTGTATATCAATACATTGATTATGAAATTATAAAATTGAGATTATGTTTTGACAATTTTCTTTCAATACAATATCGCATTCTAAGCTTTAAAGTTTGTATTTTAACAATCAACAATTGACTCCAAATATTCATTAAACAAGTCAGATTGATAAACCGTAGAATTTTGGATTCTGCTTTCAGATCTGTGACTAAATTGGATTCAACAGAGAAGTTATGATACCTCTCCAAGGAAAAGAGACCCTTTGGGTTTATTTGTTCACATTTTTCTCCAGGCAAAATAAATACTGGTGCAACCTGTCACTTTACCATAAGACTCTTCTGAATTGGAACACATGAACTGTTCTTTGGAATTTCACAAAGAAAAATGAAAGTTAAAGCAGAAAAGAAAAGAGGATTTTTCTAAATGTTCTTGCAGAGTTCCTGCTGCTAGAGAACCATTTGTGTAATGTGTATGAAGCTTGGATATAGAGTAAGAAAAACTGCCTCAGTAAAAAATAGCAAAATAAAAACTGGTAGGAAACTCCCAGGAGAAATAGTAAAAGATTTAAATTCTATCAAAAAATCAAGGCTTAAGATTTTGAGGGTTTTTTAAAAAGAGTTTAAAATCTGCACCACAAGACCAAAATAGCATCAAGAGTGTAACAGTTAGTAGTCATAGCTCAAAAATTTAAGGAGAAGAAAGAAAGATAGGTTACCACTTCTTATACATCTGAGCTGGAGACTATTCTAGTCAGGAAAAGCCCCAATTCTTTCATGGGAAAATGACAAAAGGAGATAACATCTAGTGAGTTTATTTGTAAAGGTCAAGACCAAATATACTCAAAGGATTATGACAAGCAGAGACAAGCTGCCATTAAAGTATCTATATAATCACACAGGAATGACTAACGTCTGATCACTACTGGTCTTACACAATGGAGTATTACTCAGCTATTAAAAATAATATATTTGAATCAGTTCTAATGAGGTGGATGACGCTGGAGCCGATTATACAGAGTGAAGTAAGTCAGAAAGAAAAACACCAATACAGTATACTTACACATATATATGGAATTTAGAATGATGGTAATGATAAACCTGTACGCAAGACAGCAAAAGAGACACAGATGTATAGAATGGCCTTTTGGACTATGTGGGAGAGGGAGAGGGTGGGATGGGTTGGCAGAGTGGCAGTGTAACATGTGTGATATCATAAGTGAAATGAATCGCCAGTCCAGGTTTGATGCAGGATGCAGGATGCTTGGGACTGATGCATGGGAGGGGGGAGGTGGGGGTCGGGATTGGGAGTTCATGTACACTCGTGGCTGATCCATGTCGATGTGTAGCAAACTGAATACAGTATTGTAAAGCAAAACAAACTAAAAAATAAAAATTAATTAAAAAAAGAAATAATGCTTGAGATTGTAAACAAGAAATGTATCAGTAGTTTAAAAATGTACTGGAAATCCAATTGCCCTATGGACTTTTAATAATATGTCAAAGATAATTATCTGCTTCTATGAGCTTCTATTTATTAGACATAACAATGAATGCTACCAATAATTAACTAAATTAATGATTATAATAAATCAGTAAATGAATTACTTATAATACTTAGATGAAAGCAACTTCTTTTTTAAGACATTCATTTATAAATTCTCTCAAAATGTACGGACACATTTTTAAATAAAACCATTCAAGATCAATAAGCTTCCTGATCCATTTCAACTAAATAAAATGTTTCTTTTTTTGAACTCCATAACAATTTATCTCTGATATGGACTTAACATAATCTTATTGAATCACATGTTTTACTAAGTTTCATCTCTTTATCCACATTATATGAACAAATTTAAGGCAAATACCATATACTTTTCATCATTTTTCCCACATTAGCAGATATCTTAAAGACAGGCAATGTTTTAAAAAATACTTAAGTGACTGAATTTAGTTGACTCTAATTTATTTGATTTGAAGCTATGAATTTTCATATACCAGAATGCTTATGGATATTTAGTAAAAAATAAAATATATTACAAAAACACATTACACAAATTTAGCCTTTTATAGGAAAGCCAATCCTATCCTGTTGCTATAATACTTCCAGGAAAGACAGTAAAAAATTATGAAATGTGTTATAAAAATAATGCTTCAGAAGAATCCAAATAAATTCAACTCAGCAGATTGAGGAAGTATAATTCAATTACAAGAAAATTAATATTATAAAAGTCATAAAGGTTAATTTTTAAATGCATATCTTCTTTGGCATCAATGGCTTTTAGTTCTGTAGAAACAATATTCAGGATTTATACTATATATACTTTTTAATATTATGGTAAAATAGCTTCTAAATATCAAAGGCTCAGAATCCAGACCTGAAATTCTTTATGTCATTAGGCAAATCCTTACCCAGATCATGGCATTTCTTGAAACTACAAACTGTATCACGTAGTTTCAGGATGGTCCTTCTCCAACATTGAATATTTCTGAATTCAGTAGGGACATTGGATAAGTAACACAAATAAAGCATTTACTCCTGAAGTCTCTATAACATTTTACAAAATAATATCAAAATGGAGAAGGGAGGCATTGAAAATTTAGTAGTACTGATTATTTCATTCCACATCTGGGTCTCCCTAACAAATGTGTTTCTTGGTGGGAATTATAATAGCTAAAGAAAACATACATAATAAGACATCCTGTGCAGCCCCACATGCAACCCCACCTTCAGGATCCAACACTTGTTCCTTGGCCTCGGACAGCTCAGCAAAGCCCATTTCAGCAGCTATGAACCCCTGATGGGCGAGGATTGGCCAATCTGGACAGCCTGACCCTGCTGGCCAGCCCTTTCCAGTTGAGTCTGGGTTGAGGTCTGTAAACACCTGCTCTGGGCAGCAAGAGCACCTACGGTTGTCTCTCAGGTCAAACTCCCCGACAGGTCAGTGACTGTGGGGTGGGCTGGTGGGAGGGAGTGAGCGGCCATGGTAGGGTGGGCTGCTCAGTTCAAATGGGGGTCTGCTGGACACTGCCTAGGACTGTCCAGTGGCCACCTGCCAAGGAAGAGGATGTGTCACCTGCTGTTGGAATTTCTCTCCGGGCAAGAATTTGAAGCTTGTGGAAAAGGCAGGAGTCAAGAATGACACTGTGGTTTCATCTTGAGAACCAGACAGAGGCAATAACCATAGGGGAGAGCCTCTCAGAGGAACAGAGAGAGGCAGAAAGTCTTGGTGTGGGCATGGACAGACTGAGGCATCTTTTAGCAGCACAGTGAAGACAGAGGCTAGGTGGGTGGAGATGAAAGCATCAAGTTACATCTCTGCCCTCTCCTTGCACCTTCTTTCAATTCAAGCAGTTAAAAGTTTAAGCCATTTTGGTGTAACTGCATCCCAAGAGCTAAAGTTGTTGAGACTCGGCCTCTGTTCACCAATGCCGAATAGAAACATGGAGACAGAGTTTTGTGTGAAGTAGAAAAGAATAGTTTTAATTGCTTTGCCAGGCAAAGGAGGCTACTGTGGGCTAATACCCCGAATACTGCTCGACCCACCATGGAAGGGGTGGTGAGGAGTTTTCTAGTATTCAAGGATCAGGGCATGATCAGCATGGGGACAATTCTTGGATTGGTGGCATCAAGGTGAAGTTCCAAGCATCTTCAACCTTCTGGTTTCAACCAGTCTAGTGTCTATGCTATTGTTGTCAGCAGTTTTCATCTCCCTGTAAAAACAACTTAGGAATATGTGTCTGTATCTTTCAGGCCTTTATATCTTTCAGGGAACTGGGAGTTCAGTGCTTCTGATTCTGCTAGTGGCAAAATTACAGTCTAAATTGGTACTAGTTCTTAGCCCAACAGCTATTCTTTGTTTCTACATCTTCATATTTCCCCATCATTAACTCCTGAGTCAATGTTTTACTTCAAAAGATAAGGACACAGGCGCTTGTACACAGTTGCACTATCACCCCTCTTAGCACCTCCAAGGGATGATTTCAGATGGATGAGCAATCCAACTCCTAAATCTCATCCTGAGGATTTGTTTTCTAGAATCATTTCACACACTGTTGGTATTAACTTGTGCTTTCTGAGTTAGAAGCAGAGCTTGAGGGAGGGATTAAAATGCTGACACTTTATTTGGGAGGGTACAAGTCTGAGCAGGAAACACAAGATGAAACAAAGTGAACACGAACAAGAATGAAGCAAAGCAATACAATGCATCACTCTACTGTCTGATGCTGGAGTATAAAAATGAGTTCACTCAACTTCACTCCACCTGAAACCTCTCTGGAAGGATTTTCAGGAGGGTCCAAGGGTGCTGCTGCTAAGTTGCTTCAGTCGTGTCCAACTCTGTGCAACCCCATAGACAGCAGCCCACCAGGCTCCGCTGTCCCTGGGATTCTCCAGGCAAGAACACTGGAGTGGGGTGCCATTGCCTTCTGCAATGCATGAAAGTGAAAAGTGAAAGTGAAGTCGCTCAGTCATGTCCGACTCTCAGTGACCCCATGGACTGCAGCCTTCCAGACTCCTCTGCCCATGGGATTTTCCAGGCAAGAGTACTGGAGTGGGGTGCCATTGCCTTCTCCGTCCAAGGGTGCTACTAAGTGCGATTCTCCAAAGAGAAAGAGACCATATTTACCTTCTCAACACCCTCCCACTGTCTAAGTTTCATCCAAAGATGTGAACACTATATACCCTGCGTGCATCATCTGGCCTCTTTAGTGGTGATTGCAGAACCCAGACACCACGGAGAGAGAGAGAGGAAGCAGTGTGGTCATTTGACCTAGGACGTCTAGTCACAAAGATCCTGAGATGTTACCATGTGGTATTACCTTCAAGTTATAATAGATAAATGTTTACTACATTTTTATGAAATGTGCTATTGAAAATGATAACTTATTCAATGTATTATTTAAATATGCTGCATGTAATGGTCTGAACTATGTACCATTCAAAAAGAATACGCTGAAGGCCTAAACTCCATTATGACTGCAAGAGAGAGAGAGTAAGAGAGTATTCGCTCAGTCGTGTCTGACTCTTTGCGACCCCATGGACTGTAGCCCACCAGGCTCCTCCCTCCATGGGATTCTTCAGGCAAGAGGACTGGAGTGGGTTGCCATTTCCTTCTCCAGGGGATCTTCCCGACCCAGGGATCGAACCCGGGTCTCCCGCACTCCAGGCAGACGCTGTAGCCTCTGAGCCACCAGGGAAGCCCCATTATGACTGTAGGGCATCTAAAAGTTAAATGAGGTCATGAGGATGGAACTCTAGTCCAGTACAGCTGATGTCCTTATAAGAAGGGGAAGAGCCCCCAAGGATGAACAAGGTGAGAAGGTAACTGTCTGCAAGCCAAAGAGAGACAACTCTGGCAAAATCAAAGCTGCCTCACCTTGATCTCGGACTTTTAGCTCCTATTACTGTAGGAAAATAGACGTGTTGTTAACTACAATTGAGCAATTTTAATTATTTCAGATTGAACAGCCCATGGTTATTTGTTTCTCAGCCCTAGTAAACTAGTATGCTGTATAACACATATTATCTTCTGTATTGGTTTTTCTCACCTTTCTATTAATATTCAAGGATATTTCAGAAATGGAAATCACTCAGCTTCTGAAAAGCTCTACATTTAATTAATTGGCCTAAATATTCCTTATGGCATTTCGGGACCAAAAGGTGGACAGATTCATTGTTTTAAGTTGACAGTTTTTTCGGTTAGCACCTGTTTATGGAGACCACTGAGATGAATTAGAAATGCTTCCTGACATCAAATAGAATAGTACCTAATGGTAAATCTCACAACATCCAGATAGAACAGAGAATTAGCTATCACAGAATGCTGTTGCTTTAAAAGTAAATGACGACCTAGGAACTTCACACCTAAATATTTCTATTATGACCCAGCAATCCCACTGCTGGGCATACACACTGAGGAAACCAGAATTGAAAGAGACACGTGTACCCCAATGTTCATCACAGCACTGTTTATAATAGCCAGGACAGGGAAACAACCTAGATGTCCATCAGCAGATGAATGGATAAGAAAGCTGTGGTACATATACACAATGGAGTATTACTCAGCCATTAAAAAGAATACATTTGAATCTGTTCTAATGAGGTGGATGAAACTGGAGCCTGTTATACAGAGTGAAGTAAGCCAGAAAGAAAAACACCAATACAGTATACTAACACATATATATGGAATTTAGAAACATGGTAATGATAACCCTGTATGCGAGACAGCAAAAGAGACACAGATGTATAGAATGGACTTTTGGACTCTGTGGGAGAGGGAGAGGGTGGGATGATTTGGGAGAATGGCATTGAAACATGTGTACTATCATGTAAGAAATGAATCTCCAGTCTATGTTTGATACAGGATACAGAATGCTTGGGGCTGGTGCATGGGGATGATCCAGAGAGACAATATGGGGTGGGAGGTGGGAGGAGGGTTCAGGATTGGGAACTCATGTACACCCATGGCTGAGTCATGTCAATGTATGGCAAAACCAATACAGTATTGTAAAGTAAAATAAAGTAAAAATAAAAATTTTTTTTAAATAAAAATAAATAAAATAAAATTAAGAACACATAATTTCAATATTTAAAATTATTACACATAAACATATCATAAAACCATTTTTTTTCACTTTGTCTCTGAGATTTTGTAAGAATATATATTTAATTATTTGTTATCATTGAATGATTGTTAATTTGTATTCAGTTTCTACATATTATAGAATTAAGGTTTTCATTGTTTCTGAATATTACATTCATCACATTTATCGATTTCATATTGCTTCTTGATATTGGTCTGTGTAATTTAATTTGTGTTTTTCATTGCTACTGAAGTTAGTGTGTGCTTACCATGAGTATTTCCTCTTTGGGAAATGTACTTCATCCACTTGTCTCTTGAGAACTTGGATTTCTTATGAATGTCTTTGAGTTACTTAAACAAACTAGGACTAACTCATTTACTTTAAAAATTGATATAACATTTCCCAAATGCTATTATTCTTTTTGATGCATTCAAAAATTATTCTTGCAAATACTGGGGATTTTTTAAGCATCATTTTAAATTTTTGCAAAATACTGAATTATATAAAATTTAAATCTGTCAGTCTTTTTTTTCTGAGTGATCTACAGCTTCAAAATAAAAATGTATTATTCTTCCCTAGATTTGATCAATACATTAACCCTGGATCATTAAAAATATTTTTTCTCTTTATTTCTATGATTATTTTAGCTTTAAAATTAGGATTCAGCTTATTTTTAAGAAATCATTTCAATTAAAAACTAAAGAAAAATGAATAAGAACCGAAAAGATAATTTACAATGCATATATTAAAATTTTAAGATGCAATCATTAAATGAACTAGATTTAATTATGCTGCTAGAAAAGGATTCCCCAAAGATTGAGTGACAAAGCAAGATGTGTTAGTATAAGCAATATTATATCACTTGCTTAAAACAAGATCCAGTAGCATTAGTGTTTTGTACATAAATTTTCTGAATTATACACCAAAAACAATTAGCATTATTTGTCTGTGAAAAGTGTAACCAGGGAGAGAGATGGTTATCAGAATGATATCTTCCTCCTCACAAGCTTATTGGGAGCTGGAGTGAAAGGTAACTCTGATTAGCACTTTACTGAATCAATAAAATGAACTCAGAGTAATAGATATTTTATTATAACTGGTAGTGCAGTTTCAGATTGGTGAGTTCTGTTCCCCATTTCTTCTACTCTCCTATGCATCCATGTGAATTTGCAACATTATTTAACCCACAGGCACATGTTTTATAGTAGAGAATATAAATAAAATCTGATTTCTGTAACACATGCAAATAAAAGGACTTGGGAAAAGCATCCAGCTCTTTGAACTTGGATCTTTCTCAGTATGTACCATTAATTAGGAGAGTCACACATTCTTCAGCTTCTATGCTACCCCATGCCTCCCTCTGGGCTAAGCCTCACCTGAGAGCATCCGAGTTTTTCCAAAGAGTTTACACGGGCAACCCCACAAAGCTGCCACCCTCATAGCGACAAGACTAGAGTCAGGTGCCACATCACAGTGAGAGAAATGGATTTGCTCCTATTTATTCATCAGTTGTCACCTAGGACCAGAAGCAACCCTATTTGTGAAAACCTCTCAAAGTCACCTGTGGGGCAAAAATGTTGAATCTACAATGTCTTATAGCTACAAGACAGTCACCAAATACGTCTGCAAAAAGAGCTGCCAGGAACATGGTCCTCACTTCTATTTACCCTCTGAGAAGTTGCCACCTAGAAACTTTCTTCTGTTTGTATAGCAGGATCCCCACAAGACCATTCTCAGTACAGTGTATCTGTTACCAAATCAGCCCTCACTGATTTCAGCTTTAAAAAGAAAAAAAAAAAAATCAGTGCTCACAAAAGTTGGTGGAAAGTTGCTGAATCAGAATCCTGGGAACCTGGGGTGAGACGGTGGATTTCGTGCCCCCCAAAACCAAGGCTGAAGATTTTGGTTATCCATGGGGGTTTAAAAGGGAAAAAGGGAGGCATCAAATATTCCTGAAGATGGGGATTCAGAATCATCACCATCAGCCCACTGTGTACAGTCTTGTCAACCCCTTGTGATTTTTCTTCAGATGCTATCTTGTTCACACAGTTTTGGTTGGTTGGTTGGTTGTTTTTGTTTTTGTTTTGTTTTGTTTTTTTCCAATCCACTGCTTTACTGTTCACACAGGTTTTTTGCCAGATTACTGAAGTGGAAGCTGGGGAAGACATCTGGTCAGCTGTTAATTTTTTATTTTTCATTCCTACCACTTTGATATACAGAAAGAACAAATGAGTTAGAAAAAGGATTATATGATCAAAAGATGTGAAAGTTGTGTTTGGGCTGGAGATGAGTAGAGCATGGGGGAGCCTGGTTGAATGTTAATGTCAGAAAAAGAGCTCATGTTTATGTCTCATGTACAGGGAGGCAGCTTTACCTCTGAAATGACAGGTTTTCCATCTGAGACTGTGTTTCTGCTAGTCAAAATTCAAGTAAGATCAGGTCCAGGTACACAGAATGTGCCCATTCAACCATGGTTTCCTAAGAAGAAAAGTGTCTTCTGACTCTTAGCACTAGAAAAAGAGCTGGCTCTTAGATCCTGTTTGCAGACTGTCCGTTCACGTGTCCTGCATCCTGATGAAGCAAACATGGCCTTCTCTCTGTTAAACTATAAAGGTTTCAAATGTTAACTGCTATGTGATTGGTGTCTCTTGTATTTGAAGTCAATATGGCCTTTTCTCTACTACATTTTCTGTCTCAATTTTGTCGAGTCTGCAGAAGTAAGTGCACTCAATTTCTTTTTTAATACTTCTCAAAAAATCTGGTTAGCCTGTCGTAGAAACCAGTAATTGAGAAACCAAGCACCACACTTGGAGAGTTGGAGAACTCAGGTTTATTACACCTGTGGGCCCAGAGGAGTTAACACTTCAAGCTCTGAGCCCCAAACAAAGGGGTTACAGAGTTTTTATACAGGGACAGGCATTATTAAGTGGGTTTGCAGGTTTGCAGGTTTGCAGGGGCTGGGTGATTGCAAACAGCAGGACAAGAGTAAGTGAGATAAGCTCCAGTTTCTAGGCTTGTGAGTCCCTGCTTTCTGAAACCTACCTGATCCAGACTTTGCAAGGAGCAAGCTGAGTTACAGAGGCAGAAGAAGCAGGAGGTTATGTAAAATTTTAACTTTTCCTCTTCAAGCTCTTCTTAACAGTATCAGTTTCTCACAGATTCCATGTTTTTCAAGCATAAGAAACAACAGAAGAACAAGTATTATCGGCATTCACAGCCTCCTCATAACTACAACAGCCAGCAGCCCAAAGGGTATTTTTGTCTGGTCTGCTCTCCTGAGGCTCATGGAGATCATGAAGGAAAATCAGAATTGAAGGAAGAAAACAAAGTTAAATTGTTCTTCAAAATTAATTTTCACACATTGTGGGTTTTTAGGAAATGAGGTGAGGAAATAAAAAGCAAAATATAATGAGAGAGAGAGGAAGACATGGGTTTAGAGAATTAGGGTTTCTGCAGGAAGCAATCATAATAAGTAAGACTGTGGGTCAATGTGGCTGGTGAGGACTTTCAGGTCATTTATGCTTCCTGTTATACCTGTTTCTAAAACTTCAAGACAATTTAAAGTCTTAACTTTCATTTTATACAAAGAGTAGCATACTAATATAGCATTCTGTACTTAGCTTTTTTGTACTTATTTTTTCATAGAAGTATGGCATTCTATGATTCAAATATAATATAATTAATTGATTCCATATTAATGGACATTTATTTTCTTACCAATCTTAGATACTTCAAATAGTGAGTAAAATTGTACATACATAATTTGCATTTGCATCCTTATATTTGCAGATAAATGCACAGAAGTAATATTGTTGAGTCAAAGAAATTCTTCATGTCAATTCTGATTGTGTTGTTGTTCAATCATTCAGACACATGCAACTCTGTTACCCCATGGACTGCAGCATACAAGGCTCCCCTGTCCATCACCATCTCCTGGAGCTTGTTCAAAATCATGTCCATTGAATTGGTGATGCCATCCAACCATCTCATCCTCTGTTGTCCCCTTCTCCTCCTGCCCTCAGTCTTTCCCAGCATCAGGATCTTTTCCAATGAGTCATCTCTTTGCATCAGGTAGCCAAATGATTGGAACTTCAGCTTCATCATCAATCCTTCCAATGAATATTCAGGGTTGATTTCCTTTAGAATTAACTGGTTGATGTCCTTGCTGTCCAAGAGACTCTCAAGGGTCTTCTCTAGCACCACAGTTAAAAAGCATCAATTCTTCAGCTCTCAGCTATCTTTATGACCCAAATCTCACATCTGTACATAACTGCTGGAAAAATCACAGCTTTGACAATACAGACCTTTGTCTGCAAAATGATGTCTCTGCTTTTTAATATGCTGTCTAGGTTTGTCATAGTTTTCTTCCAAAGGCAAATATCTTTTAACTTCATAGCTGCCGTCACTGTGCCCAGTGATTTTGAAGCCTAAGAAAATAAAATCTGTCATTGTTTTCATTTTTTCCCCTTCTATTTGCCATGAGATGATGGGACCAGATGCCATGATCGTAGTTTTATAAATATTGAGTTTTAAGCCAGCTCTTTCACTTTCACATTCATCAAAAGGCTCTTTAGTTCCTCTTTACTTTCTGCAATTGGGGTGGTATCATCTGCATATCTGAGGTTATTGACATTTCTCCCCACAATCTTTGTACCAGCTTGTGATTCATCCAGCCCAGCATTTTGCATAATATACTCTGTATAGAAATTAAACAAGCAGAGTGACAATATACAGTCTTGAAGTAGTCCTTTCCCAATTTTGAACCAGTTCATTGTTCCATGTCCTGTTCTAATCTGCTTCTTGACCTGCATACAGGTTTCTCAGGAGGCAGGTAAGGTGGTCTGGCACTCTCATCTCTTTAAAAATTTTCCACAGTTTGTTGTGATCCACACAGTCAAAGGCTTTAGCATAATCAATGAAGTAGATACAGATGTTTTTCTGGAATTTTTTTGGTTTATCAACGATGCAAAGGATGTTGGCATCCTCTGGTTCCTCCCCTGGTTCCTCTGCCTTTTCTAAATCCAACTTGTATATCTAGAAGTTCTCAGTTCACATACTGAAGCCTAGCTTGAAGAATTTTGAACATTACCTTGCTAGAATATGAAATGAGCACAATGGTAAGGTAGTTTGAAAATTCTTCAGCATCAAGGTCTTTTCTAACAAGTCAGCTCTTTGCATCAGGGGACCAAAATATTGGAGCTTCAGCATCAGTCCATCCAATAAATATTCAGAGTTGATTTCTTTTAGGATTGACTGGTTTGATATCCTTGCAGTCCAAGGGACTCTCAAGCATCTTCTCCAGTACCACAATTCAAAAGCATCAATTCTTCAGCACTCAGCCTTTTTATGGCCCAACTCTCACATCTGCACATGACTACTAGAAAAACCATATCTCTATGAATATTATTCCTCACGAAAATGCTAGAAAAACAAATTCAATAGCATATTAAAGGGATTATACGCTATGAACTATTGGGGGTTTTATCAGTATGTAAAGCTTGGAATGTGAAGTCAAGTGGGCCTTAGAATGCATCACTACAAAAAAAGCTAGTGGAGGTGATGATGGGATTCCAGTTGAAATATGTCAAATCCTGAAAGATGATGCTGTGAAAGTGCTGCACTCAATATGCCAGAAAATTTGGAAACCTCAGCAGTGGTCACAGGACTAGAAAAGGTCAGTTTTCATTCCAATCCCAAAGAAAGGAAATGCCAAAGAATGCTCAAACTAATGCACAATTACACTCATTTCACACGCTAGTAAAGTAATGCTCAAAATTCTCCAAGCCAGGCTTCAGCAATACGTGAACCGTGAACTTCCAGATGTTCAAGCTCATTTTAGAAAAGGCAGAGGAACCAGAGATCCAATTGCCAACATCTGCTGGATCATGGAGAAAGCAAGAGAGTTCCAGAAAAACATCTATTTCTGCTTTATTGACTATGCCAAAGCCTTTGACTGTGGGATCAAAATAAACTGTGGAAAATTCTGATAGAGATAGGAATGCCAGACCACCTGACCTGCCTCTTGTGAAACCTATATGCAGGTCAGGAAGCAACAGTTAAAACTGGACATGGAAAAACAGACTGGTTCCAAATAGGAAAAGGCATACGTCAAGGCTGTATATTGTCACCCTGCTTATTTAACTTATATGCAGAGTACATCATGAGAAACACTGGGCTGGAAGAAGCACAAGCTGGAATCAAAATTGCCAGGAGAAATATCAATAACCTCAGATATGCAGATGACACAACCCTTATGGCAGAAAGTGAAGAGGAACTAAAGAGCCTCTTGATGAAAGTGAAAGAGGAGAGTGAAAAAGTTGGCTTAAAGCTCAACATTCAGAAAACGAAGATCATGGCATCTGGTCCCATCACTTCATAGGAAATAGATGGGGAAACAGTGGAAACAGTGTCAGACTTATTTTTCTGGGCTCCAAAATCACTGCAGATGGTGATTGCAGCCATGAAATTAAAAGACGCTTACTCCTTGGAAGAAAAGTTATGAGCAGCCTAGATAGTATATTCAAAAGCAGAGACATTACTTTGCCAACAAAAGTCCATTTAGTCAAGGCTATGGTTTTCCAGTAGTCATTTATGAATGTGAGGGTTGGACTGTGAAGAAAGCTGTGTGCCAAAGAATTAATGCTTTTGAACTGTGTTGTTGGAGAAGACTCTTGAGAGTCCCTTGGACTGCAAGGAGATCCAACCACTCCATTCTAAAGAAGATCAGTTCTAAATGTTCTTTGGAAGGAATGATGCTAAAGCTGAAACTCCAGTACTTTGGCCATCTCATGCGAAGAGTTGACTCATTGGAAAAGACCCTGATGCTGGGAGGGATTAGGGGCAGGAGGAAAAGGGGACGACAGAGGATGAGATGGCTGGATGGCATCACGGACTTGATGGACGTGAGTTTGAGTGAACTCTGGGAGTTGGTGATGCACAGCGAGGCCTGGGGTGCTGCAATTCAATGGGGTTGCAGAGTCAGACATGACTGAGCGACTGAACTGAACTGAACTGAAAGCTTGTTCAACATGAGATACCAGTCAGGGGACATGTCTGGTGATCCAATAGGTAAGAATTGACCTTTCAACGCAGGGGACATGAGTTTGATCCCTGGTTGGGAAACTAAGATCCCACATACCATGGGGCAACTAAACCTGTGCACCACAACTAGTGAAGCCACATACTGCAATGAAAGATCCCACATTCCACAACTAAGATTCAGTGAAGCTAAATAAATAAATATTTTTTAAAAGAAGAATACCAATCAGTGTAACACATGAATAAAATAAAGGAGAAAAAAATCCACATACTGATTTCAATTGACACAGAAAAAGCAAAAATGCTCATCTACATCACTGCTATTCAACATTGCTTGAAAAGTCTAGCTAGAGAAGTTAGTCAAGAAAAAGAATTAAAGCCATCCACACCAGAAAGAATAAAATCTTTATTCACAAATGACACAGCTCTACATATAGAAAAGAATAACCCAGTCAAAGCACTAAAGTTAATAAACAAATTCAGAACACTTTGCAGGATATAAGATTGTCTCACAAAAATCATTTATGGTTCTACATGCCAGAAACGAACTATTCAAAGAGAAATTAATCACTTGAGTCCATTTTTATAACAGTACTCAAAAGAATAAAATGTCTAAGAACAAATTTAACCAATGACTTGTAAGATTTATATACTCAAAATTAAAACATTTTTAAAGAAATTAAATAAGGTCTAAATAAATGGAAAGCTATGCAGTGTTTGTGTAATGAACACCTAACCATTTTTAAATGGCAGTACTCTCCAAGTAATCTACATATTCAGTACAAGCCCTATCAAAATCCCCAGTCTTTTTAACAGAAATGAAAACCCAGTCAACAAGATCATATAGAATTTGGAAAGAAACTTGAAGAGCCGAAACAATATAAAAATAGAAGAAACCTGAAGATCTCACATATGTTCTTTTCAAAACTCATGACAAAGCTGCAATAATAAACAATGTATTATAAGCACAAGCACAGTGGAATAAAACTGAGAGCCCCAAAACGAAGCCATTCATCTGTAGCCAATTGATTCTCAACAAAACGTCATGATCAATAAATGGGGAAAGAGCACTGATTATTTAAAAAGTGATATTAGTGAAACGATAGCCTAAGGTGACCCCCTGGTGGTGAAGTGGTGAAGTCGCTCAGTCGTGTTCGACTCTTTGAGACCCCATGGACTGTAACCTACTAGGCTTCTCCGTCCATGGGATTCTCCAGGCAAGAATACTGGAGTGGATTGCCATTTCCTTCTCCAGGGGATCTTCCCAACCCAGGGATCGAACCCGGGTCTCCCGCCTTGGAGGCAGACGCTTTAACCGCTGAGCCACCAGGGAAGTAGGTGACCCCCTACCACACACAATATACAAAACTCAACTCTAAATATATCAATGACCTATACAAGAGCAGAAATCATGAATTTCATAAAAATACAACAATAAATATTTCTGACTTGGACTTGGCAATAGTTTTTTTAGTTACATCAACAAAAGCATTAGAATCAAAAGAAAAAGTGGGTAAACTGGATTTCATTAATATTAAAATCTTCAGTATAGCAAGGATGTTACTGATAAGGTGAAAAAGGAAACCCATAGAAAGGAAAAAATATTTCTAAGTCACTACTAAGGGTCTGTCTGATAATCAAAACAAAAAATAACTCATATAATTCAATAAGAAAATGACAACCTGATTTTTTAAATGGTCAAAATAAGCAACAAAATGATCAAAAAGAACTTAAATAGACATTTCTTCAAATAAAATATACAAATGACCAACAAGTATATGAGAAGGTGTTCAACATCATTAGTGGTTATGAAAATGCAAACTAAAACCACAGTGAAGCACCACTCACATACACTAGGATATCTGAAATCCAATAAATGAAAAATAGCATCTTATCAAGGTTGTAGATGAATTATAAACCTTGTACCTTGTTGGTGAGAAGGTTTAAAAGCTGCAGAAGAGAGTTGGCAATTCCTTAAAAGGTTAAACATAAAATTACTAAGGGATCCAGCAATTCCAAGCCTAGGTGTTCAAGACAAAAATTAAAATAGGTCTTCAAACAGATAAAAGGACATACATCTTCACTGTGATACTATTCACAATAGCTTAAAGATGGAAGCAATTCAAATTAATGGGTTAGTGGATAAATAAATTGTAGGATATACAAGCAGCAGAATATTATTCATTCATAAAAGTGAATACATGACCAAACCTTGGAAACATGATGTTAAGTGAAAAAATCCAGGAACAAAATATCAACACTGTATGATTCCATTTATATGACACATTCATAACAGCTAAAATCACAAAAACAGATTGAACAGTGGTGGTTAGCAGAGAATGGACAGTAATTTTGGAGAGAAAAGGCTATTTTGGAACTAGATGGGGTTGCTCATTGCATAACATTAAGCGTGTTTTCAATGCCACAGATTTGTTTACTTTAAAAACTAGCTATATTATATAAATTTCACCTTAGTTAAAAGTTTGGTATGGCAGGTACACATTGCTTTATTTAAAACGAATAACCAACAAGGAGGTACCCTATAGCACAGGGAAATCTTCTCAGTGTTATGTGGCAGCCTGGCTGGGAGGGGAGTTTGGGGAGAATGGATACATGTATATGTATAGCTGAGTCCCTTCACTGTTCACTTGAAACTATCACAACATTGTTAATTGACTATAAGTGAAAGAAAGTGAAAGTGAAGTTCCTCAGTCGAGTCCGACTCTTTGCGACCCCATGGACTGTAGCCTACCAGGCTCCTCCTTCCATGGGATTCTCCAGGCAAGAGTACTGGAGTGGGTTGCTACTTCCTTCTCCAGGAGATCTTCCTGACCCAGGGATCGAACCCAGGTCTCCCGCATTCCAGGCAGACACTTTAACCTCTGAGCCACCAGGGAAGCCCGTTAATTGACTATACTCCAATACAAAATAAAAACTCTTGGAAAAAAAGATTTTTTTAAAAGTCATAGGAACAACAACAACAAAACTGTATTAGACTAACAAGCTAGAGAGAGATTTTTCAGGGGAACCTTGAGCTTTATGATTAATAGTGAAAGGTTCATGTTATAATTACACTAAATAAAAATTTATTTTCTTTTGCCTAAACTGAATCTTTAAAAAATGCAATTTTCCTTTTAAGATCTCTTCCTCAACATTGTAGGCTCTTGCTCAAAGACTCATGCTCAAAGTTTCATCTTATAATTACAGTAAGTGAAAACATTCTTTGTATCTCAACTGACCCTAAAAAACGCTATTTTCTTTATAAAAATCTATTCCTCTACATTTACAGAATTTTAATACAATATCATTTTTAAGGTCTTAATCTCTTGGTCTGAGACTAACAATAACCTTAACAAAACAAAGGAAAAACACTTCACATGTTTGAGCCTAAAGGAATACTTATTTCTCCCCATTCTTTCATTAGATAATAATGAATTAGATGAAAAAGAAAGAAATTATAAGAATGCAACAAATTGTTGGCGAAGCTGTGGTCACTGGCGGTATTTCTCATAAAACTATATAATAAGGTCCTGGTTCACATCACTGAAAGCAAGAAGCCCCATAAAAATCATTGCCTTATTCAAAAACCTTCAACGAAACATCTTTGAGTAATAATTTTTAAATGACAAAAACAATAAATGACTTGCTTCCTTTCCAATTTGGTAAAGTAAGAATGCATAAAAACACACACTAATCTGTCAGAACATGTAGGTTTTTGTTTTGTTATAGACAAATCCTGATAACCGTCAAGAATAATCGACTTTAAACTTGCTATTCAAAAGTTGAAATTCTTTTTATTTTTGTGACAGATCCAGGAATCTCTCAAAGACGAAGGATAAAGAATAGTTTGCACTTGGCGGTTTTATTATTCTTTCCCCTGAGGGATCTCAAAAGCACTTGACCTGCATTAATTCAACTTCATGAAACCAATTTTGATGTTCTGTCAAGGAGAACGTTTTTCTCATCAGGGGGGGAATTCTTGACACATTCATGAACATTCTTCCTGTTTAATTGTAAAATGTGGACTTTGGTTTAGCTCAGAGGTTCTTTGTTTTTTTTTAGTTTTATATTTTATTTATTTATTTATATTAGAATATAATTCCTTTATATGTTGTGCTGGTCTCTGCTGTGCATCACTCTGAATCAGCCATATGTATACATGTATCCCCTTCCACTTGAGCCTCCCTCCCACCGCACTCCCATCCCACACATCTAGGTCATCACAGATCATGGAGTTGACCTCCCTGTGCTATACAGCAGGTTCCCACTAGCTGTCTGTTTTATGCATGGTGGTGTATAGGTGTCAGTCCTAATCTCCCAATTCACCACGTCCCCCACACCCTCTTCCCCGCCAAGTCCACAAATCTGTTCTCTACATCTGCATCTCTACTCCTGCCCTGCAAACGGGTTCACCTATCCTTTTAAGGGGCCAGTTTGGGGCAGACTTCGATGAGGACTCCCCAGAACTAGATTTCCTAAAGCTGCTTTCGTCCAAGTGCTTCTGGGCCTTCCTAGGAACCATTATGTTTCCCATTTATTAATGTTCCACTATCGAGTTTAAAGGTGGTGCAGTAGTTAAGAATCCATCTGCCAAAGTGGGAAACACAGGAGACATGGGTTCAATCTTGGGTTGGGAAGATCCCCTGGAGGAGGAAATGGCAGCTCACTCCGGTATTCCTGCCTGGAAAATTCCACAGACAGAGAAGGCTGACTGGCTACAGTCCATTGGGTCTCAAAGAGTCAGACACAACTGAACATATACATTGTGTTTAGAATATCAACCGTAGCAAATCTTTTCTTCAGACCTCCAAACCTCCCCCTCTGCTTCCCCCTGCAGCATTCTGGCCTCTCATTTATGATTCCCACTCTAAACACACACTCAGCAGGAAGATCTGTGATGCTGTAACCCCCATTCCCTGCTAACATCACCTCTGATTCCCACACCTCAGACTTGCCCCAGAGACCCTGAAAGTCTTCATCTTTTGGATCCTCCATACGAAGACATCATCTTGGGCCTCTCTCATCCTGCCTCTCAGGCTGGTCCTCATTTAATAAGATTTGGAAAAAGTAGAAAACTTGAGAGAATAAAAAATATTAAAACTCCCATAATCCCATTAATCAGAGATCACTGCTGAGAGTAGAAGAAGGGAAACAGGACCAGCATGTTCATCCAAACCCCCAAATCCTGATCTCAGTTGCGTTCCAGACAAAGAGGCCTCTGATATCAAGATTTCCATTAGGAACAAAGGAAAAGGAGAAAAAAAATCTGCAGTTGACCTTGAAACCAGCAAAACTCCAGGTACAGTTTGAATAGAACAAGGCAGATGATCTAGTTACCTCAGCTGGAGGGTCAGGCCTAATTAACAACATCTAAAAAGGCTGCCTTTCATGCACCCCATGTTCTATTTACAGTAGCCAAGGCACAGAAGCAGCCTCAGTGCACATCAAGAGAAGAACAGATAAGGAAGATGTGATACATGTATGCAATGGAATATTACTCACCCACTAAAAGAATGAAATAATGACATTTGCAACAACATGGACAGGACCAAAGATTATCATACCAAGTGAAGTAAGTCAGACAGTGAGACAAATATCACATGATATCGCTTATATGTGAAATCTAAAATATGACACAACTGAACTTATCCACAAAACAGAAACAGGCTCACAAACATAGAGAACAGACTGATGGTTGCCAAGGGGGAAGGTTGTGGAGAAGGGAAGGAATGGGAGTTTGGAATTAGCAGATGCAAATCATTACATATAGAATGGATCAACAATAAAGTCCTATTGTTTTGCAGAGGAAACTATATTCAATATCTTGTAATAAAACATAGTGGAAAATAATATGAAAAAGAATATATGGATTTGTATGTATAACTGAACCATTGTTCTGTACACAAGAAACTAATGAAGTGAAGTGAAATCGTTCAGTCGTGTCCGACTCTTTGCGACCCCATGGACTGGAGCCTAGCCTACCAGGCTCCTCCGTCCATGGGATTCTCCAGGCAAAAATACTGGAGTGGGTTGCCATTTCCTTCTCCAGGGGATCTTCCTGACCCAGGGATCAAACCCAGGTCTCCCGCATTGGAGGCAGATGCTTTAACCTCTGCACCACCAGCTCAGTTCAAAAAATGATGCCACTGGAACCCCCCAATTAGCTTTGCCAGTCCCAAGGTGTTTGCTCTATCTTGTGGTGTCTTCTTGTCTCCTTGTGGTGACTGCCCTCTGACCACCCCCAGTGACTTCAGATTCACACCATTGCAACACTGAACCCAGCAGAGGGGTCAGTCTCCTCGGGACAGTGAACAGAAATGCTGGCATCAAGTCTCACTTGGCCTGACGTAGGCTGTGCCCACCTCTGCACCAAGCCCTGTCCTGTGGGTGTGGTCAGTTCCTCTGAATTTACAGGCTGAGTGGAAGTGAAGGGGGCTGCCCCTAAGGAGCATCGGGCTAAGTTGCAGGAGTAAATTAATCTGTGACACTAACAACTGTCCACTGAATGATGTTTGTGTGACCGTTTTAAAACATGGACACCCATAGACTTCATTATTGTCAATAGGGTAATGAAAATAGGAACTTCTAATTTTAGTCAGCACTGTATTTGAAGTATTGTCCATATTTGAGAGGTTTGAATTTGTTTCTGTCATGTATTTTTTTCATGAATTATCCGTTCCTGTCCTTTTTTTTTTTCCTTTCAGTTTTATTGACATGTCATTGACATACAGCATCAGGTAAGTGTAAGGTATACACATGATGATTTATTGCTTAACACAGTAAATAAAGTTAAACCCACCACTTCACCACTGCATATAGTTCACCCCCAAAAAAGAGTTGAGAATGTCTTTTTGTGCTAAGAATTCTTAGGATTTACTCCCTTAGCAACTTTGAAATATACTAGCTATAGTCATCATGGTGCACATGCCATGCCCAACACTTCTTTATCTTGTAACTGGAAGTCTGTGCCTTTTGATTGCCTTCATCCAATCTGCACCTCTGGCAACCATAAATCTGATCTCTTTTTTTCTGGAAGATTGGTAATTTTTCTTTTTATATTCCACAATTCCTGCCATCTGCAGCAACATGGATGCATTGTGGGCATATGGACTTTGTGGGCAGTGTGCTAACTGAAACAAGTCAGACAAAGACAAGTTCTGTCCTTTACGCAACTGTTGTTAGGTGTTTGGTTTTTTTTTTTTTTTTTTGGCTTGCCAGTTCATGCTTTTGGTGTTTATTCTGACATTTAGGATGATGTCTGATGATAGTATAATTTTATTCATTTGCAACAATGTTTTATTTTTTATCTTTAACTTCTGTGTCTACCAAGAATTATATAAGATATATTGTTCTTCCAGTAAAAAACTCTAGTAAAGATACATCAGGCTTTTTTTTCCTTGAACACAGGTTTCTCACCCTAGTCATTTTGCCTGGTATCTCTTAACTGTTTAGCTCTGTAAACAGAGATCTACACACAGAATTTTTCCTCCCCTCCATCTGCCTTACTTATGTCTCTGAATATTTGTCTTCTTCCAAAGTTTTCACTTTTTCTTACGAGAACCAATTACCCAATTAGGTAAGTTGGTATTTAGCATCTGCATTATCTTGTTGTAAAATAGATTCCTGGTTGTTTTCAACCCTTTGTTTCTGCTTCTGAATTCTGAGAGACTTTATCATTTTTGTTCTTCATATTTCTGATTTTATTTTTACAGTGTCACAGTTATAAAGTTTTTACAGTTCTGACCTTTTCTCTTATACCAACTGTCTTATATCAACTTCTTTTATTTCATTCATAGAAACCATATTTCTTTGAAGTTCATCAAAGCAAAAGAGCAGATGCTACCTAAAATACTCTTTTCCATTCCTCCTTCCA
This sequence comes from Aepyceros melampus, assembly GCA_006408695.1. NCBI lineage: Eukaryota > Metazoa > Chordata > Mammalia > Artiodactyla > Bovidae > Aepyceros > Aepyceros melampus. The sequence continues at coordinate 178,226 of SJXQ01000046.1, read as the reverse complement.
TTATACTGGGAGCCTTCTGTTATTCCATTCAGTTGCTTTATTTAGCTTCCAATTATCCCAACCTAAATTTCCTTAGAGTTTTGATCAGGGGATTTTCTCAGATGCTCTTATTTTCTACTTGGTCAATTTTAGAGAACTTGATTATGAATGCAAACATGAGGGACTGTTACAAACTGAATAAACTGAGAAGTCAGGGGTTGGTACCAGAACAATATGAAAAATGGACCAAAACTTACATTGGCTCAGCTCTGTCTCTGTGATGAGACTGGACCACTTACATAGAAACAGCCCTGCTTGCTGCTAGTCACCTAGGAAAACTGTTCATCTGAGACCCAGCTCCCTGATATAGAGGCCACTCCTGATCCAAGGACCCACTCTCTGCCCAACTGAGGTTAAGAATTACTTCTATAATATCATGTATGAAACGAATCGCCAGTCCAGGTTTGATGTATGATACTGGATGCTGGGGGCTGGTGCACTGAGACGACCCAGAGGGATGGTACGGGGAGGGAGGAGGGAGGGGGGCCAGGATGGGGAACACGTGTATACCTGTGGCAGATTCATGTTGATGTATGGCAAAACCAATACAATATTGTGGAGTAATTAACCTCCAATTAAAATAAATAAATTTATATTAAAAAATAAAAATAAAAGAATTTTAAAAAGAATTACTTCTAATGCCGAAGATAACTTAGCAACTAGTAAAAATATCTCCAGAGATGGCACCATGGCTATTATAGGCTGTTGCCTTTGTCCGACTTGAGTCCCAAGGCTGCTCTGAGATTCCACGAATCTGTCTGAATCAGTTAAAAGTACTTCAAATGTTTTCCTGTCAGTTTTCCAGCCCCCTTATCTTGTCTGAAACGTTTTGCTACCTTTCTCTCCAATACTGTTGATAGAGTTAAAAATTGGAACAATATAACAGACAACTGGCCATACCTATAACATCTTTATTTTTTTTAATTTTTATTTTTACTTTATTTTACTTTACAATACTGTATTGGTTTTGCCATATATTGACATGAATCCGTTTTGGGTGTACATGAGTTCCCAATCCTGAACCCCCTCCTACCTCCCACCCCATATCATCTCTCTGGTCACCCCCGTACACCAGCCCCAAGCATCCTGAATTCTGTATCGAACATAGACTGGCGATTCGTTCCTTACATGATAGTATACATGTTTCAATGCCATTCTCCCAAATCATCCCACCCTCTCCCTCAGAGTCCAAAAGTCTGTTCTATACATCTGTGTCTCTTTTGCTGTCTCGCATACAGGGTTATCATTACCATGTTTCTAAATTCCATATATATGTGTTAGTATACTGTATTGGTGTTTTTCTTTCTGGCTTCTGCACAACAAAGGAAACTATAAGCAAGGTGAAAAGACAGCCCTATGGATGGGAGAAAACAATTGCAAATGAAGCAACTAACAAACAACTAATCTCAAAAATATACAAGCAACCTATGCAGCTCAATCCCAGAAAAGTAAACGACTCAATCAAAAAATGGGCCAAAGAACTAAATAGACATTTCTCCAAAGAAGACATACGGATGGCTAACAAACACATGAAAAGATGCTCAACATCAATTATTTTCAGAGAAATGTAAATCAAGACCACAATGAGGTACCTATAACGTCTTTAAAAGGAGCTTTCCCTGATTTATCACTTCTATGTCTAAACATACACAGACTTGGCTGCATACACACACATGCTGCATTTTTTAATTCATCCTAAATTTTTACTGGCAAAATCTCAGTAACAACCTGAGTGTTTATCAATGGGACAAGGCTGTCTTATGAGGATATATCTCATAAAAAGAATATTAAGCAGCTGTTAAAAGATACAAGGGTTTCCCATGTGGCTGAGTGGTAAAGAATCTGCCTGCCAAGCTGGAGACACAGGTTCGATCTCTGAGTCGGGAAGATTCCCTGGAGAAGGAAATGGCAACTCACTCTAGTATTCTTGCCTGAAGAATTCCACAGACACAGGAGCCTGGTGGACTACAGTCCATAGGGTTACAAAGAGTCAGACATGATATTGGTGACTAAGTAACAACGACAAAAGGTATAAGGTAAAAGATGGGAAAATATAACTACTAAATGATATGCATTTTTATGAGAGTTAAAAAATAGAAAATAATAAAATGATATGTATATAAACATATGAGATATGGGAAATATAAAAGCTTTGAAAACATCTCAAAGACAAAACTGGCCACAAATTGGCAATAAGTTGTGGATGGGAAAGTTTGGGGACATTTCCTCTTAATTTTATACAATTCTATTTTTCTAGACTATTTTTTGAAATTTCTAAACTTGCCAAACAAAGAAAGAATGTCCAGAGTTTAGCATTAGTCATTCAAATTGGGCTACTTTTAGTACTGAGCAGGACTCTATGGGGCTCCTGGACACAAAAGCCTTTCTGTGTCCCCCATTTCATGATTACAGGAAATATGCTTCTTTCAGCCTTCATGCCTTTCCCTGAGTTTCAAGAAGCAGGTTTAAGCAGTTGCTAATCAGAGAAAAACCATAGCCTTTTTCCAATGGTCAGGTATGGATGTGAGAGCTGGACTGTGAAGAAAGCTGAGCGCCAAGAATTGATGCTTTTGAACTGTGGTGTTGGAGAAGACTCTTGAGAGTCCCTTGGACTGCAAGGAGATCCAACCAGTCCATTCTGAAGGAGATCAGTCCTGGGTGTTCATTGGAAGGACTGATGCTGAGGCTGAAAACTCCAATACTTTGGCCCCTCATGTGAAGAGTTGACTCATTGGAAAAGACCCTGATTCTGGAGGGATTGGGGGCAGGAGGAGAAGGGGACGACAAAGAGTGAGATGGCTGGATGACATCACCGACTTGATGGACATGAGTTTGAGTGAACTCCAGGAGTTGGTGATGGACAGGGAGGCCCACGTGCTGCTATTCATGGGGTCTCAAAGAGTCGGACACGACTAAGCGACTGAACTGACTGAACTGAATCAAGAAAAAAAGGAGATGCAGAAACAAGGGAAGAGCCATCAAGAAGCAATAATGCAGCCTTAAGGCAAGGTCCTGGATCCCCCTTAAGGGACATGCATAACAGAATTTTTGAGCTGTTTTGAAGAGGCTGAAACCCCCAGTAGGCAGGAGAAGTTAACTGTCTGCTGCCCACAAGCATGTAGACCCCAGACCAGTTGAAACCACAAGGTTGATGATGCTGACTCTCGATTACCTCACCACCAGCCAATCATAAGAATGTCCACAAGATGGTCACACCCTCTTTGGACCATTCCTATATAACTTCTCACTACCCACTCCAGGGTGAGACTCACAGTTTTGAGGGCATTAGCCCACTGTGGCTCCCTCTGCCTTGGCAAAGCAATAAAGCAGTCTTTTTCTACTTTCCCTTAAACTCTTGTCTCCAAGACTTAATTGGTACAGTTCTCATGCCCAGTTTCATGAATCTGATTTCAGACACACATGGCAGTAAAGGGCAGCTTTCAGCAAGCAACAGCAAGCGGTGGATGGAAGCAAGGTCTTAGTTTCCCAGACTGGGAGTCCTAATTACTGGACCACAGGAGCCAGCAGTTAAGGCTAGAGTCCCTAGTCCTGCCTGCCTAGTCAAGAATGAATTCAGGTGAGGAGGCAGAAGGGAAAGAATAGAGGAAAAATTTACTGAAAAGAAAAGTATGTGTCAAAAGGTGCATGGGCCAACTCAGGGAAAGAATCGTGCCTTTGTGAAGTTTAAATGCTTTATATGAAAGCAGTTTTCTAGGTCTTTGTCTTCCCTCGGCCAATCATCTTGCTCTGCCTCCCACCCCCAGTTAATTTGTCTCAGGACCCTCCCCTGGGATGCACACACACCTTAGCCAAGATGGATCTTGAAGCAAAAGCTTCTGGGAGGAGCAAGACTCACTAAGGCCTGAAATTCTCCTCTGACTTTTGACTCCAAAGAGCCTTTCTGCACACATGTAGAATCTCCCTTACCCTAAAAAAGGAGAAAGTGGAGATCCCTTAATCCTTTACTCAGACAGGGTTTTATCTCTCTTTGTCCTTGCCATGATTATTTTCTTGAGATGTTTACAAGAGACAAAGACTGGCTAGTGACCCTGTTTCTGTAACTCTTCTTCATGAGCTGCTTAATCTACACATCCACCATACTCAGGACCCATACACAGCATGAATCTCATCCTAATAACAGGATCCTATGTTGCTCAGCTAGCTCCTAGGTTGTCCCTGGACAGTAGCTTTCCCAGGAGGATGCTAGGATCAAGGACTTCTTCCCATATCCCGTGTAGAGCAGCTGTTCAGGGAATGCTCATGAATTCATAGTTTAGTAAGTAAATTGCTGAGCCCCTAAGTATGTTTGTATTTTCAAGGTTTGCTTTGTTTGACAGCATTTATTCACAAACAAAAGAAGGATCATTCATACTTTCACATTATTTCTCCTTTCAAAACTGAATCAAGAAAAAGAGGAGATGCAGAAACAAGGGAAGAGCCATCAAGAAGCAATAATGCAGCCTTAAGGCAAGGTCCTGAAAGTGAAAGTGAAGTCGCTCAGTCGTGTCCAACTCTTTGCGACCCCGTGGACTGTTACCTACTAGGCTTCTCAGTCCATGGGATTCTCCAGGCAAGAATACTGGAGTGGATTGCCATTTCCTTCTCCAGAGGATCTTCCTAACCCAGGGATCGAACCCGGGTCTCCCGCATTGGAGGCAGACGCTTTAACCTCTGAGACACCAGGGAAGCAAAGGCAAGGTCCTGGATCCCCCTTAAGGTACATGCATAACAGAATTTAAGTAGATATAATGACACCTTCATAATATACAAATTCTTCTTCCTGGGCATTTTCCCCATCTTTTTACTTCTTTTTTGGCTTGTTTGATTGGTTTTTTAGTTGCTTCATTTTTTCCCTCCATCTTTACACATTAAATTTACTATGACTAGAACTCATAGTATGTTTTCTCATGTTTTCAAAGGCGTTTCTGCCAGCCTGAGTATTGAAGTCGCTTCCTCTAGTGCTAAAAAAGCTTTCCTCCTTTTTTCTAACCCTCTCATCTTTTTTCTTAAAGACAATGAAACAACTTCATTTATTCCAACAGTCACACAAGATCAACAAGATAAAAGAAAGCATATCATGTGAAATTTTGCCCTGAGTTTAAAGAGGGCACCTGGGTGCTCACAATGAGAAACATCCTTCCCAGTAGAAAAGCAAACTTCTTATCTTCTTTCTAAGGCTTTGACTCTGATGTCAGGTAGAATTTGAGCAATAGCAATTCCTGGCTTCTCTTGTGGCTCAGCTGGTAAAGAATCCGCCTGCAATGTGGGAGATCAGGGTTTGATCCCTGGATTGGGAAGATCCCCTAGAGAAGGGAAAGGCTACCCACTCCAGTATTCTGGCCTAGAGAATTTCATGGACTGTATAGTCCATGAGGTTGCAAAGAGTAGGACACAGTTGAGTGACTTTCACTTTCAATTCATTTCTGTCACCATTATGAGTCATTAAATTTTCACAAATCCTAGAGACATTACTTTGCCAACAAAGGTCCGTCTATTCAAGGCTATGGTTTTTCCAGTGGTCATGTATGGATGCAAGAGTTGAAATGTAAAAAAAAAGCTGAGTGAAAAAAAAAAAAAGCTGAGTGCCGAAGAATTGATTCTTTTGAACTGTGGTGATGGAGAATACTCTTGAGAGTCCCTTGGACTGCAAGGAGATCCAACCAGTCCATTCTCAAGGAGATCAGCCCTGGGATTTCTTTGGAGGGAATGATGCTGAAGCTGAAACTCCAGTACTTTGATCACCTCATGTGAAGAGTTGACTCATTGGAAAAGACTCTGATGCTGGGAGGGATTGGGGGCAGGAGGAGTAGGGGATGACAGAGAATGAGATGGTTGGATGGCATCACTGACTCAATGGACATGAGTCTGAGTGAACTCCGGGTGTTGGTGATGGACAGGGAGGCCTGGCGTGCTGCGATTCATGGGGTCACAAAGAGTCGGACACGACTGAGCGACTGAACTGAACTGAACTGAATGCAAAAGTAGGCTTTAAAGTCTATTCATCAGATCTAAGGTTCTTATATTTAATCCTAGAGACATTACTTTGCCAACAAAGGTCCGTCTATTCAAGGCTATGGTTTTTCCAGTGGTCATGTATGGATGCAAGAGTTGAAATGTAAAAAAAAAGCTGAGTGAAAAAAAAAAAAAGCTGAGTGCCGAAGAATTGATTCTTTTGAACTGTGGTGATGGAGAATACTCTTGAGAGTCCCTTGGACTGCAAGGAGATCCAACCAGTCCATTCTCAAGGAGATCAGCCCTGGGATTTCTTTGGAGGGAATGATGCTGAAGCTGAAACTCCAGTACTTTGATCACCTCATGTGAAGAGTTGACTCATTGGAAAAGACTCTGATGCTGGGAGGGATTGGGGGCAGGAGGAGTAGGGGATGACAGAGAATGAGATGGTTGGATGGCATCACTGACTCAATGGACATGAGTCTGAGTGAACTCCGGGTGTTGGTGATGGACAGGGAGGCCGGCGTGCTGCGATTCATGGGGTCACAAAGAGTCGGACACGACTGAGCGACTGAACTGAACTGAACTGAATGCAAAAGTAGGCTTTAAAGTCTATTCATCAGATCTAAGGTTCTTATATTTTTCTTGCACATTGCTTCCATCCAATATAATTAGAATCAATGGGAATTGTTGAACTGCAGCACGCCAGGCTTCCCTGTCCTTATCCATCTCTCAAAGCCTGTTCAAACTCATGTTCATTGAATCAGTGATGCCATCCAACCATCTCATCCTCTGTCATCCCATTCTCCTCTTACCTTCAGTCTCTCCCAGCTGATGCATGAAGCTTCTCTGGGCAAGAATACTGGATTGGGTTGCTATACCCTTCTCCAGGGGATCTTCCCAAACCAGAGATCAAACCCAGGTCTCTTGTTTTGCAGACAGATTCTTTACTCTCTGAGCCACCAGGGAAGCCTTCATTGGTGAGACTCACTTCATCTCCTTCATTTACAAAAGTGCCCTTTCTATGGTTAAATGATTTGGATGGTTAAATGAATTTCCAGAAAAAGACCTGTAATTGAGGATAGTATTTCATCTAAAGATTTTTGCTTTGCTGGCAATAACAATCCTGTTGGTTTGGGGAATAACCAAGGTCAATTACTCTTCTTGTATTTTGTACAACCACCAACAAAATATATTTATAAATGTCCAGGAAAGAAATTATTTTGCAATCTTTCTAGATGTCACTTTGGAAAATTCTTATTTTTAAAAAATCAAAAGGATTGATCATGATTAGGGTGACAAACAAGGGCACTTTAAGAATAAAAGAGACACTATTAATAATTATACCAGGACAACAAGGCCAAACCAAGATGGTCCAAAACACCAGGAACTGTCACCTCAATAACATTTTCAAACTAAAATCTACATTTCAGATAATAAATGACAGTAGATTTTTCCATGTCATTGGATTTGGTAAAAAAAAAAAATGAGTTTCTTAATAAATCTTTTAACAGTGTGTAAAGCAAAGTTTATGATGACTCTTAAGTGTTAAAAAATGAAACACAAGAAAAAAATCTTTTTGAAATTATTTTACTTATCTATATTAGGATGGCTAGCCCATAATTTGTTTCCTAAATTCAGAAAAAAGCTTCATTTCATTTTCAAAAACTGATGACCTTCAAAATTTTACATTAGCATATTTGACATGTTTATTTAAAAAAAAAACTAGAAATAGGTTATTTTCTATGATGGTACATGAAAGGCTATAATAATAAAAGGTATTGATGGACTCACTGTCTCATCCAGGACATGTGTAAGGAAGAATGAGAAGAAAAGGAGATGAAAGACAGGTTTGACATCAAAGCTTGTGTTTTGATGTTTTATGTTATTTCATTCTTAAAAACATTATTTAAAGAACATTGTGTCAAGGACGAAAAAATTCATAGACTTAGAATTGACTGAATCCAGTAAAATAATAACTTTTGTCAATACACTTCAATGCCCCTGTTCTCTGGAGTTGAAAACCATTAAACAGAAGTTTGACGTTTCTTATTGTAACATAATTTGCAAAAAAGTTACTAAGTAATGACTTACATTAAGTTATATGGTCCCAGGGCCCACTGAATCGGCCCTCCATGTACTAGGATAGCCGTAGAGAGAATTTGGTAAATTATTTTCCACTTCATTTTCTTTTTTTCTCCCTTCCTCCCTTTCTTCCTTTTTTCTTTCCTTCCTTTCTTCTTTCCTTTTTTCCTTGCTTCTCTCCTTCTTTCCCTCCTTATTTTCCTTTTTCAATAAAAATAATTGCCCCAGAATGTCAGTGCGTAAACACATCTTTCTGTGAAATAGTCATACTGTCAGTGTCAGAGGTGGTTTTCAGAACACTTGCTTGAGATGCTGGTCACATTCTGTGGGGCTCCAACTCTTGATGAAACTTTCTCCTGTCAAATTACAGCTCAGGTTTTAAATGTGACTCAGAGACTCTGTACAATGAATTTGAAATGTCAGTTTTATGAGTCTCTCTGCAGTACACCACATGAATTTTTAAATTGTCCTTTAGGTCTACAAAGGAAAAAAAAAAAGCATCTTTCAATCCTAGTACTAAATATCAGAGGCTGACAGAGACATAATTCATCATATTTAACAAGCACGTTATGATTTCATTAAGCATACAGTCATCCCAAAGACTTAGTCACCTAAGGAAAACCAAACACTGACCACAACAAAGCAGCATCTGAAAGAATCAGGTAAGGGGCTACTATTTTAAAATACAGTTGTGTTATTTAAAATTTAACAAAAGCAGCATTTACTGTTCATGAGAAAATACAGATTACTTGCAAAATCATGTTAGGACAGCAGTTAATAATTTAGAGGAGGGCAAAGTTAGAATCATAATGATTCTACATAAAAAATCTTTAAGCACTAGAAAAAAATCTACTTATGTAGATGATGCTGGAGCTCTGGGTTGTGAAAGGCCTTTCAAAGACACATGATGGCCATCAGAGAGATGGATCTCAACGTCAGCCTGTGAAGCAGAGAAAGTGAACACACAGCTTGTGTGCACGTTATATTTGGGGCAATAAAGTCATGAGAACTCTGCCTCCCCAGAAATATATGCATATATATACATAAAGTTTATACATATGAAAACAATAACTATGCATATTATACATACACATAATTTTTTAACCTTATAAATTAAGTTTATGATTTCCTGGTGGAAGTTTTTCACTAGTTCATTTTTACTTTGTCCCTATGTTCTAAGGCAGTCATAATCATTATAATCTAGAATTTTAGATCTAAATCATTATCAATTTCTCTAAAGTATGAACTTTTTAAATAACATTTTTATTTTGAAGGAAACGCACAAGTATGATAATGAGTTTCAAATTGAGTTTTAGGATAGGTAGAGTAATCCCCTCAGATGTACTCATGAATTCTCAGAAAGTGGAAGAAGGGACCTCCAGCCAAGGGTGTAGGTGGTCTCTAGGAACTGAAACCAGTGAGGAAACAGATTTCTCCTAGAACTTCCAAAAGCATGTAGCTTTGCTGACATGATGGTTACAAATGACTTTCTGACTTCATTGTTCTTCTACTTTTATTGGTTAGTATTCTTACCATAAAAGACCCAGATCCCAATTACAGTTCACTGGAAGGAGGGGTTTCCACACCAGCAAGTGATTCCCTGATCCCAGCTGGGTGTCCTATAACTCAGCTCAGTCCTGACTCCACCCCCTCATAGGCTAAGGGTTTCCCCCACAAGACCGTCCCCCATCACTTCACGTGTGAATCACAAGCCCATGTTGTCACCTGCACTTCTGACTAATGGGTTGTAGATCAGAGGTTCCTGCAACCCCTTCTTCAGCTTTAATTTGCTGGAACAGCTCACACAACTCGGAGAAACATTTTATGATTGAGACGATCAGTTTATTATAAAAGGGTGTAACTCAGGAACAGGCTTGCCTGGTATTGCTCAGGTTGGAAAGAATCCACCTGCAATGCAGGAGACCCAGTTCGATCCCTGGGTTGGGAAAATCCCTTGGAGAAGGGAATGGCTACCCACTCCAGCATTCTTGCCTGGAGAATTCCATGGACAGAGGAGCCTGATAGGCTACAGTTCATGGGGCTGCAAAGTCAGACACAACTGAGCGAATAAGTGCACACACAATTCAGAAACAGTCAGAAGGAAGCAGTGCATGGGGCAGGGTATGGGAGAGGTGTGGAGCTTCCCCACTCTGAGCCCGCCTCTCTCCCCAGATCTCCCCAATTCACCAACTCTGAAGCCCTCTGAACCCCATCCTTTTGGGACTTCAGAAAGACTAAATTACACAATCATGGTTGATTAAATCATAGACCATTGATGATAATTCAACCTCCAGTCTTCCTCCTCCCTGGAATCAGGAGTGGGACTCCTCCAATCATGTGTTGATTTCTATGGCAACCAGCCCTTACCCTTAGGTGACCCCAGATTTTCTACAACTCACCTTATTACCATGACAAAAGACAGCTTGATCTCCCTCACAACTTAGGCAATTCCTAGGAATATAGAAGGCCTGTGCCAGAAAGGGGGACAAGGACCAAATATATATTTCTTATTATAAATCAGAATACACAAAAGTATCACTATAGACTTCTGAATTTCTAAAGGCTCTATAATCTGTTACTGTCATTCATTTATCACATTTTCCCAGGTTTGGCCAAAGCTGTTGTTGGTCAGTGGCTCAGTTGTGTTCAGATCTTTGCAACCCCGTGGACTGAAGCACATCAGGCCTCCCCATCCTTCACCATCTCCCAGAGTTTGCTCAAACTCATGTCCATTGAGTCGGTGATGCCATCCAACCATCTCATCCTCTGTCTTCCCCTTCTCCTACTGCCTTCTATCTTTACCAGAATCAGGGTCTCTTCCAATGAGTTGGCTCTTCACATCAGACGGCCAAAGTATTGGAGCTTCAGCTTCAGCATCAGTCCTTCCAATGAGTATTCAGGACTAATTTCCTTTAGGATGGACTGGTAGGATCTCCTTGCAGTCCAAGGTACTCTCAAGAATCTTCTCCAACACCACAGTTCAAAAGCATCAGTTCTTCAGGGCTCAGCCTTCTTTATGGTACAGCTTTCACATCCATACACGACTACAGGATAAGCCATAGCTTTGACTAGACAGACATTTGTTGGCAAAGTAATGTCTCTGCTTTTTAATAAGCTGTCTAGGTTGGTCATAGCTTTTCTTCCAAGGAGCAAGCATCTTTTTTTTTTTAGCTTTTTAATTTTTTTAAATTATAAATTTATTTATTTTAATTGGATTCTAATTACTTTACAATATTGTATTGGTTTTGCCATACATCAACATGAATCCACCACGGGTGTACACGTGTTCCCCATCCTGAACCCCCCTCCCACCTCCTTCCCCATACCATCCCTCATGGCTGTAGTCACTGTGCCCATTGATTTTGGAGCCCAAGAAAATAAAGTCTGTCACTGTTTCCATTGTTTCCCCATCTATTTGCATTGATGTGGTGAAACCACATGCCATGATTTAGGTGTTTTTTTTTAAATTCATTTTAATTGGAGGCTAATTACTTTACAATATTGTATTGGTTCTGTTTTTTGAATGTTTCGTTTTAAGTCAGCTTGTCACTCTCTTCTTTCACTGTCAGGGAATGTTTAACAGGAGGATTCCTACCTGCTGTTTCTCACAAGTCCTTTGTTTCTTTTTAAGCGGAACAGCACGCTGCTACCAGGACCTGGGGTCATTGTGTGAGACAGGTTTGAATCTCCTTTAGTAAACATTCTCTTTAAGACAAAACTGCTTAGTCTTGATCCCCTTTCTTGAGATATGGATTGTCTCCTGACCTTGTGAGCATCATCATCCCTTGTTCCCTTGGTAACGGTTACTGTACGTTTGGTTTTCTGATCTTTATCATTGACAAAAGAAACTTCTAGTACTACAGCCTATATATACTCACAGAAAAATCATTAAAGCACCTTTGCTCCATCAGAGCTTGGGTCCCCATGTCTTTCTTTCTTTCTCTCTCTCTTCAGCTGATTCCTTGGAGCGCAGAGACCCATCTTGCTCACTCTCCTGCCCAGGCTTCTAAGACTCTCTCAAGAAGGCGCCCTGTGCCTTCACTCCCCCTCGAAATGGCACCCAGTGCCTTCGTGAGAGACGCAAGTCCCGTCTCAAGGACTTTATTGGTTTTCTGCATAAACCAGGGAGTATCAGCCTCTTTCTCTCTTTCACTTTCTTATCGTTGCCTCCGGACCGCCAGGTCCCAGTCCATCAAAGGACCCCAACATTTCACCTTCATCAAGAAGCTGTTTAGTTCCTCTTTGCTTTCTGCCATAAGGGTGGTGTCATCTGCATACCTGAGGTTATTTTATATTTCTCCTGGTAATCTTTCCAGCTTGTGCTTCATCCAACCAGGCATTTTACAGGACGTACTCTGCATATAAGGTGGCCAATGGAAACCTGTGAAACAAATTATGTCCTTTGAGGTTCCCCCCTTCATTTATTTCTAATCTATTTTCTGACACAAAATGTTGCAAGCTCACTTTGTACCTTCCCTGTGATAGCTCCTGAATCAGACGTTTTCCCAGAGATTTCTGATAAATCTTAATGTGGAATGTTATTTAGGGAAAGAAAAAAAGGAGGGGCATACCATTAGTTGTGCTCACAGTCATTAGCGAAAAAGAGAAAGTGTTAGTTGCTCAGTGGTGTCCAACTCTGTGATCCCTTGAATTGTAGCCCACCAGGCTCCTCTGTCCATGGAATTCTCCAGGCAAAGGATCATGCTCTCATAGTCATTGAGTTGTCCTTATTTCGAGGCCCTTTTAGAAGTCAGAGTTAGGAAACTGAGGGTGTTTTAATTATTATTATTTCATAATGACACTTCTAACTATAACCAAATATCATAGTGTTATTTCCTACCTTTCCCATTTTGTATTCTTTCTTTTACAGTAAGAACTGTGGTGCTCTGAAATAACAATACATGCAGTAATGTTGTCAATTTGACAGACATGAAATAGTTTCAAGTTATTACATCTGTATGGACCATTACCAAAAACATAGTTGCTATAAGAAATCTGATATTTCATTGCAGTTATTTTTGTTTTTAACTGAGCTTCCAGTATCAAAGCACTGTGCTCAAAATGCATTATTATTTTTCAGGTATATTCTTTGTGTTCTTAACACACTTCCATCATCTAATTCTGTTATATTCAGATTTGGGTATTTTCCCTCTTGTTAATCTCGTTGTCGGAGAAGGCAATGGCACCCCACTCCAGTACTTTTGCCTGGAAAATCCCATGGATGGAGGACCCTGGTGGGCTACAGTCCATGGGGTCACTAAGAGTCCGACATGACTAAGCAACTTCACTTTCACTTTTCACTCTCATGCATTGGAGAAGGAAATGGCAACCCACTCCAGTGTTCTTGCCTGGAGAATCCCAGGGACGGGGGAGCCTGGTGGGCTGCTGTCTATGGGGTCGCACAGAGTCGGACACGACTGAAGCGACTCAGCAGCAGTAGCAGCAATCTTGTTGTATTTGTTGGAAATATCAAAAAGTAACCTGTTTCTAGAATTCAAAGTTACACAAGTTATAGAAGTTGTCCTTTTATGTTTCTTAAGACAAAAAAGCAGGCACATGTTTATGTTCCTATAGCCCTTGTTTCTTCCACAAAGTAGAATAGTGTGTATACTCGATGCACTTTACTTATTAACAAAATATCCTGGAAATCACTCGAGTTTGTAAATTGATCTCATTCTTTTTACTGCTACATTTACTCCATAATCTACATTTGTTCAGCTAGAGATGTCAATGGCTATCAGTGTATGATTCTTATTTTCTGTTTTCTTCTTTCAGCAACTTTGTATGGATATAGGTGGCTTTTCTTTCTTTCTTCCTTTCTCACTTCTTTTCTTTTTTTCATCTTCCTTTCCTTCCTTCCTTCCTTCCTTCCTTCCTTCTTTCCCTCTGTCTTCTGTCTTTCCTCCTGAGCTTCTGGACAGTGGAAGAACTTGGAGCAATTGATGACTTTCCTGCTTTAGAAGTATACACTGTGTATCAGTTTAAGGCAGTGCAGTTTCTTTAAGGGTGATCTTTTTGGATGAGGGGCTTGGTTTGTTTGGGATTCTGTCTTGTTTCTGCAGGATCCTTAAATTTCCACCTTTCCTATTTTTTTGGCATCCCATCTCTCATAGTGCCCATCTCTGTGCCTTATTGCTTTGATTGCATAGCATTAGTTGGTGTTATGGAGTTATCTGGTACTTTCTACTACAAAAATTACCTGGTAGCAAGGTTAGAAGAAAAAGTCTTTTCAATACCTATAATCTAACTTTTGTCAACTATCAGTAGCTACAATAGTACAAAAACTCACATCTGTGGATCATCACATTGGCTTTCAACATTTCATAATAGTGATATAAACATGTAGACAATGCATGTCACTATAAGAACAGTGAAATCTGATTAATAGATCTATTTCTGAAAAAGTTGTAATAAGCCCCACAATTTTAGTGGATTCATCTATCTCACCTTCTACTAATGTCAATTTTTTTATCTGCAGATTTTGAAGCTATGCTATTATCCAGAGATGCATACAATTTAGCACTTTAAGATCTCCACTTGTGATTTTTGTCATTACTAATTCATTCAGATCTGTTTCCATCATCTTTGTTGTTGTTGTTCAGTCACTAACTCAGTCTGACTCTTTTTGACCCCAGGGACTGCAGCACATCAGGCATCCCTGTCTTTCACTATCTCACAGAGCTGGCTCAAACTCATGTCCAAGGAGTCCATAATGCCATCCAACCATCTTATCCTCTGTCATCCTCTTCTTCTCTTGCCTTCAATCTTTCCAAGCATCAGGGTCTTTTCTAATGAGCTGGCTCTTAACAACAGGTAGCCAAAGTATTGGAGCTTCAGTGTAAGCATTAGTCCTTCCAATGAATATTCAGGATTGATTTCCTTTAGGATTGACTGGATTCATTTCTTTGCTGTCCAAGACTCTCAAGAGTCTTCTCCAGCACCACAGTTCAAAAGTATCAATTCTTCAGCACTCAGCCTTTTTTATGGTCCAACTTTCACATCACCTTGGGCTTCCCTGGTGACTCAACTGGTAAAGAACCTGTCTTCAGTGAGGGAGACCTGGATTTAATCCCTGCATTAGAAAGATCTCCTGGAGAAGGGAAAGGCTTCCCACTCCAGTGTTCTGGTCTGGAGAAATCCATGGACTATACCATGGGTAGCAAATAATCAGGCATGACTGAGCTACTTTCATTTTCACTTTATTTTGTAATATTGTCTTTTTTCTCTTTCATTTCTTTTTTACTTTCAGTTGAAATGACTGATTTTATGTTTGTTTCACTTTTTCTTTTATTGCTTGGAAATTATCTTTTTCATTTCTAGTCTTTCTTTCCACACAAACCCACACACACTCACACACACACATATATGTTGCTAGACATTGTTATGCATATTTAAGCTTCAGTTCAGTTCCGTTCAGTTCAGTCGCTCAGTCATGTCTGACTCTTTGCAACCCCATGATTCACAGCATGCCAGGCCTCCCTGTCCATCACCAATTCCCAGAGTTCACTCAAACTGATGTCCATCGAGTCAGTGATGCCATCCTGCCATCTCATCCTGTCATCCCCTTCTCCTCCTGCCCCCAATCGCTCCCAGCATCAGAGTCTTTTCCAATGAGTCAACTCTTCACATGAGGTGGCCAAAGTATGGGAGTTTCAGCTTTAGCATCATCCCTTCCAAAGAAATCCCAAGTGGAGTCTTTCGGGTTTTCTATGTAGAGGATCATGTCATCTGCAAACAGTGAGAGCTTTACTTCTTCTTTTCCAATCTGGATTCCTTTTATTTCTTTTTCTGCTCTGATTGCTGTGGCCAAAACTTCCAGAACTATGTTGAATAGTAGCGGTGAAAGTGGGCACCCTTGTCTTCTTCCCGACTTTAGGGGAAATGCTTTCAATTTTTCACCATTGAGGAGAATGTTTGCTGTGGGTTTGTCATATATAGCTTTTATTATGTTGAGGTATGTTCCTTCTATTCCTGCTTTCTGGAGAGTTTTTATCATAAATGGATGTTGAATTTTGTCAAAAGCCTTCTCTGCATCTA